>CM029565.1:29973665-30088607 GCA_017309665.1 Coelopa frigida
TTCGTCCAGCAGTTTCAAAGCAATTGGGTAATTGGCATCCGTTGATGGCAAATTCACAATTGTGCTCTCTGCTGAACCTTTCAACTTGGATTTCAAAATACACATCTTTTGTGTATTTGAAATCCGCATAGTATCTATTAGTTGTGTAAACAACTCTTTAAATGGAGTCCACTTTGTGTACTCCCCGTGGAAATCTGGAATTTCGATAGCAGGTAAATGATACTGCACAGACGGACTTACAGTTCGTGTCTTTCTTGGAAGTGCATTGAATTCATCTTTCAGAGAATAAAATGACTCCGTGAGTTCATCATCACTGAAGACTTCAATGTACTCCAAGAAAGTACTTTCCGTCAACGGAAACCTATCTTTGACAGCTTCCAAGGTATCTTCACCTTCCTTGAAAGAAGTCAATTTTTCCCCGAACACAGATAAAACGTATTGGAATCTTCGGGCCAATCCTGAATGATTCTCATGTTTTACAGGGGGGCTTTGAACCTTATCTCCACCTGTAGAACATTCCATGTGTTCAGCTTGAGCAGAATCCGCCAATCTGAATGAATTTAATAAGCATCTACATGACGATACATTACTACGTACCTGCTCTGCATATTTCTGCTTGAAATATGCCGTTTTCACCAACGGACTTGCTGAGTTCTGAAGCAACTCATCGTTAGCTTCGAACTTGCAGGACAGTCTATCCAACTGATCTGTCCACCGTTGGAGGAGTTCTGCGTTCTTGTCACTCGCCACAGCCATGTAATTGTAGAGACCAACGATCTCCTTACCGATGGTCTCTTGTTCACAAATCACTTTCTGTTGTGCCATTTTATTGATTTTTACACACAACACAACAAATATTAGGTCACAACAGAATTTTACTCAATTGTTTGATACACCACAAACAATTGTAAGAAAATATGTCAAATTCTTGATACACCACAAGAAATTTGACAGCACAATTTAATAACAATAAATGAATATTCCTTGATACACCACAAGGAAACTCATTAAACAAAAAATCGAACGCGAACCGAAAATCTTTTTCAAAAATGCGCGAACAATACAAACGTCGGGGTCACCATGAAAAAACCTAAGACGATTTTAAATAACAACACTGTGACTTCGACGACAGTCAGTTTTGAACTGATTTTATTGAAACTAAAATCCTTACAACTAACATCGGTTCTTAAAACTATCCCTATCTCTAATTCTATTTATAGACACAGTGCACAAACATCCCCTACATACCGTGAGAACCCACGCAGGGGACCACTTCATACAACTGATCCTTTTTTATCTTTATTACTTTTATTTTATAGTTTTTCTCAGAACTAACAATAATAATTATCTATTGGTTACAATTCTTAAAGTGTCTCTATCCTAATCACATGCACATCATAAAAATACAAAATTTACGACAACACATAAATATGCCAAAAAGTCAACTGTTTTTACGATCGACACTTGAATCCTTCATAAAGGTTTCAACAGCCTTAGTATCCCTTCTTCGTCAGCAAATTTGGTTGATTAATGCTCGAGAAGAATGCAGCAGAACCGTAAGAAACTGGGTACATTGCTTTCGATATAAGCCTAAATTACTCTCGCAAATAATGGGTAATTTACCCGCAGATCGATTGAAAGCGATGCGCCCTTTCTTGATCTGTGGTGTTGATTTTTGCGGTCCTGTTTACACCACGTTAAAAATTCGTGGTAGACCCCCTGTTAAAATGTACATTGCAGTTTTCGTGTGTTTCGCTTCTAAAGCCGTTCATTTAGAACTTGTAGGCGACCTAACTACTGATTGTTTCATTTATGTTCTCAAAAGGTTCGTCGGAAGGCGAGGACGCCCAGCAAAGATATATTGCGACAACGCAACCAATTTCGTCGGAGCGGACAGGAAGCTTCAGGATCTTCAAGAAGAGTTCAAGAGGCAACAGGAGAAGGTCGAATTTTTCACCGCAGAGCAGGGCATCGAGTTTGCCTTCATACCGCCAAGGGCCCCGCACTTCGGAGGACTCTGGGAAGCGGCGGTGAAGTGCGCAAAAAATCAACTCATCAGGACGGTCGGCAGTGCGTTACTCACAATGGAGGAGCTGAACACGGTTCTCATCGACGTGGAGGCGGTGCTCAATTCGAGACCCATCGCTCCAATGAGCCAGGATCCGAACGACGGCGAGGCTCTAACTCCTGCGCACCTGCTCATCGGAGGAACTCTGCGTTCGCTGCCGCCAGAATACGTGCCAGACGTAACAGACAGCAAATTGTCCTGCTTGAAGAGGTGGAGGCTATTATGCGCTCTCAAGCAGAGGTTTTGGCGAGCGTGGTCGAACGATTACGTCCTGAGTCTACAACCCCGGAACAAATGGACAACAGAGCAACCCAATCTGGCAATCGGTCGTCTCGTCATTATACACGACGACAATATTCCGCCCCAGCAGTGGTCGACCGGACGCGTCGTAGCAGTGGAAGAGAGGCAAGGATGGAAAAGTTCGAGTCGCTAACGTGAAGACCAGAGTCGGCACTTATCGAAGGCCAGTACATAAGCTGGCGATTCTTCCAGATGATTGAAGTCGCACAGCGCTTCAATGTGGGCGGTGTCAAATCGCTACACTTATGATTAAATGAAATATGAAATTGTACTATTGAATTTAAAATATATTGTAAATTATGAACTAGTTAATTGAATTAATTGAATTGCTTACTATTCCTACTTATGTATATTAATTAACTATTGTGAATTTCAACTTAATCTAATTATCATCTAATTCTAAGTCTATTGTGAACTGCAATTGTAAAACTATTTTAAATTGTATGCTTCGTGGTTTGACAAGTCGCGTTGTAGTTCGCGCTCTTTTCACTCAACACAGCCATCTTTTTTATGCAGTTGGAGCATAAAGTGCTGAATTGCACTTTGTAAAGTTTGAGAAATGAAAGATCGTTCACTTTGTTCGAGACAAGCACCGCACTCACTTCTTCATTTTTATTTTTTATTCATTTTTCTTCGAAAGGTAAATTAAGACAGTCCAGAGATAAAATTATTAATTAGCAATTTTCATTGCTACTTTCAAAATAATCTTTGAAAGTCTTCAGGGATGATAACAATTTGTTTCACTTTCGTATTTGTATTCTTGTTTTACACTTAATCACAAATATGATGATATGAATATCGAAATCGATTGTGAGATTATGCCATATTTTTCCGAGGATCGATATATCAGAGCCTTCGGAGACTTTTCAGATATTAAGTGAAGCGAAACTGTTGTAAATTTTGAAATTTTCCTCATGGAACTTTCCATACCAGGAAAAACATTTTGAAAATCACCTAATTTATATTATTCTGACTTGAACAAACACAAAGTTAAGATATATATAACGTACTACCGTTTTGAAGGTAATTGAATCAGCTTTCAGAAAATATATATAAAATATGGTTTATTATGTAAAAAAAAATTGTAAAAATTATTTAACCTAAAAAATATTAATTTTTTTGTTTTTTGATATTATTCTTTACTAATAATTATATTTTTAAAATCTAAAAATGCAGTTTTGAAGTATTTTTAATTATTTTTTTAAATTTAATTTGATTTATTATCTTAACCGATCGGTTAACACATGTGGATTTGGTGGCTATTTAAAAAAAACCATTAATTTGAACTTTGACCTCACTTATGGCCAAACCAAATGAGTCCGCCGCTATATTTTGTTGTTGTAATTTTTCGTTATTTTAGCCCTTTTTGATCCTTTTTTTTGTGACGTGGGTGTGCCAAACACACGCACTGGGGCTCTCGCCTTATTAATCCAAAAGGCAGGCAACTGTATAATACAATCATCAATTTTCGTAACAAGCTAAACTTTGTCTCTCCAAGACAACCCACCTATTGGCCAACAGATCCTAGAAAAGTTCCTGATCTAATTCTTCGCTATTACCAGGCACATAGACACGATATTAGCTGAAACATGTCTCGAATTATCATCTGACCACTCACCCGTAATATTCCGCTTACTTGAACATCCAAAACAAATTGAACATCCAATCAGACTGACTTCTCCCCTAACTAACTGGCTGAAGTACAAAAAATACAAAAATAGTCACATCCACACGAATCCAGAGCTGAAGTGTGAGGAGGATATAGAAGACTTTGTCTATATTTTCAATGAAATGGTTACCTCAGCAGCGGAATTATCAACCCCTATTGCTGGTAAATCCTCAAAAAATATGAAAATTGTAACCAACAGTTATATTGAAAGACTGGTTACAAATAAACGCCGCCTTAGAAGAGAATGGCAGGCCTGCAGATCCCCGGTGTCGAAACAACGACTCAACGATGCAGTAAGGAAACTAAGGGAGGTCCTTAGAATACAACAGGAAAATGAGAAACACAAATATATAGGAAAACTAACTCCTAATGGTTCCAATAAACGCTCTCTATGGGGAGCAAATAAATCCATAAAGACACCAGTAGAAGGTGAATCTCCAATTAGAGATCACCATGGTAACTGGGCACGCAGCGAAGGGGAGAAGGCCAATGCATTCGCTCGACATCTAAGTTCTGTATTTCAACCAAATCCTCCTACTAATGGATTCCAGATCCCTTACCTTAATTGCATCACTTAAGAAGGTATGACTCCTATCACTAGCATTGAGATCGAAATCAAAACCGTTATACAAACGCAGCTGAATCCCAAAAAAGCTCCTGGCTACGATCACATAACGCCCAAAATGCTAATTGAACTTCCTAATTCTGCAATAACTTTTATTACAAGCTTATTCAACGCTATCTTTCGAACTGGCCACTTTCCAACACCATGGAAGAAATCATTAATATAATGATTCCAAAACCATGAAAGTGTCTTATCACTACCATCCTCCTACAGACCTATAAGCTTGCTTCCGTACTTGTCGAAACTATTTGAAAAGCTGCTACTGTCAAAGCTTTCTCCATATCTCCGCGAAAGGAATATCTTCCCCTTCCATCAATTCGGTTTTCGTGAAAAACAAGGTACAATAGTACAAGTAAATCGCATAACCAATGAAATAAGAAATGCATTTGAAACCCGAAAATACTGCTCCGCTATTTTTCTCGATGTAGCTCAAGCTTTTGACAGAGTGTGGCACGAAGGTCTTATGTACAAAATAAGATGCAAACTTCCAGAAAACTACCATCATATCTTAAAATCGTATCTCTCACATAGAATGTTCCGGGTGAAATATAAGGAATATATAACAAATGACTTCGAAATAAACGCGGGAGTTCCACAGGGAAGCGTACTTGGTCCAATCCTGTACATTATATTCACGTCAGACATACCAACAAATAGTAAGCTAGTCACATCAACATTTGCTGATGACACAGCAATACTAAGCACCGACAAGTAGTCCATCTTTCATTAAAGCTACAGATCGTCTTTTAAATCATAGTTTCCTATCGAATTTTAATTTCTGTTGTAAATTGAACTATTTTCTGTTTGTAAATTTATCTAATTTCAGTCGTGAATTTTACTTTTTTCTGTCTGGTAATTGAACTAAATTCGACCGCACATTGAAACGATTTTCCCTCAAAATCGTAAGCGCTTTTGATTAAGTACGGAAACTTCTATCCATCCTTACTTCCATTCATCCTACCATTCATCCTTCCATCTATCTTTCCTTCGATTGTTGTTGCTTCCGGAAATCAAGAGGACGCGGTATACAAATGACGGTTTGAGAAATTAAGGAATCAGTCAGCCGTTGGCGACATTTCCTAAGACACAAAATTATTACAATACCAAACACAAAAACAACAACAACGTCGTAAACAATAATATCACGGCAAGAACCAGAATGAACCAAGAACCAATTATGACAACAACAAACAATCACAACAACAATAAACAATCACAACACAACAAACAATCACAACAATAACAAACAATTACAACAACAACTAACAATCACAACAACAAGCAAACAATCACACCATCACAACAACAACAAACAACAATTACATCAACATCATCATATCATAACTTCCACTAAACAATTACATACTATTATTATTATCGGTCTGGAACGAAAGAGAGAACACAAAGTAATTCGTTCTTAGCACAGATAAATTAAAAGAATACTTCCCGACAAACCGATTTGAACCGCACCTCGGTCAGATATGGTTCAAGGTCGGTGGACAAGAACAAAATAGACGACCGGTATCAACGGTTTCCGCAGAAACCGATCGTCACAGTCGATCAGCCATTTCAATCGAGGTCGGTAGTGCCGAAAAAAAATAGAAATAAAGTATAAAATTGATTGTCGGAGTGAACAATTAAAGTGTGACCCGGAACCAGGGGAAAGCCTGGCGCTCGATATAAACCGAGGCCATCGACTTTCCAAATTAGAGCTCCGTAGGACCACTTTTGGAAAGACGCAAGAGGGAAGACTGAGGCGAGGAACCGCCGAAATAAGCGACTTGGGCAATAAAGGTAGGGGATTCGTGTGTGAGTAGTAGCATAGATAGGAAATTAAAATGTTTGTTTGTCCTGCAGCCGACAAACGAGAATTTGTCCAACCCAGTGTCGTCCAAATTGGTGGCAACGCCGCAATCAGCTAAGTGGAGAGTAGGTGGGCTAACGAATTGTCCCTTCCCTTCTCTCCACTATAAGAGCTCAACACTTATCCCTCAAGTTGATCAGAAAACCAAGAGAAAAAAAAATCCGGCAGAGGCCGCTCACTCGATCGTATCAAGTCGAACGCGGCGCTGTGGCTGCGTGTCGAATCGAACACGACACGCAGGTTAGATCGTCGCGCTGTCGACGCAACGAGGGATCGCACTGAGACGTCGGCTGTATTTGTTTATGTTTTAGTTGTTAGATCGTATAATTTTAGTTATAATATTAATAGTCGTAGTATATATGTTGGAATTTAAGTGTAGTTCTTAGTCTCAGATGTATCATTAGTGTTATTTTTTTTTTTAGTTATAAGTACATATTAAGATCTATAATCAATCGGCATAGGCCGTAAATCCCATGGTCCATTTGGTCGCGCGGGAAATCACGACGATTGTCTACAGGAAATCGCCTTGAGGAGCTCCTTCGGGTTGATAGGTGTGCGGGCGAAAAGGGGGTCGAAAAGAGGCGCCGTTGGCTTCACCGGAAGTGGACCTAGAAGGAATACGTAGGATTAGTTTAAGCAAATCTTGTATGATTGTTAATGTTAGTTGTATTAAATAAATTTGTTTAGTTGAGTAAAAAAAATGATGGTTGCGCGTTAACCTTTATGTAGGGGCGGGACCGGGTAGGTGTCGAAGGAGGAGACATGACGAAGTCGGTCGCATGAGGCCTGGAAGCGAGGACGTCCTAGGAATCGATCAAAGCGGAAGTCGGACATCTATATTTTTTCTTTTTGAGTAGTCGTCTGGGAGACGGCGTACTCATTATTGTTGGACCCTCGACCGGATATGGCGGGTTGGAGTTACCCCTCCTGGGAGCCGCTTGCTAGCCATGGCACTCTTCTGTATCCGGTTGGAATAAAAGGGATGATAACAATTTGTTTCACTTTCGTATTTGTTATTCTTGTTTTACACTTAATCACAAATATGATGATATGAATATCGAAATCGATTGTGAGATTATGCCATATTTTTCCGAGGATCGATATATCAGAGCCTTCGGAGACTTTTCAGATATTAAGTGAAGCGAAACCGTTGTAAATTTTGAAATTTTCCTCATGGAACTTTCCATACCAGGAAAACATTTTGAAAATCAGCTAATTTATATTATTCTGACTTGAACAAACAAAAAGTAAGATATATATAATGTACTACCGTTTTGAAGGTAATTGAATCAGCTTATATATACAACATATGGTTTATTATGTAAAAAAAATTGTAAAAAATTATTTAACCTAAAAAATAATTAATTTTTTTTGTTTTTTGATATTATTTCTTTACTAATAATTATATTTTTAAAATCTAAAAATGCAGTTTTGTAGTATTTTTAATTACTTTTTTTAATTTAATTTGATTTATTGTATTAACCGATCGGTTAACACATGTGGATTTGGTGGCTATTTAAAAAAACCATTAATTTGAACTTTGACCTCACTTTATGGCCAAACCAAATGAGTCCGCCGCTATATTTTGTTGTTGTAATTTTTCGTTATTTTGGCCCTTTTTGAAAAAAAAAAATTTTTTTTGTGACGTGGGTGTGGTAAAGTAAAATTGTTCCCAATTCCTGAAAAGCAATTCCTAGACTTTTTCGATACTCTAGGAGGCTGCCGGCGATTATAACGCCAAACACACGCACTGGGGCTCTCGCCTTATTAATCCAAAAGGCAGGCAACTGTATAATACAATCATCAATTTTCGTAACAAGCTAAACTTTGTCTCTCCAAGACAACCCACCTATTGGCCAACAGATCCTAGAAAAGTTCCTGATCTAATTCTTCGCTATTACCAGGCACATAGACACGATATTAGCTGAAACATGTCTCGAATTATCATCTGACCACTCACCCGTAATATTCCGCTTACTTGAACATCCAAAACAAATTGAATATCCAATCAGACTGACTTCTCCCCTAACTAACTGGCTGAAGTACAAAAAATACAAAAATAGTCACATCCACACGAATCCAGAGCTGAAGTGTGAGGAGGATATAGAAGACTTTGTCTATATTTTCAATGAATTATTAGCGGAATTATCAACCCCTATTGCTGGTAAAGCCTCAAAAAATATGAAAATTGTAACCAACAGTTATATTGAAAGACTGGTTACAAATAAACGCCGCCTTAGAAGAGAATGGCAGGCCTGCAGATCCCCGGTGTCGAAACAACGACTCAACGATGCAGTAAGGAAACTAAGGGAGGTCCTTAGAATACAACAGGAAAATGAGAAACACAAATATATAGGAAAACTAACTCCTAATGGTTCCAATAAACGCTCTCTATGGGGAGCAAGTAAATCCATAAAGACACCAGTAGAAGGTGAATCTCCAATTAGAGATCACCATGGTAACTGGGCACGCAGCGAAGGGGAGAAGGCCAATGCATTCGCTCGACATCTAAGTTCTGTATTTCAACCAAATCCTCCTACTAATGGATTCCAGATCCCTTACCTTAATTGCATCACTTAAGAAGGTATGACTCCTATCACTAGCATTGAGATCGAAATCAAAACCGTTATACAAACGCAGCTGAATCCCAAAAAAGCTCCTGGCTACGATCACATAACGCCCAAAATGCTAATTGAACTTCCTAATTCTGCAATAACTTTTATTACAAGCTTATTCAACGCTATCTTTCGAACTGGCCACTTTCCAACACCATGGAAGAAATCATTAATAATAATGATTCCAAAACCATGAAAGTGTCTTATCACTACCATCCTCCTACAGACCTATAAGCTTGCTTCCGTACTTGTCGAAACTATTTGAAAAGCTGCTACTGTCAAAGCTTTCTCCATATCTCCGCGAAAGGAATATCTTCCCCTTCCATCAATTCGGTTTTCGTGAAAAACAAGGTACAATAGTACAAGTAAATCGCATAACCAATGAAATAAGAAATGCATTTGAAACCCGAAAATACTGCTCCGCTATTTTTCTCGATGTAGCTCAAGCTTTTGACAGAGTGTAGCACGAAGGTCTTATGTACAAAATAAGATGCAAACTTCCAGAAAACTACCATCATATCTTAAAATCGTATCTCTCACATAGAATGTTCCGGGTGAAATATAAGGAATATATAACAAATGACTTCGAAATAAACGCGGGAGTTCCACAGGGAAGCGTACTTGGTCCAATCCTGTACATTATATTCACGTCAGACATACCAACAAATAGTAAGCTAGTCACATCAACATTTGCTGATGACACAGCAATACTAAGCACCGACAAGTAGTCCATCTTTCATTAAAGCTACAGATCGTCTTTTAAATCATAGTTTCCTATCGAATTTTAATTTCTGTTGTAAATTGAACTATTTTCTGTTTGTAAATTTATCTAATTTCAGTCGTGAATTTTACTTTTTTCTGTCTGGTAATTGAACTAAATTCGACCGCACATTGAAACGATTTTCCCTCAAAATCGTAAGCGCTTTTGATTAAGTACGGAAACTTCTATCCATCCTTACTTCCATTCATCCTACCATTCATCCTTCCATCTATCTTTCCTTCGATTGTTGTTGCTTCCGGAAATCAAGAGGACGCGGTATACAAATGACGGTTTGAGAAATTAAGGAATCAGTCAGCCGTTGGCGACATTTCCTAAGACACAAAATTATTACAATACCAAACACAAAAACAACAACAACGTCGTAAACAATAATATCACGGCAAGAACCAGAATAACTCTCACTATAATAGCAATTGTGATATCAGAAAACAGCAATAATTCAACCAATAACAACAATCTCAGAAATAGAAACAACAATCTTACCAATTATGACAACAACAAACAATCACAACAACAACAAACAATCACAACAATAACAAACAATCACAACAACAACTAACAATCACAACAACAGCAAACAATCACAACAACAAACAACCACAACAATCACAACAACAACAAACAACAATTACAACAACATCATCATATCATAACTTCCACTAAACAATTACATACTATTATTATTATCGATTACAATATTGTACACCAACAATAACAACTACAAGAACAATAACAACTCCTAGAACAATAACAACTCCAGCGACAATAGTTACCATGCAAAACAATTGATCAACAACTTGTGATGCATGTGAACCACATCAACGAGTTTTGCCTAGTTTCCCTTCAACTGACATGAGATCAACAAAGGGTATTTTAAAATATATTTTTAACAAATTCAATATTTGATAACTTTAACCACAGTGAAATCTCCTATAACCGGACATCCAGCGTCTATTAGGCATTGAAATATAATTTGGCATTTCAACAAAGTTCCGAAAAATAGTAAAGAAACCTCGGGAATAACATAAGTGGGTGGACCAGGCGAACCGGGGAGCGAAGCCACAATTGCACTCCATCGAACTGTTTTGCTTCATCCTATGTTTGCACCCAAATGTTTCTAAACATGACATCCTTTTCTTTTTTTATAATTTTTGCCTTTGGACTACCCTGTGTTGCCGAGAGCTTTCATACACAAATTAATCTGTGCTTTAATATTTACTTTTTTTTCTTCGCAGTTGGCCGCACTGCTAACAATCTATGAGGAACAAAATTTTGAAACATAACAACACGTCATCAACGTATATTGCAATATGATAAAAATATTTTTATCACGAAAGATAATTATCGACATGAGGGGGCCATGACTCAGTGGCTAATTCTGTGGTCCTTTGATTATGGAATATAAGGAGCCCGTGACTTATGAGACAGCGGAGTTGCTATTCGATTCCCGGCTCTGCCAAGACAAAATTTTTCTTTACGCCCTCCTCCTCTTGGCGAGCAATGGCTAACGTCCGAGAGCATTATTTGCCATGAAAAAGCTCTCCCCCCAGCCGTTCGGATTCGGCATTAAACTGTTGGTTTCTGTTTAATTGGTGTAAAACATTACAAAACCACAAGACCAATGATTGCGAGTAACTCGGTCAAAGCCCCTCGAGTGTTGTAAAGACCAATAATTATTTGTTTATCATCTCCTTAAACGATTTAGCATGCCCGTCTGTCTGTGGAAATAGATTTTCTGAAGAAACGGTAAGAGTTATTGACTCGACATTTTTGACTTAGTATTTCTATATTAATAAGCTACTTGTATGTAAAAATGTATGTAATGGGTCAACGGACACGCTCACCTCCCATATAAAGGAAAAGTTCAATATAGAATATATTCTGAACTATGATATACACCCATGGTCAAAAAAATAAGTACACCCCTATGATAGTTCTTTAGTCGTCACATCATCAATATATCCTTGAACTGAATGATATCGAAAATTGATTAAAAAGTGACAAAAATCTTCCTCGACCCATGGTCAATTACTTAGATGTCTGTCTGTTAATAGTATAGAAGGTCGTCTGAGTAAAAAAAACCATTAAAACCATTCCAACCATTGAAACCAGTGGTAGATCGAAAAGGAATCATATTTGAACAAGTTAGTTCGAATTAGGGTACTCTATAAACTATTGTAAACTATATATTTATACTGTATATCGGGTGTATTGTCATTGTCATATTGCTGATATGAGTTTAAATTAGGGCTCTCGATTTCTACCCGGGTAGCTAGCATTACCCGGGTACCCGGATGCTCGGGTAGTAACCCGGGTAACCCGGGTTACTCGATACCCGGGTAATCGAGACCTCTGGTTTAAATGCCAAAAATGGAAAAGATCGCACAACGGACACGTCCATCTCCCATATTATGTAAACATTTGATACTTTTTATATCCGGTCAGTTACTACCAATAAGAGTTTACATTTCTGAAATAGAAATCGGCGGATGGACACTAGGGTGGGTCAAAAAAAAGTTATAGAAGGCCGCTGCCGGAAAATGGCTTCTCGTGGTTTTTTAAAATTTTTAAATTGATGTTTCTTTTGTTTGGTTTTACTATTTTTCGTACTAATACTCAAATGCAAAGAAAATTCAAATCCACTTGGTATTTTTTTATTTTTTGTAAAATTTCAAACATGTACCAGTTTTTTGGTTTCAATAACAAACTATAGCATGAAATATAATAAGAAACATAATGAATTCAGGATTCTAGGACAGCACTAGTTTTTAATAAAATATAAAAAAATTATCTGTGTTAAGCAAATAATTTAGTTATACAGTTTAGAAATAGTACAAATATAATTATGAGTACATTTTTTCAATCACTGAATTCGTATTATTCATTATTTTACAATGTTTAAGTAACTTAATGATTTATGCTTTAATAGAATATTTTTAAAGCATATTAACATTGATAATTAAGTCTTATTTTTGTCCGACAAATAACCTTTTTCCTTCTTATAATCCATTTCTTTGGTATAGTACTTCTTTGGAGTTTTTAAAGCGACTTGTGTACTTTTGAAAAAGTATGAGTGATATATAAATTTTGTCTCAGTATCACAAAATAAAAATCTAAATAAGCTTTTTTTGTACAAATGGAAATCCATATGATTTACATGTTAAATTCAATATAATGAACAAATCATCGAATGACTCCTCCGATATTATAAATTTAATGGAATAACCTTATTATTAATGGGTGTTTACATTTTTATTAGTACATTGCAACGAATATAGAAACTTTCAAATTATAATGGGAGTCTTCACTTTAACGTGGAAACTCAGAGACCTCGTAATTATTTAATTTTTTGTGCTATAAATTTTGAAGTATATCTAAAATCAATACCATCAAGTTAATCCTCAAAATTACTCATATCAAACGAGACCACATTTCAGTCCTAGATTTAATTCTAACCAAAGATACATAATTCAAATCAAAGACCTAATGATAATTCCTCAAGATAAATTTCAAATCTATTAAATACTGGTAATAACGCAAATAAAAAAAATGCAATTGGACACAGACCATATTCAAATAGATGAAGCGGATCAGGAGAAAGTAAATTTTGATTTAACAGCATAAAAAATCACTATACATAATTGAACTCTCTCTAAATAAAAATAAAGTAAAAACGTATGAAAAATATACAAATATTTAAACTATCAAGCAAAAATATATATAAGCATAAGAAATAAATATAGAAAACTTTATATAGAAAATATGAATATTAAAAATTATAAATCTTAACGACATAAGGAGGAACCAAATTTGAAATTTTTATCTAATATAAAAGGAAACAGAAAATATGAGAAAATTGTTGAATAGTTTTCCTTTTTCTCACATTTGTTTCACTTTCGTATTTGTTGTTCTTGTTTTACACTTAATCACAAGTAATATGTAAATATGTATTTATGAATTTGGTAATTGTCAATTTTGTAATATATTATGAGAAAACAACGAAATATGTACTTATTTGTCATCATTGTTATTATTACATGTTATTATTCTTGTCACTTAACTCATCTTCATAACTATCATTTCAGTATTTTCACTTTTATGTTTTGTGACGGTCTCTGTTTTCTTTGTAACGAAATCAGTCTCTTTTTGTACTCCGATTCATAAACAATAAAAAACATTTTACTTTGTCATCATCGGAATCGAAATTGGGACCAACTCAATTTTGTCTCGAACATACAGAATGGATTTGAAAACGAAAAATCGAAAGTGGGAACATGACAATTCGATTTCGATATGAATGTCGATCGAAATCGATTGTGAGAACATGGCTGTATATACAGTTATTTCTGAGGATCGAAAACTGAAATTTTCCTCATGGAACTTTCCATACTTGGAAAACATTTTGAAAATCAGCTAATTTATATTATTGTGACTTGAAAAAATTTGGCACAATCAATCATTTTTAAAACATGCATTATCCACGAATCCAAAATAACAAATCCAACAACTCTCTTAGTACAAGCACAAATTTTACATGTTAAATTCATAACTAAGGGAAAAGTTGGTTTCGCCAAGAGCCACAAATTTCAAAGATTTTTTTGTGGAAACCGAACAGTTACGAAGTTTTTTGGGCATGGGACATGAAATATGTTTTTATGAAACCAACTTCTACTTCTTTTCAAAGGACTGCATCGATATTAAGAATTTAATCGATTTATGATCGATAACATTTTTCGTTAGTACATTGAAACTAATACGAAAAGATTATTTTATGATATTATTCAATGTATATTATATGATTTTATTATATGTTACTCAATCACTGAAGGTACGAGTTTCTCACAGGTACTGTGACGAGTAATGCGCAGTCCATTCTCCTTTTCGAATTCGGAAGCATTTGTCGATGACTTTATCAGAGCATAGGTTTTTATAAAATCTATAGTCGAGTAACCTAACGTTGAATTTTTTATGGATTTATCATGGCTTTCCATTTTTTTTTGGCAATGTACTAACATTACAAGGACAATCGTTTTCATTTACTGCATCACAATTATTCCAAGACGGTGATATATCAGTATTATCAACAATTTTGGGACTGCTTACAGTTTGTTTTGTGTTATCTAAGTCTAATACAATGTAATTTATTCCTTTTTGTTGAATTTCATTTTTTTTACTTCGTATATTAATATCTTCTGTGTCCTTATATTTTTGACTTTCATTATTTATATAAGGATTTGTTAGTTTTTCATCTAAAAGATAACTTTTTCTGAATATATTTTCATACATATGTAGGTTTTTTGAATTCCTTGAATCTTTCGATTGACATATATTTAAATTCTTTCCAGACAAATTCGAATATGTACGTTGTGATTTATTACTTTCCGATGGTTTTATAGGAAATTCTTGGTAAATATTATTGTTCTTAAACCACATTTGTCTCTGAAGATCATTCGTGTACGATACATTTGTGAAAGGTAATGAAGAATGAGAGCTTATTCTGTCAGATTCCGATAAAGGTTCCAAATACATATTAGTGTTTTGTATACATTCATTGTGTTGTATTGTAGATTGATGAGATTCGCCGCAGAAGTTGGTAACTGCATTGACTTGTGATTGAAATAATTGATAGAATCTATCAGCTCGTTCGCATCGAAATACATAAATTCCAGGTCCTGTCATACAACGTCTACCAGCCTCAAAGCTAAATACATCACCGTTCATTCCATATCGCCGCAAATGTTGCAAAGACCAAACTATAGGTCTTTTTCCATGGCATGAAAAAATCAGGTCTTTTGGTGTAAGCTCCAAAAATCCATTTTTATTTGAAGAAGTGTTGTTGAGAAGACGAATCACTTGAACACGATATATATTTTCGTTTTCCTCATTTTCGAAACCGAAGTTTTTATCAGAACTTTTCTTTGTACTAATACATCCCATTTCTCTAAGTTCTGCTATATAGAACACAACTTAGATGCGGACAAATTTAAATAACCAGCAAGTACTCCAACATAAAAATAGTAACCCAGCAAACAAAATAATCATAGCCCAAGCAGAGTGTGCGAATTACTGGATACGGCATTTGGGTCCGAGTAAACTTACGTCCTGATTGATAATAACGAAAACGAAACTGTTGAAATATTTTATACGCATTTATAAATATTATATTATACGCAGAACAAATGCTAAGACACACAAATGGATTGAAAGCAAACGGAAAGTAAATAACAAGGGACCGAAACGAAACGACGACGAAACACAACAACCTAAAATCCGAATTTTTACTCTCACCCCGTGCTTTCATTGACTCAATTTGAGTAACTCCGCTTTTAAAAGTAATTCGGGTCTTAGTTGTTCACAAATATGTCGTTAATAATACAATAGTATTTTTATAATTATTTATATTATTTATAATTATTATATTTCACAAAATCACTTATACTAGGGGTATTCAGATTCGCGTAGGCTCGTAGACTCAGAGCGTACAATACGTGCAAATTATATAATTAAATAATTGTTAATAAAACATCTAACCATAGCACATAAAAACATTTTAAAGTAATATAATACACAATTCCATTAAAAAGTACTATTTTGGGTCGCAAAATTTCGATTCACCTGAGACAAAACAATGCAGTGGCAACATTCTTCAATTCGTCATTCAATTATAATTTCTTGAGTCTGAAAATTCAATAAATTCATTCATATTCACATAAAATATCATTTTCAAACTATAGTTGGACCAACTTTTATAATGAGACAATTTTTGTTCAAGATTCACACGTTTTAATTATAATTTTAGAATTATACTAAAAACATTTTTCTTAATACGTTTATGTATGAATAATCATAAATTATTATAAGTCATTTTACGATTTTCTTAAGTTACTTTACGACTTTCGGAGGTCTATTTACGATTTGCTTGAAAATGGTATAGAAATCCTACATATACAAAAAAGATATAGCTATGCACGTCATAATCTGTATTCAAAAATCACATAAAAGCTTGATTTTTTGGACGTTTAGCCTCAACTGTCAGAAGTTTCATATCTGGTAATCTGTGGTGTGGACGGCAGCAATTTCGTTAGAGATTCGACGTGAACATAGTAGGGGTATTCAGACTGAGTCTCGTAGGGTCGTACGCGTAAGTCGCGTACTCTCGACATGTCTGAACACGTGATCAGACGGCGTATTTGGTGTAGTACATTGTTTGACATACCGTATATCGTGAATGCGTGAATGGGTACCGTAACATTCCTCATCTAAGATCAATTTTACTTTACCTCCCCCATGTTAAAAAACATATTATTATACCCTACACCCTGTGGGTAAGGGTATATTCATTTTGTCCTTCCGTTTGTAACGCTTTAAAAGGAAAGGTCGTAGGTATGGAAAAGTATATATATTCTTGATCAGCGTCACCTCCTGAGTCGATTTAGCGATGTCCGTCTGTCGGTCTGTCTGTGTGTCTGTCTGTAGAAATCAGTTTTTTGAAGAAACGGTAAAAGCTAGAGACTTCAAATTTTGGATTTATAACTATTATACGTATACGCTGTTTGTCAATGATATTGACCAAAATCGTTCACGGACACGCCCACCGCCCATATAAAGCAAAAGGTTTATATGAGATATCTGGTGAACTATGGTATATATCGAGATGAAATTTTGTGTGTGATCATGTTCCACTAATACGAGTTTACATGACAAAAATGGAAAAACATCATCCATCGGACACGCCCACCTCCCATATAAAAAAAAAATAAAGAGACCACATCCAACTGAACCTCAATGGACGCCCAAAGAAAAATTGATTATATCCTTTCAATCTAAACGTAATGAGCAGGTGACGATTGAGAAAATACAATTTCCAATTGTACCTGCTGAAGGGATTACAATCCACAAAAGTCCGGGAGCTACATATTTTCAAATAGCTGTTCATCTTCCAAGTGGTATCAGTCGCGCGGGCTATATGTTGCTTATAGTAGCGCAGCAAGTACTTCTGGACTTTATATTGTTGGAAATTTCAACCCTCCCAAGTCTTTTGTTGAATTAAATTTTGTCCCCATTGAAATGAACATCTAAAATCGGAAAAGCAACTAAAGACACATTATGATTTTATGGCATACAGAAAATCATCGATTCAATTATTCTTCCATAAATTGCAGAGCTTTAATGCGCACTTCCAAGATTTACCAATGGCACAATGCTCAAACATCACATTACTTCGTTTTGTGGAAACAGAACACTATAATATTCCTAACTTCACTCTTATTCATAGATTAGATAGATCTAAAGACAATCGCCGCAAAAAGGGTATAATGGTTTTTGGAAAACGAATATAGCTTCAAATATATATATCTTTTTGAAAGAGACCACAGTTGTGAAAGTGTAATGAAGCATTTTCACTAATTATTGAAAGAAATTCACAGTTTTTCCTTTAATAAACGTTGTATGCAGGGTGTAGGGTATGTAAACTTCGGCCTGGCCGAAGTTGACAGATTTTGCCTGGGTGGACCAGGCAAACCGTTGGAGCGAAGCGACCCCGGTGCGCTAGTTTTTTTTTGCAATAATCACCAAATCCACACATGTGGCCATTACAACCGTGTGTCGGTTTTTGTCGCGTTCAATAGCCTACACCACTCGCTGCTGGGCTAAGAGCCTGGCGCCAGTTAGAGATTTCCAAGTTGGATAGGTCCGTGTTAACTTGGTCTGTCCACCGGAGATTCGCTTTCCCGGCCGACGAACCATCGGCTTCCGCATAAAATGGCTTGTTGGCTGGAACGTTTACATGCATCCGCTCGACGTGAGCTAGACCCTCTGGTTAGGCCGCTAGTCGTTGGATTTTAATCCGCTTGACTAATATCAGTGTCGGCGCACAGCTCGTCGTTCCTTCATATGCGGTACTCACCGCATAGAGTTGAAATTTTGCGAACTCGAAGCATGATGCGAAGCGAAGGCCAGCATAAGCAAGTGTCCTTCGAAGTAATTTTTTTCTTATTGAACTCTTACATAGTCAACTGGACTTCAAACTGACGTGTTCTGAATTCAAAATTACGATTTCTGAAATCATTATTTTCTGAAGTCAATCTTACGCTTCTGAATCTAATTTTACGGTTTCTGATATCAAAGATACGAATCTGAATTCAAAGTTACGCTTTCTGAATTCAAAGTTACGCTTTCTGAATTCAAAGTTACGCTTTCTGAAATCAGTCTTACATTTCTGTAATTAATCTTACACTTTCTGAAATCAATCTCGAAATGGTTTAGTGCGCTACTCGGTCTAAATAGTGGTAATAGTATTTTTCTAATTCTAATATTCCCGTAAGTTAAAGAAAACAATTTCATATGAACAACTGTTGTCATTCAATTGAATTCTCTCACGTTTCTCATTTGTGTTTCATTCCATCGCATACCAAATATGAAACGGGCTACAGGTGCAAATAATCTAGGTTAAAAACCTCCAATCTGGCAACACTGCCTGAATTCTAACTTAAAATTCATTCCGCTTTCCATTTGTTCCTAATAGTATTATCCTAATGTAATATGATAGGATTTGTTTATAAAATTTTCATTTGGAATTGAATTCACCTGAATTTGTTAAAATAAACCTTGAAATCTTCAAAAATGCTTCGAATAATTGCTTTAAATGAAGTAAATAAGCCAAATAAGGATGAACATAGTGATGAGTTATCATTAACCCAAGAAGCCGAAGTAAGTAGCATTGATATCTAGGATTCGCTGTGGCTAACTGTGGCTAACTCAGATTAAATATGTTTAAACATTTGTGGTTTCTTTATGAAACGATCAGAATTCCATGACTTCTCTTTAGTTTATTTGGTAGAAGATACCACCGGCTCCAAGTAGATCCATACATATATGTTATTTTATGTTTGTTTATGTTCCTTTTTGTAGCCATTCCAATAACCGTGAAGTTTGCAATAAATTTTAATAAATATTGTCCTCTGTATATGAATCATCTTAATATTTTATCACCATATGTACCCCGGATACAATTATATTTTTAATTCATAAATACCAAAATTTTAGTTTATATCACATAACATCGTTGAGATTATAGGATATAATTTTCTTGGATGCGATAGGTTCACAAAAAGAGTTTTTTTTTTTTCGGTTTACAATAACCGATGTTGGTCAAACCAAAGAGTATAAGATTGGAAACTTGAAATTTCGCATCAATGTGGTTGTGAAATTGTCTGATGGTGTGTGACATACCAACAATTCACGGCAGACAAAACAGAAACCCAACCCTAGTTCCCTAGTTTTAATACTCATAAACTATTATTTTTGCAGTTTTTATACATTTTTGAAATAATTCGTCTCTTGCTGGTATATTTATTATATCAGTTATATTGAATTTGCAAATCAAAATATTAATTTCAATGATAGAATTTTAATATTAACAATATTATTGGAAATAATTCAAAAAGAAAAATATGCCCAATAACTGAATAAAATATCCCCATTCTTAATTACAAGATATGGTAGCCTTATAAAATTTACATTATTTAGGTGTACTCATGGACACAATACGTGTGAACGAAATCTCATAAAAAAGAGCCGAGGATTTGACATCTGTCAAGAGTTTCCAATCTTTTAATATTTGGGTCAAACTCCTAAAAATTTCAGCCTAATTGGTTTTTCCATAACGTACACTGAATTATGTCTATTAAGAAAATTTGCATTTTAATCAATGTGATTGAAATGATTCCTTTTTAATATTAATATTGTTCCGCAAATCTTTAAGTCACTTAATAATATCTAATAAAAGCAAATGGTTAATCTGCAATTAAATTTTGTTTAAAAAAAAATGCACAAAAATCGTGTTTTGTCCATACATAGACGTTAGTCCTTCACCGGGGGCTTATACTTAGAAACATTTCTGATTGGAATTATGTATTTTTATGTAATTGATTTATGAATAATTTACATTAGTACTTATTATTATAAATAATATTACTTTTAATCAATGTACACTTTTGTACAAATAAGTAGAAAAAACACAAAATGATAAAACCGAATAAAACCCCAAAATACCCAATAAAACCCAAAAAAAAGACCCACCTGGTGCTATTTCCCATACTAATAGCAATTTTGATATGCAGGAAATTTGCCAGTGAACATATTTTCACGAAGTCGCATTCGGTCACATTTTCTTGAAAGTGCCACTCACGATCTGAAAATAACACTCACGAGTGGAAACATTCGAATCGTTCAGTAGTGAACAAAATATAGATCGTGAATAGATCCTTATATCAGAGATGACGTACGAATGATTGGTATTTCGAGCGATATTTTTCAAACTATATTGTGAAATTAACTCAAGGGTTTTGAAAGTACCAATTTGCTACTCTTAGTAATATTTCCACAAGAAAACATTTTCCCCATTTGCTATGGATCGTGAATACCCCTGAAATATCTATCATACTTAAACTTAGTATAAATGTATTTTCCTTTTTTTTAGGAGACTATTGCAGAATCTGAGTATATGCGTGCTATTAGGTTCAAAAGCCAAGGAAAAGAATTGTATACTCTAACACTTTTAAATGACTTGTTAAAAACCAAAGTGCTACATGAGGTAAGTTGCATTAGTCCCGTTTTTCTTCTTCCCTTTACGGCCGGATTCTGGCGAATATGTAACAATAGGTAATAAGAAAATTTATTACCGAACTGTTGTTTCGTTTTGCTTCTCTTTATTTCCAAAATTTTGAATTCGTATTCGGACAAAATCGAAGCAACGAAAAGTTCACCTCGTGGTGAATACAAAATTTTGAGTAAAAACTGTCAAAATTAAATTAAATTCGGGAGAATTTTTAAACAAATGACAAGCAACTGAAGGAATTCGAGAGAATTTATAGAAATATGACAAACAACTGATAGAAATTAATGACATTCGACTTTGTTTTGAAGTGTTTATGAAGTCAGTTCGAGTCGTTCAGAATTTGTCCGAGTGCCAACTTAAATAAATAGATCATTAAATTGTGTTTTGACTCCAATAACAACAAAATATGGCCATAAGAATTGAATTTGTGTTATTTGAAGTGATTTTAGATGATGTAAATCCCAAAAATCAAGAATAAAATGGTTATTACCCGCTTATTACCTCCTCTCTTGGAGGCAACAAATTATTACGTTTTTTGTGGCTCAGAATACGAATAGTTTCAAAAGTAGTAATATCGAGACCAAACACCGATATTGTTACTATTGTGGCTTGTTACCTATTGGCCAAGATCAGGCCGTTAAAGTTAACTTTATGTACCGATCGAATAAATTTATCGTTACGGTAAAATAAATTTGGTTATCTCATGTTCTTTTACAAGAAGTTCAAAATGTATGGCAATAACCTACAATGTTTCACTAAAGTCTTCGTACAGCATCTAGTACAACCTTTAGTGATAAAATTCAGTCAAAAAGTGGCTACAGAACTCTCGATGTTTCCTATGATTACTCTATTTCTGAGTAACTGCTTAACGAGAGCAATGACAGTGACATCAACATTTAAGTTGAAGAGAGCATCTTCAACTGCTATCGGAGTGATGTTGTTGAACGCTTCCTCAATGTCGATGGGAGTATACTACTTTTAGCCTGGGATAGCTTCGTCTAATAATAGAAGATAATTCTTATTGAAATATTTTATTTATTAAATATTTATTTATATTATTTATTGGCAGATCTCTGTGAATAACAAAAATGATAAATTGTGGACTATACGATACAATTGTTATAAGAACATAGCAGTTATTTATGAGGAGAAAAAAAATTATCGAATGGCATTGGAGAATTTTATATTGGTGAGTAATCAGTAGTTTATCTTCACAATTCAAAATTTTCAACATGCTACATTATAGGCGGTGAAACTGGATGACAGTGATGTTTTTACTATGAACCGTTTGGGACATTTAGCTTTAAGCATGAATGCTTTTGAAATTGCAGAATTCGCATTTGAAAAATGTTTGCGACGCAACACAAATCACTGGGCGGCAATTGATGGAATACTTAAATTGCTATGCCATAAACATAATATATTTGGTATTTATGGCTGGGCCACAAAATCTCTATCAAAGGATATCAAATATAAGCGTGCTTTAGATGTTCTAAATGCAATACGAAATACTTTTTCTGATGTGTTACCATTTTATAAAATAATGTGGAATAATAATTTACCAAAGCATAGGTTCCAAAAAGAATCCATATATATTTTAGATAACAAAAAAATTGCACAGAAAAATTATTCACCAATTCCAAACCAGGACAATTTATATCAACTTCATGAAATTAATTGGTTGTCACTTGGTCACTACATAGTAAAATTGTATACAAATTTAAACGGATTGCAAAAAAACATGTTATTTATTTTAGAATTGAGTGCCATATATAAATCTGCAAATACTCATTTTCTAAAGTCTGTGGGTTTGGAATCGAAAGAGCCATGCAAAAGTATTGATTCTTCTTCTTCTAAAGCTCAGAAATGTATTTCGGTAAATAGTATTGAAACATCTGAATCAAATCTAGCTGCTAATGATTCAAATATAGTTTGCAATCCTACAATTAAAGAAACGAATTCTAATAATTCCGTTCAAAAAAGCGAAAATGACACTATAAGTGCGGAAATAGATTCAATATTAAAAAGTGACAGCAATGAAAACACTAAATCGAAACCAAGAAGACGTTGCAGCGATTTGCATTTTTTGGAGCAGTGGGGTTGGCATAAAAACAGAAGATATTCATCGCGAAAAAAAAATCATGATCGAGCGGAAATTGATGCATCTCTCAAAGGATTTTTACATCGAATTTTTTTCCAATATCTAAAGTATGTTTAATATTTTATTTTTCATTATGTGTTATTATGTTTTCAATTATATCTGAACATGAAATATTTTTTTATTTGGAGTTCCTATACGTGTAGCTCTTGATAGCGAAATTGTCTGATCCAAAGATAATAAGAAAATTCTTGGTTGTGTTTGTGATAAAAGCTTCAGGAGCCCCTCGAAAGTCACCAAATAGAGAAAGTACCCAGCTATCATTCTTCCTCGATTCGGTTTTTTAATTTAAAACTTAAAAACTCATGTTTCGCGGCCCGATAATTTTCACATATACCACTGTAGGTATATCAGGATCGGGAGGTACACTTAGGTACATATATCTTAAATCGCGAATACCGATTCAATCGATGTTAGTGTTCGAGGACTACAAAAAGCAAAATATTTTTTTACAGTCTCGTTTTGAATTTCATTTGACATTGTTTTAAGTATGTTAATTTTTAAAAGATATCTATTCTATGCAATAGACCATTTGATACAACCTGGCCATTTAAAACGGAGATTGAATCCAATGATAAAAATCTGAACGCTCCGTATGAAAACAATGAAGCAGACATATGTACGAACGAATTTCAAATACAGACCCAAAGCTATTTTGACCATTTGTTGGTTGATTTAAAAGTAAGTTTTACGTACACATATTAAATGAATAGATATTAATTAAATCAATTTCAGTCCTCTCCCTTTGATTTGTTGTCTCTAATGAATATATGGTTAAAATATGTGTCTGCTTTTTGGAAAGATTCAATCCCGGCGAAATTAAAAGAAATGTACATTTCAGTGTACACGTTATATATGTAAGTAATATATTTTATATGAACACGAGCCGTATTTTTTCCACTCGTTAAAAAGAATAGATGAGCGATTCGAATGATTCCACTCGTGAGTGAAAAAATATAAATCGCTTAAAAGTGGAAAAAATACGGCTCATTAGCAGATCCTTATTTCAGAGATGAAGTACAAATTATTGGTATTTTGGGCGATATTTTGAACACTGCTGATAACTTCGAAATTAATACATTTACTGACAAAATTTAAATGCAGATCATTAGATAATTGTTTAAACTTGTACTTCCAGAATTTAGTAATGTTATCATAAAATCTGTATATATATCTTATTATAAATCTGTTTGCATCGTTTACTTCACTGCAGAACAATACATTTCTTATTTTATAGGAATCATATCGATTCTTTAACATGTAATCAATTCATTTTAAAAGATATCAATGAGTGGTATGAAATTAGTACGTATTTCTTGGAGCTGGAATATGCAAGCGTAGCAAGTAAAAATTGGTATCTATAAAAAAAAAACTTCCTGTTGAAAAGATATTAATTACATTTTTTTTTTCAATCGAAGTGATATAACGGACTCGTGGAAATCAGTGTTAAAGCATCTGTGTTATTATGCTGGAAATTATTTACATACTGAAGGTCATAAGGACATTGTTATACGTCTCATTTATATGGAATATTGTTTCGCAATGCATAAAAATGATATATTAAAATCTATCAATTACCTTAAACAACTTGAATTATTATTGGAAAATCAAGAAAATAATTTTACATTACTTCTGCCACACCTAAAGACTTGTATAAGCAAGGAATATCTTTATATCATTCGGACTGGATTAGAAAGGTAAAGAAATCCTAATTTTTTACATTTCAAAAATGCTTAACTAATTATTACCCTTTATAGAAAATTAGCATTGGCTAGAGTTCCAAAACTCGTAGAAGAAATAAAGTGGTCAGAATTAGTAGCAATAATAAGTGATAGCTTACTGCATTCTAATCCTATTAACGGATGCGAACAATGGGATCGAAATTTACAAACGCAATTCGAGGTTTTGTTGCTGTCTTTATGGAATATGTGTGACTTGGAGGTTGTTTTATTGATGCCATATTTATATTGAATTCAAAAAATATTCTTTTCTTAGAAATGTTTAACTTGGTCTGAAATGTGTTTACACTATGCAGTTGTTAAATATTTGAGTGACATTAATAACTCAAAGCAACAAAGTTCTTGGTCGGAGACTATAAACTACGTATTTATCTACATAGAATCAGTAATACTTCGCGAAGGATTTATAATTTGTAAGTTATAGTATGTTGATGTTGTATAATCCAATAAATAATTACATTTCAGTGAACTGTTTAGGAGAGAATTTATCACGACTGGTACAAAATACCATAAGTATCTTATGTTTACAACTTGATGCACCATTTGATAAGCACAATAATCCAACACATGAGATAGATTTTAAACAACCATTTGTTGTGCTTTATCAGGTTATCTTAAGGTATTATGTAGTTCTCTATCTAAAACAGTTCTTATTCAATATTGTTATTTTTAGAGACGAAGATAGAAGTCCGTTTATATTAAAAAATAAAACAGCTGATTTTACTAGTGAAACAGAAGAATATGAAGATTTAATACCTCATTCATTTTTGGTTCTATTCACTGCACACGAATTTTTAGGAAAACGATTTTGGTGTACACGAGATAATGGAGCACTTCTCTTATATATCTTAGATGTAATAACGCCAAATCTGCGTGCTCCAATTTTTGATTCGTTTCGAGATATCGTCTATGAACATTTAGAACAGGTACATTTTACTTTACATTTACCATATCTATAAGTTACGAAGAATTCAAAGAAAACTCGATGTAAGCATCGCTACTGAGTTTTCATAAAGAAGTTTTTAAAGTGGCGCCAGAATGCAGTCGCAGGTACAAACTGTCTAAAGTTGAAAAATGTATATTGAATTTATAGTGATTGGCGTATTGTGAAGATCTGGTCGATGGTGGACCTTCCAGGTCCGAAGCCACACTGATAAGATCCAAACAGCTCGTTGACTATGGGTTTCATTCGTTCACATATTACGCTGGATAGAACCTTATATGCGATGTAAAAGGGTGATCCCGCGGTAACTGATGCAGGTCGCAGGGTTGTGGATTGGGAAGGGTACACTGATATTCCTGTTGCTGGGCATGCATTCATTCGACCATATTCTGGTTTTTCGGAATTAAAGATTAAATAAATTATCCACGTCCAAGCGCAAGATATGAATTTACGCGTATGGATTTTAAAACAATATAGAGCTTTGCTTTATTTGCATGAGACAAAATTACATAAAAAGAAATTTGCAGCACAGCATAAAATAATAATAATGGACGTTTAATTGAACAGCTAATGTGCATGTGTCTTGTCATTGCTACTTTTACATCTCACCACTGACCCTTGTTTTGCACAGTTGATAAGAACTAAAAATAATTTATTATGTACATTAACAGGTTACATACTGCCTTTATGGTTTTCCACCAAAAAAAGCACGATCAAGGCACATAGAAGATCACGAATCGAATGTTATTGAAATAACATGGAGAAAAGCAATACAATTAATTGATTTATATCGACCAGAATGCTTGCCGGAGTTCAACTCATATAAATTTGAGTCAGTTTCAGCTGATATGGAGCAGTTATTAGTAAAAACTGTATTACTTGCAAATAAGGAAGTTGATACCACATCAGGAGTATCTAAAATAAAACAATTTATAAACGGAGAGAGAGAATCACTCCCGGATGAAGTTGAATGCATTCAATTACCGTATAAAATATCATGTATTTATTATTTGTTGGCTGACTATTACTTTAAGAACAGAGATTTTAGTAAAACGATAAAGTATTACATACTGGACTTGGCTTGCAATCCTACTCGTTTTGATTCTTGGGCTGGAATAGCGCTTTCAAAAGCGAGTAAAATTGAGACGAAATTGAATGACTTCCAAGAAATCGAGTAAGTCTTATTTTATTTATTTTTCAATTTTAATTAATTAATTTAAAAGTATCTTTAGAATATTTTCAATTGTTATTAATACCGATATATTTTTCAGATTATCAAGACTTTTGACTGAATGTGATGAGACTATTCGCTGTTTTGAGCAATGCATTAAATTACATCATTCTCAAACACTTCTTTGGATTGAATATGGTTCATTTACTTATACCGTACATTCTTTCTGTTCGCGACACTTAAAACAACTCTCTCACAAGCTCTCGTTAGAACAGTAAGGATATGACTAAATGTTTCAATAGATTCAATAGATAAACATTTATTTCTTCTTATTTTTAGATTTACCTTTGTCGAAGAGAGAAAAGAAAAAATGTTAAATATATCATATAACTGTTTTTCTTTGGCTGCATCTTTACAAAATAGTTGTTTGGAACATAATAGAGATTTAGAAGAATCCAATGAAGAGACTTGGTTGTGTCAGTATATGCTAGGAAAAATTTCTGAAAAAAGGAAAGAGAACCCGAAAGTGTGTATTAATCACTATTTAAAAGTAAGGATTTAAATATTTTTTCTGATATACAATTTAAAGAATAATTTTCACTTTTAGGCAGCAAACTATTTGTATGAAAGCAATGCTACTTACCCCATAAAAATTAATCATAGTAATCCCACTCCATTGTCAGTTGAAGCACTAGAAATATTTTACCGAATAAACGCGGTAATAATAAAATTTCTTGAACATGAAAGTGAAATCAATCGAGAAACTCGAAATATTTTTAAAAGCGTATTAAAAAATTTATCTAAAAGTCCATTCGCATTTAATAAAGCGAAGATTGATGGTAAGTAGTGTTTAATAGTTTATTTTAAAATATCTGTTTATATATCATTTGGTGTAAAAAGTCAAATGAATAACTATACTCTTTACTTTTACAATAATATCAAAAGAATTTAGATTTAAATTATTCTAACTTCTAAGAAAAAGGAGTTCAATGCGCTATACGGTGTAATTTTTGGAGGGGAGCATATACTAAATTTTCTCCCAATATTCACTATTTTCTTAATACAATAATTAAAGTAATCATTTTTTATACTGCAGGAAATAGTTTAAATGTCCTAAAGAGAAATATAAACAATACACAAATTGAAAATCAAATAATTAAAAAGATGAAATTCGACTTAACTCAAAAAACAGATACTTCCGAAAGTACAAGTACAATTTTAGTCGATGACCAACAAAAAACACAACCATCTACAGTGCAAAATAACGAGATGCTGCGGAGAAAATCGAATGTAGGTATAAAAAAAGTTTTTTTATTTTTAATTATTTGTATGATTATCAGATATGAAACTAAAAACTAGTTTTAGTAATTTTTCTGAGTTAAAAATCCATAAAACTAATTCAAATAATTTTAATTAAATTTGATAAAATTTTGATTATTTTGATATATTAAATGTCAGAAATTTCATATCTGGTAATTTATGGGGTAAACCCTATACCTTATTGGTAAGATTATATTAATTTCCTTATGATATTGTTGGCAATATTTAGAATTGGCATTTTTTAGAAATTTTAAATATCATTGTTGGCATTCTCTTTCTCTCTAAACGTGAGACGCATTTTATTTACTTTTTATATTATAATAACTATGATCCAGCTGTAACTACGCATATAATTTAATCATTTGATAAAAGTAACAATGAAATTCTCCCAATACAATAGTAGTCGGTTGTTTAAGACAACATCTCGTTCACTAGAGAATCTCCAATTGCCCCTAAAAAGTCTATAGCAGACCTTTGTTAAACTAAAAAATCTCGAACGGCCGAAATGACCACAACAAAAATCCACACTCATCTCATATGTGAAATTTTTTCAGTGAGAGGTAGATTCACTGAAAATATTCGTGTATTTCCGTGTTTCGAACAAAGGAAAAACAAGATTTAAATTTTTAATATTCAGTTTAAACCGGATATTATATGGCGCATTCGGTATGTTTCTAGTCTTGCTTCATATTCCTCACAAGTTTCTGAAGCATCATTGGTCATTTTCATAGAAAATTAAAAATTTGATGTTTTCATCGAAAACTTAATATTTGATAATTTTCAAGGAAAATTAAAAACTTGATAATTTTCATAGGAAATTTAAAAATTGATATTTTCATGAAAAATTCAAAAATTGATAATTTTTATAAAAATTCAAAAATTGATAATTTTTATAAAAAATTCAAAAATTGATAATTTTTATAGAAAATTCAAAAATTGATAATTTTTATAGAAAATTCAAAAATTGATAATTTTTATAGAAAATTCAGAAACTGATAATTTTTATAGAAAATTCAGAAACTGATAATTTTTATAGAAAATTCAAAAATTGATAATTTTCATCAAAAATACAAAAATTTATTATTTTTATAAAAAATTGATAATATTTTTAGAAAATTCAAAAAATTATTCTTTTTATAAAAAATACAAAAATTTATAATTTTTATTCAAAAGTTTGATATTTTCATGATATGATATTTTCTTTGGAATTATAAAGCGAAATGAGAAATGTGTCATACAAATTTCAAATATTTTTATTCATTTAAAACATATAGAAACTCATGTCAAAAAGTTATTCAATTACTATAAAGGACTTGAGGTCATCTACATTTATTCGAAGAGACGTTTCGTTTTTAGAAATAAGCTATTTGGCTCTACCAACAACTCGATGCGGAAAAGGAAAAAAGTTTCATTCACGATTGGGTTGACTTATTATTGCTAATATTTTATTAAAAATTTTACAATTATATTTTGACTTGAATTATAACTTCGTTTCATTAGAATATTTAGATGTGTTATTACTACTTCTAGAAATTTAGGTTTGTGTATACTCATATCAACCTAATCTCTATACTATTCTGTATTTTTACGCCTTAGAATAAATGATTTGTTTATGATGCTTCCATTAAATGTGCAGGCCGTCGTACCAAACTTTGAGTCGGTGACTTATTTCCGAAAATGAAGGTCTACGTACTGATTGTTCATGCCAACATTCTATCATTAATGAATATACCGCTGTGGGGCATGCTTCTGGGCAAGCAAGCAATTGTCTGGAACGCACCATATTTATAACTTCCTGATTACTGTGTCCAAAGTATGGCTTTAAAACACAAGCAAAAACATTTGGTATTTAAAATCTTAAAATCAATTAATTCTATATGAACCTGTATTCCGTAGCTGTATATTTCCCACATTACTACGCCAAATGACCAGACATCACTTTCTGTTGTAAACTTTCCATAGAGAATAGACTCCGATGGCATCCATCTTACAGGAAGAAGGGATTTCGATTGTACCCTATATAGCAATATGTTAATAAGATTTTTTGTAACTATCTAATAACTTACCTATAGTAATCTGAGCTGTAAATATCCCTTGATAATCCAAAATCTGAAATCTTTACTGTCAAGTCGTCTCCGACTAAGCAATTTCTGGCCGCAAGATCTCTGTGAACATAGTGATGACTCGATAAATACTCCATTCCCTCACTAATTTGAAGTGCAATTTTAAGGAACTCATATTGGGACAATGATTTCTTTTCATTCGGCGAATTTGATATTAGGAATTCGTGCAAATCTCCATTTGACATATATTCGAATAACATGCAAAATGGTTCCTTATTTAAAACTACTCCTAAAATGCAAACTATATTGTCATGTTTTAGATCAGAAATTAGTTCGATTTCTCTTTTAAAGTCCTGCTGTGTTTTCAATGATGCATTCTCCTTTAGCGCTTTTACTGCTACGAAAAGCTTACTTCCATTTGCATGATTCAGTTGCCCCTTATAAACTTTACCTGTAAATATATATACAATTTCGTCACTAGAAAATATCTTTAGTGTAATGTGAAATTTCAGAATAATACCAAAAGCTCCTTCTCCTAGTTCTTCTACGAATTCCACATCATGTAAAGTATATTGTGGTACTCTAAGTATCGCACTTCGTTCACTTTGCGTTAATAAGATAGGTTCATTAACATTTTGACTATTAAACCTTGTCATTTCCAGTGATGAATTTAGTTGTGAGTTTCCATAAATATTTTTATCTGCATTAGGTGTATTTATCTGAAACATATTTAAAATATTAAAACATGCTATACATTTTTTAAATTTTAAGTTCAATACTTACATTTTGAATGTTTGTCATTCCGTTATTTATTCGTTTTTTGTACAAGACTACGGTGACATATAACAAAAATATACATAAACATATGCCTATGATCGAAAATATGCACAACCAAATTTTATCAGCACATTTGGGAATGTCACAAAGCTCTATTATTTTCTCAAATGATGAATCATCCACAAAACACCAAGGTCCACTTTCGGAACCACCTGGATTTCTGTTGTAAAACAAATATACATTAAAAGTATAATCATTTTAATTGATTCTCAGTATATACCTGCAATAGTTGGTTCCGGCTAGTTCAGGGTAATCTGCAATTTCCTTCATAAGCCAAGACCAACGTAAGCAAGTTTTTCCTGAATATGATTTGGCCATTGTTCCTCTGTATCCTAATCCTTTCTCCCAAAAACATGTTTGTTCGGGATTTACATCAATAACAATGCCTAAGGAGGAGCAATCCCCATGCGAAGGTAAGCTAAGACATTCTTCTAAAGGTAGTTTTTGACCTATAACGGGATGTCGCTTAGCAATTGCATATTCTTTTTGACACAGCTCATTTTCCAACAGTTCACATTCCTCCCGGCAAATTCGTCGTAGATTTTCTGATTCTCTCGTCGGGGGATAATGGCTAGATATATCATTAGAAAACACGTCGTCGTGTGTGACAGATGATTTACGTTTCATGAAATATTTTCGATCTATTGACCTTTTTTCAATCGAGTGTTTTTCGTTATGGCCAATTGGAGAATATATATCCTTTGTCGTTGTTCTTGATTTACGTTCTCTTTGTGTTGCTAAATTGGCAAAATATAATAAATTGGTTCTCTCAGGTGTACGGCATATAGGTAGAGTGCTATAGCAAAGACTTGGAAGAGCATATATTCGACAGTTTTGGTTCATATCCCTGAAATATTTGCAATCGATTAAATATGTTTTAACTTTAATTTCAATTTATACTTAGATTCCTTGATGACTCCGTATGCTGATTTTAGTCTTTCTTCCAATTGGTAAAGAGTCAAATTGAGAGGAACAAAAACACTTTCGTTTTGTAAATATTTTTGGCAGGTTGTGCCATTATATATTTGACAAATTCCAAATATCTGTTTGAATGGAACTTTATTACAAATGTGCTGTTTCTAAATTAATATTTTTTACCTCTTCATTTTCTGTAGTTGGAGATTTTTCTGTTCTGTAATATTATTGGTGTTATTGAATAAATTATTAATTATAATATAATTAATTAAAAATTATTTAAATAAATAATAAAAATTTGTTAGCATAAATACACATTACTTTCCCCGTTCCCCCCTCCATAGCAAATGAAGAACAACTTAATATTATGGATTTCGTTTATGGAAAAACATTTCTTTTTGAATGATAAGATATTTATTCCGGGTTGATATTCTTATTCAGTTATAAACCATGAGCTATAAACTCATTGATAGTATATTATTTATTAAACAATTACCTTTCTTTGTTTGATATATGAAGATGATTTTCAAGTTCATCTCCATATACGAAGGAGCTTCCATTGGATACCCAAAAAAATATTGCAATTGCAGTAATATAATTTGTTCTTGACATTTTCAATACACGTAATGTTGTTATTATTCTTTATTCTGAAAATTGGATTTAAAAAATTTGTTTTTTGATATTAATATATGAGGAATTTTTTATTTACAGCAAAGGCACATTTTACTATTTGTGAACAAAGTGGTTGTTAAATATATAAAGTAAATAGACACTACCTAACAAAAGTCTTCGACCGCACTTAAAGCCTTCACAACCGAAACTGAACGAAAGTGGCAAAGTAGGGTGTTTAATTTTAGGGGTTGATTTAAGGGTTGCAAAATTTTGTAAACCAAAAAACCGAAATTTTGTTTTTCATTCATCTATATTTTGATCAACCTACACATTATAGATATATAGCATATATTATTTATTATAATTCTAGAGATCGGCGTTATTAATATATATATATATATATACTTTTAGGAAAGTATTCTCACCACCGAATCATCCGAATCTGAAAGTGGAAGTAACTCGTCATCTACAAACAGCTCCGAATCTACAAGTAGTGATTCTGAAACTGATTTGGATTCAGAAAAAAATAGTCGGACACATGAAGATATTACATGTATTTACAATAATGTTGTTCGAAATTTAGAGGAATGTGTTACTCGCTTTCCAGAACACTACAAATCTTCTTATCGCTTAGTGTACCATTATATGAATGGTCCCGAGGATCTTCGAAATTTTGATTATTGTGAACAGTTATTACTGAGTCAATATACTACTAGCTTGGGGAATCAAATAAATGGAATATTTTTTGATCGGAAAGGTAATAATATTTTCAATGGTATTTGGAGACTTCCTTCATCAGAGATTGACCGGCCTGGAAGTTTTTCAAATCATTTGGTCAAATGTGTTACTATTCTAATTCAACTGCTTATGAAAAAGAATAACTATAAATTATTAATTGATGTGGGCTTACAACTTTATAAAACTCCCGACAACGATAAGTAAGTATTAGTATCCTATCACATTTATTAAATTTTATTAAATGTTCTTATTATATTTCATTAGACGCTATATCAAAGACGTTGAACGAATGGAACTGTACCATCAGTCTATTAATTTTTGCGTTCAGGTCATGAGGGACATTTTTAAAAAAATCACATGTACTCCTGATGACAATGAAACACTTACACTTTTAATTGACATATACAAATCTCACAAAAAGTGTTTGAAATATCTTAATCAAAAGGAACCACTTTTCACTCAGTTGTTAATCGATGTCTATAAGTATTTCATTCAAAATAAGGTAGAAAAGATTCCAGAACAAATAAATCTTTTTGATTTGGCAATAAAATTATGTCTACAAGAAATATCGGCTCGCAAATGTAAAGAAAAATCTAACGATTTTAATAGCAGACATTTGTGGGATAACCTACAAGGAACAACAGTAAGAATGTTTATGTTTGTTTTTCCTTCCTAAAGATGAATAATTATTGCTTTTTTCGCAGCTCAACACTAAAATACAAATTCCTGGGTTACAAATAAAAAATCGCATGCAAGTGGGAAGGTCTGGTTTTACCAGTGATACTATTTCTGAACCATTGTCCTACGGAGCTTCTACGACTACAATGAATTATCAAAATATTTTACCAACTTATGCCTCCATACCAAATCCTTTTAAATCTATTTCAATCACGGTACATTTATTTTTTATTTATTAAAAAATATTTAAGGCACTTAAATATGTACATTAACCTGGTTTTAGTGCGTGTTTTTTTACATATTAGCCGTGTTTCTTTTGTCCCGTATATAGGATAACATCGCCGATACATTTTAAGAAAAACATAACTTAGATTCACTGCTTTTATGAAAATTTAGCAAATGCGCTACGTGTTACCCTCATCCATTTTTTTAAACTCTAAAGCCAGTTTAATATACATACGTCATGCCAAGGGTCGAAACCAGCCATTCAAATGAGTTAGCAAAATACGATGGATCATTAGGATCATTAAACCCAACCTGTTTGAACCCTTTCGGTGCACAGTCATCGAGCTCAAACAGGTCGGGTTATTGTCTATCGATAACACACATTTCGAGCATTTTGATTCCTGTAAACAGACCCGTCATACACTTCGCATTTGAACGTTTTGTTTCGACCTCTACCTCAAACTCATAACTAATCACATTTAACTATCTAAAAATAACTATAAACATTTAAAACTATTCCCAGGATACCATTGGATTAAATAATCTTCTTGGAGAGTATTATAATATGTTTCAAACCGGATCAACAAATGATCTCCAATTATTGTACAATAAAACAAAATCAGAATTACCAGTATCTTATTTAAATCCTTCATCGCTGTCAACTTCATCCGCATCAAAAACAAATTATTCCCAATTGGGCACATCAAACACAACTATTGGAATAACAAATTCTACATCTTCGATGGGTGAATTAAATACTTTTAACAAACATAACTTGTCTTTAACCGAATCAAAAGCTAGAGATTGTAACGATGGACAGCAAGTAGTGCCGGAACTTTGTAAAATGAATACTACAAATGTTCAATCTATAAATACTTTCACAAAACGTGAAATAACCTGTAACCAAGTATCTTTAGTTTCGGAAAAATCGGAAGAATTGGCTAATAACATGATGGACGCTTCTTGTGATAATAAAAATATTTTGACACAAAAAGCTCATACAAACCACACAACTAGTTCTACAAATTTTTTGCTCGACAAATCGAAGGAAACTATCGGTCCTTTCAGTAATCATGATCAGAAATCTAGTCTTTTAGCTACCTACTCTAATCTCATTACAAACAGTAATTTAATGTCCCAGCAAATAGATATGCGTCAAATACCAATTCTTACGCAAAATATGAACAATAATTTGGGAAATCCTTTAAGCCTAAATTCTGATACTCATTTGCTATCATATGCTGCAGATCTTAAAAATGCATGTACATCGGCATATGGTTTCCTATCTCATGCTAATATAGACTTACCACTATCACATAATAATGATTATTTACAAAAAGATAGAGCCTCCTCCACAAATAAAAAACTAATTTCTTCTCAAAAAAATACCTATCAAGTAGATTTGTCAAAACAATTTCCGAATAAAACTCTTCAACAAAAATTGGCTGAACGTCAAAGAGCAAATCAACAAAAAGATTCAGATGGACCAACATGCTCAAAATATAAATCGAACAGTGATGTTATAATATTAGATTAAATAAAAATATAAAATAATAAAAAACTAATTTCTTCTCAAAAAAATACCTATCAAGTAGATTTGTCAAAACAATTTCCGAATAAAACTCTTCAACAAAAATTGGCTGAACGTCAAAGAGCAAATCAACAAAAAGATTCAGATGGACCAACATGCTCAAAATATAAATCGAACAGTGATGTTATAATATTAGATTAAAAATAAGAATGCGATGTTTTTCTATTGTTATATACTTGGTTTTTAATAAAATACAATAAATATATATATTCATTCTGATTTTTACTCGTGGGACTAAAACTGGACAATCACAAACTAACTAAACAGGAAGGGGGCAACCCTAAGAGCTCCAAAACAGAGGTCGGTATTTTCAGTGATACCGGCTAGGACGACAACAGACTGAAGATACGGTACGAGAACGAACAGGAACAGAGACAGATTGATCCCAAAAGAGCATGTAGACTCGAAAGAGCCGGAGTCAAGAAGTCAGCCACCTCGGCCAAATCTTCCTCACCCGGTGTCAGGTTCACCGGCAAGGCAGGTGCACCGGCTGAGCAACTTCTGCTAGACAAGCCGGAGAAGCAAAGACAGAAGAGGATCCGGAGGAAAGCTAGCTCGGTTAAGCGGCTTGCGAGTCGGGCTTAGCTATGTAGACTCAACTCCTGAGGAAGAGAAACCGAGCTAAAGGTTTAAGAGTGCAAACTCGGTAACCGCGTCTTCTAAACCGAAGAAGAAGAGTCAGCAAACAAATGTGATAGGGCAGGGTGGACAACCAACTATGGTAGTTAACCCAGCTGAATCACGCAAAGAGGACGGAGATATGACGCCGAGTTTGAGTGGCAATGCGAAAGCACATGCGAAGCAGAGTAAAACTAAACCTCTGAAAAAACCCTCCCAAAACAAGAGCTCATGTGCACAAGTGACAGAAAGAGATCTTCATCATCATAGCTACAAGGCGCGAGGGAGGTCCAGAGCCTCATGTGAAGCTTCTCGAAGACAAGAGATCAAAATATAGGAATGTCTAGATACGGCCACTGTCAAATTCCCTAAAAATGTATAGTGAGATTGACCACGCAAGGAAGTCAAATCCAGGGAGGGTGAGCAGCGTCTGCACTAATGACAAAATGCTTGGTGGAATTAAAGATCCCCTGATGCAGCGCCGTCATAAAAGCATCTACTCTCCCTTAAGACTCTTCCGATCCTCCTCCATCGAAAGATGTGGAAAATCTGGTAGAGTACTGTAAAGGAAAGAATATAGGATTAGCAATCGGATGCGATGCCAACTCACACAATGCACTGTGGTGCCTTACCGACGACAACCGCAGAGGAGAGGTTTTACTCGAATTTGTAGAGAAACAAAGTCTTCTTATTGCAAATAGAAGATCAGACCCAACTTTCGTAGACGCACGAAGGAAGGAAGTCATTGGCACAGTTGCTAGATAGGCTACAGCACTAAAATTATGAACGATCTTACTATGTCAAACCATTTCACTATGGTCCCAAACACCCATCTAGCTGGCATAAAATCTAATAGTTGAGTAATCGTTTTCAATGTGTATTGTATGTGTATTCGTATGTGTATTGCTAAGATACATAAAAACGTTCTCTGAAAAAGTGGGCGTGATCTGACCTCTGCCACGCCCACCACTATAATAGAAACATGAGAAATGTCTTTCCTTTTAAGTTGAAACATTCGAATTAGAATAAATTATAGTTATACTGTCATTTTCTAAGCCATATTTTTTTGTGGTATTCCTTTAATTTCGATTATTCATTCTCCATATGTATGCGCTTCAAAAATTTTTGGAAAAATTTTAATTTTAGTCACCAAAATGTAATTTATGAAATTGTTCTCTAACACATAGCGCTTCTTTGGTGATACAACCACTTTAATAAAAACAGACTAATTTTTAAAAATTAAGAAATTGATTTAAGAATAAGAAATTTATTAAAATTTAATAACTGTTAATGTTTTAAAATGTATTATCAACTTAAAAAAAAAAAAATCAAACAAATATTTTTATTTGTTCACATATGTAAATCTTCTTAAAATATTGAACGCATTATCCGAACGATATCATTTCACACCATGTATGCCTTCAACAGTAAAGTTGAGATAAAAAATAGGCTAGATCAGATAAAGGGCGTGGCACATTTACAAAAAAGTCATTTACTTGTTGTACTATGGTACCCAGGAAACCATTTGGATCCGAAAAAACTACTAAAAGATTCTTATTTAAGTGTTTTTTCCTCTTTCAGTATACTAAAATGTATCGGAAATATTACATTTAATGATATTATTTAATATATTTTGGCAAATAGCGTTTTGCTTCATATTTTTGCTTTATGTTCCTAAATAAAAATTGAACAATTTATCAAATGGCGCATCGAAGTTGTCGTTGAAAATTTGAAATAATTCAAGAATCGCTAAATATCGCAACATGAATTTTTGGATTTTAACTCTAAATTGAATGTATGAACGATTCGTAAAAGAATTATGGCATCCGACAACAACAAATTTTTTGCAGCTCTACATAAAGTTGGAAATTGTCATCCAAAATAGAGTTAATTTTGACGCCATTTTATAAAAAAAAAAAACATCAACAAAACAATGAATTTGTAAATTTTGATTTTTTTGCAATTACCTTTAGTGTTTATTTCCATATTGGATTCTTTTTTAAAATATCTTATTATATTAAATATCAAAAATTCAACGTGCTAGAGGAGTTATTAGCTGCAACTCCAAGGAGCAGACTAGAAAATACACTCGAAATAGATGAGCAGGTGGGAATAATAAATTTCCTGTATGATCAAAGCTTTCGAACGAGCGTGCTCCCAGACGATAGTGGAGAAGGTGATTCAATTCCCTGGTGGAATAGAGAACTGAGAACATTTAATGCGGCCATGCGACGCGGAATCATGGAAAGCATATAAAGCAAAAAAGTGGAAGCTAAAAAACAAAATCCAACGGAGCAAGTCGAAGTCGTGGAGAGATTTCTGCTCAAGCATAGAAACGACATCGGAAGTATCCAGGATACCGAAGGTGATCTCCAAAGATCCTGTGTCAAAGTTAGTACTTATCCGATAAAAGGACGGGTCCATACCAGATACAATGGAAGAATCACTAGAGTCGCTGATGGAAGAGCACTTTACAGGTAGAACAAGGTCTGCAGGCTCTTAGCAATCAAGATACCATTTGATAACTAAAGTCGACAAACGGAGTAGTGGCGGAATAGTGACACTTGGAGGAGTGGAAAGTGCAATAAATACGTTTGCGCCCTTCAAAACATCAGGACTAGACAAGCTCTTCCCAGCTCTTCTTCAATGGGGTACAAATGTGCTTTTGCAAAGAGTAACGGAAATCTTCATTGCATGCCTTGTAACATGGTATGTGCCCGGCTATGGAGGGAGTAGTATTCCTTCCAAAACCGTGCAAAAGGACTATTTGGAACCGAAATCTTTCCGACCAGTAAGCCCTCGTTCCTTTTGAAAAAAATATTAAGGGTGATAGTGAACTTCTTAGAAAGAACTACGCTGACAATTTATCCTTTAAATAGACGTCAGCATGCCTATTGCCCTACCGTCCTGCCCTGGACGGTCTACAGAAACGGCCTTGCATGAGCTTGTTAGGTATGCCGAGAAAGAAATTTCATTAGGAGGCATAGCACTCGCCACCTTCATGGACATTGAAGGTGCCTTTGACAAGATAAGATTCGATAGGTTGAATGATGTTTAGCCAAAGATAATTTCTTAGATAGACAATGCTCTGAATGACCACGTGTACGACAAGATCCAGAAAGCCAAAAAAGTGATTTTCCAGTGAAAGCGAGTATATGATTTCAGTCCACATACTCGCTTTCACTGGAAAAGCACTCTTGGGACATCACACCGAAGTTAGCATACTGGCTGTACACAGAATTGGCCTCACCATCAGGCCAATTCTGACCTACACTTCGCTGGTACGGAGGCCAAAATCTGACCAGAAAAACATCAAACGTAGGCTAGATCGGGTTCAAAGACTGGCGTGCCGTATGACGTCAGCAGTACTATCGGCTCTTCGCATATACAATAATGCCAATTGGTATAAGTTGGGCGAAGAAACTGGGCATCGACCAGCGATGCCAACCTAAACACGTGTATTTCCGTGTTTAGTACAAAAATCATATTTTTGAAGAAAAAAAAATTAAATATTATTTTATGATCATTTTCATAAAAAATTCAAAATTTGATAATTTGCATACAAAATTCCAAATTTGATAATTTGCATAGAAAATTTCAAATTTGATAATTTGCATAGAAAATTCAAAATTAGATAATTTGCTAGAAAATTCCAAATTTGATAATTTGCATAGAAAATTCCAAATTTGATAATTTGCATAGAAAATTCCAAATTGGAAGTGAAATATCCGTAGATTTGGTGAATTTTAACGCAAACTTCCGTATCTCCGCCAAGGGGTCAAATTTCCGTAGAACACGGAAATATCCGTATATTAGAATGTGTTGAAAAACTCAATGAGTGCTCTCGATTTAACACTCATGTGAGTCAATGAAATTGATTGGTATTGAGCAGAATGAAATAGCGGGCAACTTGGCAAAAAAGGGTTCTGACATGGATTTCTGTGGACCAGAACCAAACATCCCATTAGGATCAGGTATGGTGACGAGCTAAGCCACTGGGCATGAAACCAGCTAAAATATATGAGAAGAGAAACGCTTAATTAGTTTCTTTCCCGTCTAGTCACAGATTAGTATATACGAAGTGCTTTAAAATACGTGGTGGCAAACTCCCGAGTTTATTATTTGCCCTAAACAAGCTATACAACCAGCCGTTCGGATTCTGCATTAAACTGTAGGTCTCTTTCATTGATGTAAAACATTACAAACGCACAACATCAATGATTGCGAGTAGCTCGGTCAAAGCCCTTAGTATTACATTAGTATTAGTATTACATTGTAAACATTTTTTTTACAATGTTGGCATTGAATTGGTTTAGTATCTATGCCTTTACGTCACAATATACCAGGTTGGATTATAATAAATATGTTTGATAATTGAATTATAACTGATTGCTATACTTTAATATTTTCAGAATTCAAACCACAAAGTAATAAAATTGTTTTTTTTTTATTATTTTCTTTTACGAACTTTTATGCTATTACAATATTTTCCAAATACATTACTTTATTCAAAGTGATTCCTAACATAAAAGAATTATGTTTTTTACCAGAAAAAAATCAAATGAATTCAGTTAACTATAATATTATATATTCATATTTTTTCTAACTAAAATATTTGATAACATTCTTAATTGTGTTGTCGATTTCTTTGTTCTAAAAAGTTAAGTGTTAAATAATTAAATTAACTATGTAAAGTAAGTGTATACATCTATTAATGTTATATGTTTTTAATAAAAAATAATAAAAGAATTAATGACATATTAATAACATCATAAAAAAGTCATGATATACAAAAAAAAACCTTAATTTCGAACTATTCTATTAATGAAAAACAATTTTTTATGATGTTAAATCTATTGAAATAACACGACTCGGTGATTCAAAACATTGAATTAATGGTACACTTTTTGAGGTACATTCTCTATCTACTACACGACTGTGAGTGATATTACTTATAGTACTACTGCCACTCATACTTCGAATATTGTTACAATATATTTTATTACTGTGTGGCAGCCTTTCAACTGTACCTGTACTTGTTGATAAGGGAGTACTAGCATTTTTTTTGGATCCATTATTACTACTAGTAAGATTGTTTGTTAAATGATTTTCTTGATTTTGCCTATTTATATTTGAATTATCCTGTAAATCTGCAGTGCACGGGAATTCGTTACTAGTCGTAGAAACCATTCCCAATGGACTTGTCATATAATTTGAGAATATGAATACAGAAGGTTGCAAGGGTTTTGGTTGTGTCATTCCATTTTCAGTGCATATAACAGACGAATTAATAAGATTGGTATCCTCGTACAATGCACAATCTTTATTTGAACGTAATGAATCTTGTGTCGAAGGAATAGTACAAGTATTCATACTTGAGGAACTTGTAATACATTTGTCAGACTTAACAGACCCACATTGATTCTTAATTGGTGTTAACGTAACATCATGTGTTTCTTTTTGATTTTTATGTCTTGGTTTTCCATCTTTGCGATATATTGTCGAAACAGAATCTATATGCAAAGTTTTTGTTAAACAAAAACTTTGAATTGTAGATTTTTTTACTGAATTTAGTGAATAGCATATCGATTCTTTACGATTCTCATTAATCTCATCATCTGAGGAACATAAATCAATTGTATCAACAATTATTTCTGTAGAAGGTGATGAAGATATCTTCCAATTTGAGCTTCGAGTCGTATCACGTGTTAATTTGATGTTAAGATTTAAATTCTGTGTGGCTTTTTTACGTGTTATTTCTTTATCTGAAATTTTCTTAAGTCGCACTGAGATCGGCCTACATTTTTTAATAAGAGTTGAATTAAGAAACATAATATTCTCAGCACGTCGTTTTTGTGAAAATTGCCGTCGGGGAAAGACATATATATGTGTACTATATTCTTGTGGTTTTTTGAAGGTACAATGAACATTATTCGATGAATACTTTCTATCAAAATATTTTTGTTTTGTCAAAGACTTTGACAGAGTTGGAGCATGACAGAATCGTTCTATACGATCTAACCGTTCATTGAGATAATCTTCTGTTATAACTGATTTAGTTGAACGTACCAACAATTTTCCTGCAGGAGAGGACAACGGTATCATAGGACAACGTGCAAGAGAATGAACGGCTCTATTTCTACGAGGCATTCGTTTCGATTTATCTATTATTGTAAATTTGTTTTCATCTTTTTGTGGCAAGGAGGCACACTTGGAAATAGCCGAATAATCAAAACTCTCTTGTGGTGGACATTCCGTTCGAATTGAATTCTTGAAATCTTCACGAATTTGTAAATTAAAATTCAGTAAAAACCCAATTCGTAGTTCATTAATTTCATTGTTTTTTTTGTTATCAGTTAGGTTAATATCTTCAGCCGGTTCAGGTGTATCACACAAAATTACATCGTCTTCCATATTGCATGTTTTTTCATGTTCCTGCAATGCAAATAAATAGAACTAAATAAATATAAATTACGGTTAGATATAGTTTAAGATATTATATAAATTATATATATAAAATATTAATTAAAGCAATGAAAAAGTGTGTTTCCGAGTTAAATATTGTGTGTAATATTTAAACTAACTACTGAGGGCTAAGCCAAAATTCAAGCGAATGCTTGGAAATGTATCAACATATGCATAATGTAATTATATAGGTTTCGTTGATTTTTGCTGATAACATTTCTTTAAACAGACTTGAAGTTCCATTTTGATAACATCGGACTGACTCCGTTTTGTTTTTGACATTAGCCCTAACCAACTGAAGGTTATTAATTGTACTCTGAATTTAAAAATATGGTGAAAATACACAAAAATAAATCAATTCTAAATATAAAATACCAAAATTGCATCCTTTGAGTAGAGTTCAGCGTCACAATTATCACACAAATATATATCAAATGGGGCAGGTTCCACCATCATCTGTAGCAAGTCTTGATCAATTTGTGGACCATTTTTTGATTTCTGTTGTAATAAACATTTACGACTTCTTTGGGGTTGATCATACGACTAAAATAAAAAAAAGTACACATTATTTTAATATCAATAAATAGTCAAATCGATAGGTGGAACTTAAAAATATCTGAAAATAAATTTATTTCTCCCAGTTTGCTGTTATTTTTCCCACAACTAATATGTTAACTACGAGTTGAACTTCTTCAATTTATCCAAAATACGAATACAAAATGTGTGCAAACAAAAATAAACAATTCCGAATGATATTAGTTGTTGTAATTTCCCCATATATTATTTTTAAAAACTTACCATATTTTCGTTTCGAAAAGTGACCAACAATTTATTACTCCGTCTATCAAACAGTGAAGTTGTTGAATTGTAATTATTAATAAATCGAAGACTAGCATGCTCATATGCTGCCAAATCATTGCAAAATCTCAGTAGAAATACACTTTTATGAAACTGATAACATATTATAACAATTTCTTTCATTTTTTCTTTCCAATTCTAAAAGAAAATATATAAATTTAGAAAATAAATCGATAAAAGAAAAAAACATATTTACTCCGGAAAATTTTTTTGGTTTAGAAAATGGAATATTAAATTGAACATTTTCTGGCCACCACTCCGGCTCACTATAGTCAATTTTTCCTTGGACATTTATATGTCCGAGAGAACATTGTACCATAAATGGGATGAAATTCTCCAACTGGGTTTCAGTGATTTTATCCAGTGATGTCGGATAACCGTTGGCGAAGATTAAAGGAAGATTTGATATCATGTTATTTTGCTGTACGTCTTGTTCATCCATTTTGCGTAGATTATCTGTATGGAAGATGCAAAAATTAAATATATAAACTACACTATTCTTTAATGCATATTGCAACTGTATTATTTTAAAACATTTCATATTATTTAAATTTATACCAATAAATAAATTCGCAATACTTTTTATAATACATTATTAAGAACTTTTAATTTTGAAGAATTAAAAAAAAACTATAAATTTTATAAATTGAAATTGTTAAAGTAGTTTGGGTGGTAGACGATGTTTTGCTAATTTTTTAGACACGTTTTTATTTACGAGAACAGTTTTATAATATAAAATCTTTAATTTTGAACAAATAACTAATCAGCAATTTTTATTAAATAAACATATTTTCTAAACATCTAAGAGTTTATAAATTAAAAACTACTCGAAGTTTTTCTAGGAATCTAAAAAAAATGGCGACAGCTATAGTCGGTAATCTATGACAGTTTTGCAATGAGTAAATAATTCAATTATATACTTAAATTACACTTTGGAAAATGTATTTGAAAAAGAAATATATAAATACATTAAATTGTTTACAACATTAGAAACGGATAATGTTTAAGGAAAACCAAAAAACTGTATAAAAATATTTCCGCAAATAAATACAGTATAAAATGTAATAACTAGTCATAAAATGTACTACATAAAAAAACAGCTGATAAAGTACTAGAATACACGTCAGGGTTGCCAAATGCAGTTTACTTTGACGACTTGATTGCTTTCAACGAAACGTGTACGAAACTAGGCAAAATTCCATTAAACGCATATCCTTGAACAAATTTCGATTTGCATAATCTCCTTAAGTCACTTATAGTGGCTTTTTGAATTGAATCTGCTGAATTTTGTATGAAAATAGTAATTTGTAAAAACTTAAATGACGTCACATGGATGTCTTTGTCACCTTATATTTTCTTTCGTTGAGAGCAAAATGGATGTTGAAATATTTGAAAACATATAGAAGAATTTTTTTTATCAAACACTCTTTGAAAAAAAGATCACATTACCACAAAAATGCATCGGTAGTATATTATTTCCTTTGTACTGGATTATATTATACACACGTTTTTGTCGACTTATTCTTTGTGTTGGAATGAATATGACATCAGGGTAAAAGATTTTTGGTTGTAAAAACGAATTGAGCAAAACGAAAATCTTTTGACCGAAAATCTCTTGATTTTCAAAATCTGATTTTCATTTGACAGTTATTCCAAAGCGAAAATCAGAGTTTCTCGAGAAAAAAATTTCATCATACAAAAGTCCCATTTTTACTAGACGAGTCATACGTGAACGAATTTGAGGATTCGACCCCACCTTGGACCGAAGAGATGTACTACATTGTTTCGTATTGGAATACATATGACTAAGCGAAGCTTTTAATTTAGAAATGTTCAACTTTTGACGTGCTTTGCAGCTGACATTGCACTCTTTAAACCGGTTTCTTTGTTCGTCTCTATGTCACAGCGTCAACAATCATAACTCTACGGTACCAAAGCGCTATATGTTCTCTAACCTAGTTATTAAAAACGAAACGAAGACGAATCTAAATGACATATCTCGATGAACAAATGTCGATTTGTACAATCAGCCGGGAATCAAACCGCGGCCCCGCTTGCTCGTAGGCTACGCACTTAGCCACTGAACCACGGCCCCTATATGGTATATATACGAATGAAATTTTATATGTGATATGCGAAGTATTACCGATATGAGTTTAAATGCAAAAATGGAAAAGATCGCCCAACGGATACACCCACCTTCCATATTCAAATAACATTTTAATCGATATTTTTTTCAATAAAATATTCTTAAAATATGAACTCAGGCTAACCTGAAGGGAATACGAGCAATAAAAGCAACCTATATTAATATCACTTCAAAAGAAATTAAACTTAAATTTCCACTTTTAATAAATTTTTAATTTTGAACTACTATGGTTCACAATTCAAATCGCTTTCAGCTTAGTCAAGCTAAGTAAAAGTATTGCTGCGACAAGACGTGACCTAAGAGCGATCATTAAGTTAGTTGAACACGGGGAGAAAAACAAATGTAGACCTGAACTATATAAAAAAAAACATTTACGCAAGATAAGTATACAATTCTGCTAGGTTATGTAATTCACTTAAGCTGATTTTGAAGCATTTTTCCAGAGCCAGTTATTGAAACAGGATTGTGCCTAGGTAAGAAGCAGCCAAGAATCACACATGTATACCTTAAGGCACATTTGTCATACTGCGGTGTACGTCGAAAACAACGGAACATATTCCATGTAGTATCCTTAAATCATCTCTCGAGGTAATCTAATATGCATTTGAATATTACAATGTTTAATACATACGCAACTACAATCAAAAAATTATATTTTATTGTAAATTATAGTTTATTGTAAATGCAATATACTTATGATATTTATGCTTTTTATCATTCCGATGTTCTCCATTCAATTTTAGCTCGACACATCGGACAAAAGTTTACTTGTTCAATACAGGACGAGCAAAAACCTCTGAAATGCATACAAATTAAAAACTATATAATACTCCAATCTAAAGTTATTTAACCTATGGTTGCATGGTTTTAATCTTATAGTCGCTTTTTCATCACAACACAAACTGCAGGAGTCATCTTGAATAGTGGTTTTACGCAAATTATCCAAAAAAATATGCCTTGGAAGAATGATCTAAAAGACATGTATACTAAATATTAATGAATTAAATTAAATTAAGATTATTATAATAATTATAAATGTGTGTATTACTCTGGTTTACTGCGCTTTTTCAGATATTAATAGGTTGAACTTCCGAATTTAAAGCCAGTTTAAGCTATCAATACCGCAGTATTTTTATTTTCTTCCCTTTAGTCTCGGTAAAATAGGTTTTATTATCAATTATTGGTAGCCCCATCGGCAATTATTGGCAACATGATTGTGTTTTCTTTTAAAATATTGTGTTCGTGAAGGTTTCCCAAAAAGGATTTTAAATGGAACGGGAGATAGCGAAACTGTTTTTACCGCGACGATCGTTAACTGAAGCAAACTTTAAAGGTATTATGAGAAATTATTTACGATATTTTGTAAAACATATACATAGAATTAGTATCAACACCAGAGTAAAATAAATATTTTAAACTTTATGCGTACATACTTTGTCATGTTGGTTGAGAATTGTTTTATCGTTAAAACTTGAATAAGGTACAGATGGCTGATATTTGAATGGTTCTGTTCCAAAATTAAATCTACATTGTTGATAGGACATAAAACTCGCTGCTGCAAAAAAATCATTCCTAAAAATGCATTAAAAAATATAAAGTACAGTAGAAGTAGAAAATACATATTTGTTATAATAATAAATACCCTGCGTTACTAAAAACTTGGCTATAGGGTTCCGTTGAGTGCCCGTCAATTGAAAATATTATTTCTCTCTTGTAAAGATCCAAGAAACAACCAAGTATAGAACCACTTTTCCAAGCCGGCAAATTGAGCGGAACAGACTTAGCATTATGCCAAACCAATCTTCGACATCCATCGAAAGAAATAGAGTACTTGTCATCTCCAATACCGTAGCCATCATCACTCAGAAAGTTAGAATTTTTTGTGGCCCATCCAATTTGCATCACACCAGGAGTAATTATAAGTACCTCATAATACCAACAGTCTAAAGTTATCTGAAATTGAAATGTAAAAAGTTTATTAAAAATGAAATACATAATTTAAATAAATGAGATTGTAAATTTTGTCCTGGCAAAAGCTAATGTACTCAATTTCAGACTATTCTGATGTAATATTTTTTATATGGGAGGAGCAGATAAAAATTAGAGTTTCTGCACTTTATCATTTACCAGCTGTTCAAATGTTTAGTAAGCTTCGCAATTTCAATATCATTTCGCGGATGCCGAACATGTGGACATACTGCATAATGGGTTTCTTGCATTCGTAAACGAGGATCGGGGAATGCCCATTTTTGGATTTAAGAATTATGAAATATCAATCTTTTTTTTGACCCTGCTATACTTTACGTAATTTAATACAAAACAGAGGAAAATTATATGAAAATGAAACAGCAATTCTTCGGAGTTTTCGAAACACTTTCTGAATGCAATCAACATACGTTTCAGTAAGAAACATGCAGCTGAGCTGAAGTTTTAACCAAATGTACTTCTAAACATGTACTAAGTATCCGATTCAAGTGATACAATGAATGCACAATCATACAATTTTGCAGTATAAATAAAATGAACCATGTAAACAACATCTTACTAACCTGAAAAGAACATCGTACACTTTCAAATGTGTAAGCATCACAACGCGCTTCTAGACCATCAGGAGAAATTTTTAAATATTCACTGACATCTTTCACGTTAAGCATAGCATTTATATTTGACAAATCCATCTGTTCATATGAGTAAATTCGTTCTATAACAGTGACTGAAAGATAATACAAATTTTTTTAAAAATATAGTATTAAAAATTAAACCAAATACGTTGGGGGCAGCTGCTTATTCACCCAGGAAATGTGGAAATGCGACTAAAACCTCCTCGCGGTGCCCCCTGGAAACCCACAGCATGCTCACACATGACTGGGCAGGAAGAGGGCTAATTTAGTCGGGCTGCGGAGAAGGTAACGAACAGGAACAGAGACAGATTAAGGACGAGGAGGACTCCAGATTGAACATGATCCCAAAAGGGCATGAAGAGCGTGAAAGCGCCGACACCCGAGGTGATGGACACCACCTCGGACAAATCTTTCTCACCCGGCGGAAGCTAGATCGGCTGAGTGACTTGAGAGTCAGTTCAGCGGGCTTAGCTATGTAGGCTCCTGAGGAAGAGCAACCGGGCCAAAGGTTTAAGAGTGCAAACTCGGTAATCGCTTTGGCAGCATATAAACCGAAGAAGATGAGTCAGTAAACAAAGGTGATAGGGCAGGGTAGACAACCAACTGTGATAGTTAACCCAGCTAAATCACGCAAAGAGGACGGGATATGACGTAGACACAAAAATGAAGGAAGTGATTGATATAACTCTATACAGTAGCAAATTGATAGATAGGCTAGAGGACTGGAAAGTTATAAATAAATTGACTATGTCAGATCACCGTGCTATTCAAAACGTTCAAACGCAGCAAAAAGACATTAAGAATTCCGAAGTACTCGGATAGCGCTAAATACGCAGACGTGCTAGAGGAGTTATTAGCTGCAACTCCAAGGTGCAGACTAGAAAACACGCTCGAATAGATGAGCAGGTGGGAATTATAAATTCCTGCATGATCAAAGCTTTCGAACGTCCGTGCCCCCAGACGATAGTGGAAGAATGAGAATCGACTCTCTGGTACAATAGAGAACTGATAGAATGCGGCCATGCGACGCGTAGACGCTGAATCATGAGAAGCATATAAAGTAAAAAGGCGGAAGCTGAAAGCCACGGAGCAAGTCGAAGTCGTAGAGAGATTTCTGGTCAAGCATAGAAAAGACATCGTATCCAGGATACAGAAGATGATATCTGCAGAACCTGTATCAAAGTTAGGACTTAGGACTCCGAAAAAAGGAATGGACCCATGCTTGGATGGATATATTGGAGGATCACTAGAGTCGCAGATGGCAGTGTACTTTACAGGTAGCACAAAGTCTGCACACCCTTGGGAATCAAGATACCAGTTGATAACTGAGGTCGCCAAAAGGAATAGTGACACTTAAAGGAGTGGAAATTACAATAAATACGTTTGCGCCCTTCAAAACATCAGGACTAGACAAGATCTTCCTAGCTCGTCTTCAATGGGATACAAACGCGCTATTGGAAAGAATAACGGAAATCTTCCTCGCATTCCTTGCCACAGGGTGACGAGAATGTGGAAGAACACCAAAGTGGTAATCTTTCAAAAAACGGGTAAATTGAAGCGATATCTTTCCGACCAGTAACCCTCACCTAGCTCGGTGTAGCGGACTTCATAGAAAGAACTACGCTGACAACTTATCCTATAGGGCCTATATATAAGCTTGTTAGGCATGGAAATCTTATCAGGAGGCATTCGCCACCTTTATGGGCATTGAAGGCCCCTTCGATAAGATAAGCTTCCACAAGTTGCTCTAGCCGCTCGTAATGTCAAATAAATATAATTTCTTGGATAGACAATGCCAAAAGCCAAAAGAGTGCTCTTCCAGTGTAAGCGAGTGTGTGGACTGAAATGGTTTATCAACCCGAAGTTAACATACTAACTGTACACCATGGAAGCGATGTTAGGACTGCTACCTCTGTCGTAACAATGAACAATAATGCCATGTGGTATAAGTTCGGCGAAGAAACTGGGCATCGACGAATACTGAGCATCATCCACAAAGAAGCAATGGATTCAAAGATGCCAATGGATAGCATAAACAGTATTAGAGTGATCGAAAGGTTCCACAAAACTGTAATTGCTGAAGGAACTACTCAGGCATAGTGTGAGAACAGCGAAAGAAGACAGAGCAGGAGCTGGAGTCCACTCGAAAGAGCTAGGATTATCGTACGCACTGCACCTAGAAAGATACGTATCGGTATACCAATGCCTACCAAAAATGATTGGTGCGATTCATGCTCTGGACCACCTAGGTGGTCCAAGGTGGAAGGAAAGAAAGTCCTTATAGCCTTGATAAAGCGAATGAAACAGACAAATGCAACTTCCAGCCTTGTGTTAGAATGTGTTCAAGAACTCAATGAGTGCTCTCGTGCAAACGATTTAACAATCCTGTGGGTCAAAGGATAGATTGGTATTGAGCAGAATGAAATAGCGGACAACTTGACAAACAAGGGATCTACATGGATTTCTGCGGACTAGAACCAAAATACCATTGGGAACAGCTGCAGTTAGAATATTGTAAAATATGGTCAAACCTTAGCACCTGTAGACAAGCAGAAGCTTATCTTAAGAAGCAATGGGCATTCCTCGTCTCAGACTCAGAATATTAGCAGGTTCTGAGTCTGAGACGAGGAACGCTTATATGGTTAACTGCCCTGGTAACGGAACATGGCAACTTTAGGTACCACCTACACAAAACGAGTGTCGCGGATGATTATGTCTGTAGACTATGTCTACAGGACTCTGCGGCATAAAACTGCGGCACACATAGTATGTAGTTGTCCAGCCCTAGCAAGCAAGCGCCTTGCCTTCCTAGGAATCCAACTTTACGATGAAGATAGAATGGATAGTATACCACTACACAAGATGCTTGCAATTACGCGAGACTCGTATCATGAGTATGGACCCGAGGGATTTCTCGAATGCAGAGGCAAGATAGATTCTGGGTAAGGGAACGAAATCCTAATCTAAATCCTCAATATTATACAATAAAATACAATATTCATTCCAACGCAATGAAGAAGTCGATAAAAACGTATGTAGAATATAAAACAATACCAAATGAAAGAAAATACCGCCAAACGAAAATCTGACATATTAAAATCGATGTTGTCGTGTGAATAGCTTTTTTGTCTGTCTGTTTTCAGCCGAAAATTTGGCTCGCGTGATTCGCACTATTAGATATACTAGACGAATATCGTATATATTTACTTACAACAATTATCTAAACACCAACGAGCACAAAATCCAATTTGTCGTAGCAGAAAATCGTCATGATCTATATATTTCTCCAATAGTAGAAGAGGATTCTTTTCGAGTTCCGAAAGTTTTTTCTAAAAATAAGAAGTAAAGAACAATTATATAGTCTGTAATCTAAAGGCTTAAAACAAAATGACATGATTCTGATCTTCTCGCAAGCACAACTTATTTTAAGCGATTTCGAAATCATTTAAATTTCTTAATTTAATTTACTTAAGAGGTACATATATTTTAGTGTTTTTGCTTGCGTAAATGGTTTTTAAAATTAATAAGCCTTTTATAAAAATGATTAGTTAAATTTACGCGTATTTTTGATTATCTATCAAATGGGGTAGCATTTTTGCTATCTAGCAAATTAACTCATAACAAGATATGGCAAATTTTCTCTGCGTAGCAAAGTTGCTCTTTCAAAAACCTTGAGTAAATTTTATCAAACGAAAATAAGTTTTTGTGAAAATAAGTTTAAATCTTAAAAAAAGAAATTTGATAATTTTAATGGAAAATTCAAAATTTTACCATTTTATGGAAAAATCAAAATTTGATAATTTTCATGGAAAATTCAGTTTGATAATTTTCATAAAAAATGATCAAAAATATAAAACATTTTTTAAACATATTTTAAAAAATCTTTCGAAGTCAAATATCCGTAGATTTTGGGAATTTTAACGCAAAGGGGTCAAATTTCCGTAGAACACGGAAATATCCGTGTAGTTGGCACATTAAGTAATTAAAACAGGCCTAACTCGTAGGATACGCACTTAGGCCTCCTTCAGACCGCCACGAATTCGCCAAAAACAGTTGAAACCGAAAACATGAGCGAACTCGCGTTACAAGAACAAAGGCCTTCGTTTCTCGCTTGTTTCACTCGTTACATTTCATGTTCGTTCAAGTTCGGGGTATCGCTCGTGTTTCGCGTCTTTTTCGCATATAATGTAAAGGAATTTTCGCGCTGTTCGGTGTGAACGCGGCCTTAGCCACTGTCTCCTACTCAAAGCCCAGTTAATCGAGTTAAATTCAGTATGTAACGTTTATGGATACTGCCATAGGTTAACTCTCTACGAATGTAGTTCAGTGGATCTGCTATTAGTGAAGAAATCCTTGCAGAAAATTTAACTAAATTTAACTGTAATAGGAATTTAAGGAATTTACATAAATTACTCACATTTATTGTAACTTTATTTTCTCGTGTTTGTGCAAATTTTTCTAATGCAATTAAAGACATAAGAGTAATGTTATGATCAACTCCATCTTCTAAATTTTCTACGAGGTATTTAAGCGTAATCTCATTAAGCATTTCAATACTGTTTGTTCCAGCCATCTTTTCAGCTAAGCATCCAAGAATAACACATAAATTTCTCTGATGTTGAGTACTACTACGAAGAGATCCAGGTACCATATCACATACTTGAAGTATAGACTCCTTGCATGGAAGGGGACTATCGTCCAAAAGCAACGCGATTACACTGGGTCCAAGTGGATGTTCCAAAGGTACGGTGCGAATCAATGACTTAATAAGTTCAAGCCAACCAGAAGACTTATCAGTAATAATATGAAGAAGCAAAATAGAGTTGGGTGGATCAGGATCACTATTGAATGAACATTTATTATTTTAAAATAATTATTTGCCTGTACTGAAATTACTTATCAACAATTGTTCCGATAACATCCAATGTCTCATTCACTAAGTTGTCTACAGTTATTGAAAGTGGTTGAATATTATGATAGTTGTTTAACTCATTTCCATTACATTCAGTTCGTGAGGAAGGGATATAATCAATATTACAATTTATATTATTTCTGTGAATTACAGTTCTTTGAATTGTATTCTCATTTGATCTATTTGCATTAATTTTTTTATTATTTTTACAAAAGCAGACCCCCATGTTGATTTAAAATATTATATATTATTATATATAATAATATATTGGAATGTAAAATTTTTTTTAGACGTATTTGTTTAAATATGCAGATATTGTAAACAAAATAATGTAATTTACAAATCGCTAATATGAACCAACGTCCGTGAAGATAGCAACGAAAATTTTCAGCAACGAATTTAGTTCTCAGAAAAAGCAGGGTGAATCAGAGTCATAAAAAGTAGTATAAAAATGATTTGTTAGACTTTATTTGGTTAAATTTTTAATAAATAACATACTAAATAGCAATAAAAAATATATTCAAAATCGATATTTATTTAATTAACCGAAATAATCCAATTTTGGCCACCAGAATATTGTATTTATAGCAACGAATTTTTCATGAAAATCGTTGCTAAATTTTTAGAGGCTTCAAAAGTTATCTAGCGCCATGACAACTTATACGTAATAAAAATAATAGACTCAGACTCAGTCTCGTATGCTCGTAGGAGCGTAGAATACGTGCAAATTTGTTTTTGTAATCTACGATTCCACGCTCGTGCGCGAGTTGTACCTCTCGTAGATCGCGTAGAATCAATTTTGTAAATGTTGCCAACCTTTATAGTGAAACAAAACATAAATATTTTTGCAAAGAAGTGAAATAATTGTGAATAAAACAACTAACAATTGTACATAAAAATATTATAAAGTATTATCATACACAATTCCATAAAAAAATTTGGCGAAATTTCGATTCATATGAGAAAAAGCAATGTAGTGGCAACATTCTTCAATTTGTCATTCAATTATAATTTCTTGAATCCGAAAATTTAATAAATTCATTCATATTCACATAAAACATCATGCATTTTGGAAAATAAAACTATTTATGTCTAAATAGTTATGCGAAAAGGAGAAATATGAGCAACTAATAAAACGATTAAACAATGATATCAGTATATAACAATACATTTTCTTTTGAATGAAAGGGATTTTTCAAACTATAGTTGGACCAACTTTTATATAAAATGAGAAAATTTGTGTGCGAGGTTCATACATTTTAATTAAAATTTTTAGAATTATACTAAAAAACATTTTTTTTAAGACATTTATGCATGAAAAATTATAAATTATTATAATATTTCTCAAAAACGGGCAATCTGTTCAAAAATATGCAACACCTCTCCAAATAACTTTACGCCGTCTGATCAGGTGTTCAGATATGTCGAGAGTACGAGACTTACGAGTACGAGCCTACGAGACTGAGTCTGAATACCCCTAATGTTTTTACCGATTTTTGCTAGGTGCTGTGGTTCTAATTTTATTGAATTTTAAAGATATTTTCAGATTCCTTGAACTCGAAAACGGTTGAAATGGTGAATACACCAAAGCTTTGCATCATTGAACATGCACTTTCGCCTCCTAACCTTAAAAAACAAGTTAGCAACGAATTTTTCGTGAAAACCGTTATTAGAGGCTGCAAGAGTTATCTAGCGCTATGACAACTTATACGTATTAAAGAGAATATTTTTACCGATTTTTGAATATCGGTACAATCTCGCTAGATTATGTGGTTCTCATTTAATTAAATTCTATACCCCCCTTTGTAAAACGATGTAGTGGTAACATTCTTCAATTTGTCATTCAAATATGTTTGTTTTGGTTTAAAATTTTAATAAATTCTTTAATATTTACGAAAAATAAACAGTAAGTAAAAAACAAATCGATTTATCCTTAAAAATAATTAATTATTAATGATATAGTGTACAAAAAGAAGGAACGTGTGCAGCCTTTAAAGCGGTGGACTGTGCAGGAGACAAATACAATTTTGAACTACATCTTGGAGAAGGGATATTTTGAGGTAAGTGGTTTTGTTTTAGTATAAAATAATTATAAACAACAAATTTAACAAAATATATTCTAACAAATAATTTTTATATTACTTTTTTTGACTCTAATACACCCTGCTTTTTCTGAGAACTAAATTCGTTGCTGGAAATTTTCGTTGCTATCTTCACGGACGTTATGAAGTGCGTCAAGATAGCAACGAATTTTGTGAACATGGCAACAACGAATTTAGTTCTCGCAATTGCAGGGTGGTTCAGAATAGTAAAGATGATTGCACTTTATAAGGGGTACTGACACCGACGATGGTAATGTGGTAATTCACGTGCATTTTGTTTTTGTAAATTTGCCACATTACCACGCCTAGACCCAGATTAAAATTGTTCTGTGTGAAAATATTTTTTTTAAATCATTAACAGCCTGATTGGTAATAACAAAACGAACACAAAACTTGACGGATCTAGCAGTCTGAAAAAAAAGAGAACATTACTAGGGTTGCCAAGACACAAAAATACATTGAAAACAAACTTTTTCCAAATTCACAAGTATCATTTTGTGAGCAACTCATTAGGTTTAAGAGCGGAGTTACGATAACGTTATGTTTTATTTATTTTCCAGCACACAATTGTGTTAAGTATACATTTACAATATTATTACAACTCATTCATCCGTAATAACGAATTAATTGTTTCATCTCTGTTTCCTCTGTTAGTTTGAAGAACGGTTTCTACTAGTTCTTTAGATAAATTAGGAAACATGTCCTGGATCTGAAACAAAAAAAAAACGGATACACATTAATTGTTTATAATATATTTAGCAATTAGCAAATCCTTCAATAAAATAAAAAAGCATGGTGACGAAACGTGATCAGGATATAATGTAGCTATTGTAACTAACCTGGTGAACGTCCGTTTCATTTATTTGGAATGAAGATGCAACAGGATTTGGCATTTGGGAATGTTGCTGTGTTACAAAAATTGGCATAGGCCTTCCAGGTGGTACCATAAGCATGGCTTGTGGTGTTGGGATAGGATGATACATAAATGGTGCAAATGCTTGATTGGAAAAACTTAACACCAAATCTATTGCACCTTCCAAGCCATTGCCTTGTTTTCCACTAAGCGGAAACCATTCTTCATGGGTCTCTCCAAGCATTACTCTCTCTGGAATTTTAATTTCACACCATGCAATCAACTCGTCCATTTTAAAGCTGCAATCGTCATAGATTTCAACTGATAAAGTATTTACACCAATAGGTAACTGAGTTTGTATAACTCTTCCCCAATGAGGATTCTTTCCACCATTCGTATCGGTTTGAGTTTCATAAACATAGTGACCAACTCTAATTCGAACATAGGGATCCATACGCGTTATACCGTAGTTCCTTGTGAGTTTAGCCTGCACACAGGTAACACTTAGTTTACCAATATGATTTGGAGCCTTGAAAATATAAAAAAAATAATATATTACATATAAATAATATTACTATATTATAATAAAATAGCATATTTATTACATGTTTAAATTATTATATCATTATTTTAACGAAATAATTACATACAACATATTGAGACATTATCTGTTGCTGGTATGATGCAGGTCGTCCCCCATCAGTTTCCTGATTTTCACACTGCCCACTGAGACGTAAAAAGTCTGGTGGAAGCTGTCCCACGAAAGCCTTTAAGAGTAAATATTTAAAGTGAACAAAATACTCCTTAATCCAAACATCTTTATGTAAAAAAATTAAAATTAATTTATTATTTTTAAGGAGGTGGTGGTAAACTGCATATTTTCCCGTTTTTGTTTACTTGGATTGCACAAGAAATACACTATCATATCACACATAAAATGTGCTGGATATGGATTTGGTGATGAGTGTAACTTTTTACAAATGGTTTAAACAAATATAAAATATTTGTTAAAATAACAATAATAATATTTACTTTCCGCCATCGAAGTCTTGATTTATCAGCAGTAATCATGTCATCAGTAATGTTCATAACAACAGTAGAATTTTAACAATTTAATACAACTTTAATACAATTTACCACCAGGGTTGCGAAGTCACTTTAATCGAAGTGTTTCACTCCACTTATTAGGGGCATTCAGACCAGCGATGCCAACCTAAACAGCGGAAAAATCCGTGCGATACACTGAAAATATCCGTGTATTTCCGTGTGTAGTACAAAAATCATATTTTTGAAGAAAAAAAAAAGAAATATTCTTTTATGATCATTTTCATACAAAATTCAAAATTTTATATTTTGCAGAGAAAATTCCAAATTTGATAATTTTTATAGAAAATTCCAAATTTGATAATTTTCATAAAAAATTCAAAATTTTATAATTTGCAGAGAAAATTCCAAATTTGATAATTTTCATAGAAAATTCATAATTTAATATTTATAAAAAATTCCAAATAAGATAATTTTCATAGAAAATTCCAAATTTGATAATTTTCACAGAAAATTCCAAATTTGATAATTTTCATAAAAAATTCCAAATATGATAATTTTCATAGAAAATTCCAAATATGATAATTTTCATAGAAAATTCCAAATATGATAATTTTCATAGAAAATTCTAAATTTGATAATTTTCATAAAAAATGATCAAAAATATAAAACATTTATAACACATATTTTACAAATCTTTCGAAGTGAAATATCCGTAGATTTGGTGAATTTTAACTTAAACTTCCGTGTCTCCGCCAAAGGGTCCAATTTCCGTAGAACACGGAAATATCCGTGTAGTTGGCATCGCTGATTCAGACTCAGTCTCGTAGGCTCGTACTCGTAAGTCTCGTACTCTCGACATGTCTGAACACCTGATCAGACGGCGTAAAGTGATTTCGAGAGGTGTTGCATATTTTTGAACAGATTGCCCGTATTTGAGAAATATTATAATAATTTAACTATAGTTTGAAAAATCCCTTTCATTCAAAAGAAAATATATTGTAATATACTGACATCATTGTTTAATCGTTTTATTAGTTGCTCATATTTCTCCTTTTCGCACGCTTTAACATAATTATTTAGACATAAATAGTTTTAATTTCCAAAATGCATGATGTTTTATGAATGAATGAATTTATTAAATTTTCGGATTCAAGAAATTATAATTGAATGACGAATTGAAGAATGTTGTCACTGCATTGTACTATAGTACTAGTACTATCGGACATTTTGTTCACAGAAATTCGAAACTTTTAATGGAATTGTGTATTATAATACTTCATAATATTTTTATGTACAATTGTTAGTTGTTTTATTAACAATTATTTCACTTTTTTGCAAAAATATTTATGTTTTGTTTTCACTGCAAAGGTTGGCAACATTTACAAAATTGATTCCACGCGATCTACGAGAGGTACAACTCGCGTACGAGCGTGTAATCGTAGATTACAAAAACAAATTTGCACGTATTCTACGCTCCTACGAGCCTACGAGACTGAGTCTTAATACCCCTATTATATCATGTTCACACGGAGCTGATTTTCGGCCCAAAATCGATTTTCGCTGAAAATCAGCCGAAAATGTGATTTTCGCCTTGGAATAACTGTCAAATGAAAATCAGATTTTCGGCTGATTTTCATCGAAAATCAAGAAATTTTCGGTTTGCAACCGTGGTTTTTGTTGATAATAGTACTATTTTACAAAAATCCTTTACCCTGATGTCATATTCATTCTAACACAATGAAGAAGTCGACAACAACGTGTGTAGAATATACACCAATACATAGGAAAGAAATACCGCCAAACGAAAATCTGACGTATGAAAATCTATTTTGTCGTGTGAACGGCTTTTCTGAAAATCTGATTTTCAGCTAAAAATTTGGCTCGTGTGAACGCACTATAAAACTATAATATAATACTATAATATAATACTATAATACACTTCGCCACTCCACTTTAATTTGTTTATCTCTTTGTTATTGCTCCAATACTTGGAATGAGTAGTGTTTTGCATGCTGTAACCCTGCCGGTGATCTGATTAGAATTTTATTTATTGTATTATCACTCACAATAATGAATAAGGCGCGTTCGTACAACGCGTTCGGAAAAGTGATAACATATTTCGTATAACGCAGTGTCTGTGTCTTGTCGCACAGAATGAGTCGCTGGTAGTAAACGATAATGAGCTGTCAAAAGTTGAAATGTACTGAATTGATGGAAAGTGCACAGAATGAGTGAGAATGAGTACTCTGTTGCTGGTAATAAACAAAGCAGTACAAGTTTCAACTGCTGATGTCGTGCCACTTTGTTCTACAACTCTACAACAGTCGCTGGTAGTTAGATCTTTCAAAAGTTGAAATGTAGTAGGGGACTTCCGACCGAATCCGCGTAGGAGTGTAGAACACGATACCCCTATTACTTTTGATAGCGGAGTTACTGAAATTAAGTCACCGAAGCACGGGGTGTATGTACACATTTTTGTTTGAGATGATTCATGTGTGTCGTCGTTTGGTTTCGGGTCATCGTTGTTCACAATTAGGCCGTTCATTTTTCATCTTTCATTTTTTCTCATAATAAAGACATACTCCAATATTATTAACAATAACCAATTTTAAATATAACAATACAATAAACAGAAATTACAAACAAAACTAACAAATCTAATAAATGCAATCGTGACATCGAAAATTAACCATTTTAACAGTTTTTGGCATCACTTTTCAATCGGATAAAATGATTTACGGATCGCAGATGTCAATTCATGTTTTCAGTAAACATTTGTACTAGGGCTCTCGATTTCTACCCGGGTAGCTAGTACCCGAGCGTCCGGGTACCCGGGTAATACCCGGGTGTAAAAGCTTTTATTTTATTAATAAAAGGAAATGAACTTTTACAAAAATTTACAATTTGTTTAAAAAACGAACTGATTCATTCAATAGTCGGAAAAATAATAATCAAAAGATACAAAAATTTTAAATTATATTTAGAACAAGTAGATCCTACATTACCCCCCCTTCCAATTTAAATAACAGGAATTATTATTAAAACTGGGTTCAACAAATGCTGGTTTAATATTGTCTATTGACACTTTTTTAACAGAATCTCCTCTTTTAATTGTAAATGTTTTTGAATTTCTATGAACAACCTTATAAGGGCCTTCATATTGTGGTTCAAGTCCAGATCTTTTAATAACTTTAATAAAAACGTAATTACAATTTGATAAAGATTTTGGAACATATGATTTAAAATTATTATAATGATGATTAATTTTAGAACTAACTTGTGAAAAATTGTGTCTCAATTTTTGAAGAAATTCACTATGTGAAGGAAAAGAATTATTAGAAATTATTAATTCGCCAGGTAAACGGAGAGTTTGTCCGTACACCAGTTCTGCTGGACAACATTTAAGATCTTCTTTAATTGTGCTTCTTAAACCTAAAAGAACTATTGGCAATTCATCGTACCAATGACGAGAGTTATTTGTAGAAATAAGTGAAGACTTTAGCTGTCGATGAAATCGTTCAATCATACCATTCGCTTGAGGATGATACGGAGAAGTATGAATTTTGTGTGAGCCAATTAATTTAGTTAATTCAGAAAATAAGTGAGATGTAAATTGTGTACCTTGATCCACAGTAATATTTGATGGAACACCGAAACGCGAAATGAACTCCCTAACAAATGTTTGCGTAACTGATCTGGCAGATATGTCTTTCAAGGGATAAGCCTCAGGCCATCTTGTGAATCGGTCAATTATTGTTAAAATATATCGATAACCCTTTGAAATTGGCAAAGGTCCTACAATGTCCATATGAATATGATCAAATCTGACATTAGGAATAGGAATCTGTTGAATAGTAGATTTTGTGTACTTATAGATTTTGGATCTTTGGCAATGAATACAGTTTGTTGCCCATTCATAAACATCCTTTCTAATAGTTGGGCAAACATATTTAGAAGAAATTAATTTTCGAGTTGATCGAACACTTGGGTGAGAAAGAGAATGTAATTTCTCAAAGATCATCTTACGCATCGACAATGGAACATATGGTTTACTAATTTGTTCACAAACATCACACCAAATTTTGATATTAAGATTGGGTATAAGAATTAATTTTAAATTTTGTTTTGTGCTGGTATCTAATAGTAAATCTTTAAGATCATTTTGTTGCTCAGAATAAAGCATTTTCAAATTTATGTCATTATTAGTAATTAATTCAATTTCATTAATTCTAGATAATGAATCAGCAACAATATTGTCTTTTCCGGCCACATATTGAATATCGGAAGTAAATTGAGCAATATATTCGAGATGTCTAGTCTGTCTAGGAGATCTTTCTGTTTTGGAATTTAGAGCAAAAATTAAAGGCTTGTGATCCGTGTAGATAGTAAAATCACGTCCTTCTAGAAAATGTCTAAAATGTTTAATAGCAGAATAAACACCTAGAAGTTATCAAATGCCGAATACTTAAGTTCTGTTTTTGTTAGCTTTTTTGAAAAGAAAGCTATTGGCTCAAAAATATTGGAAGACTTACATTGTTGGAGAACTCCTCCAATTGCAATATTTGAAGCATCGACCGCAACTGATAATTTTGAAAACTTATCAAAATGATTTAGCAAAACTTCATTCGAAAATTTCTCCTTAACTTTCTTGAAACTAAGTTCAGCTTCTTCATTCCATGAAAGAGTTTTAAGTTTATTTTTATTGGCAAATGTTAAAATTTCATGAAGAGGACTAAGGTACTTTGCAAGCAAGGGTATGAAACGATGATAATAATTGACTATTCCTAGAATTTTTTGAAGGTCTTTAACTGAATTTGGTTTCTCAAATGAGGTTATAACTCGCACTCTATCATTAGAAGGCTTGATTCCCTTATTTGAAATATTAAAACTAAGGAAGTCTAAAGAAGCAGAACCAAAAACGCATTTAGATGGTTTGATGTTCAAACCATATTCATCAAGACGCTTCATGACAATTCTTAAATGTTGAAGATGTTCTTTTTCATTCGAGCTAGCAATTAAGATATCATCAATATATGCGAATACAAAACCCAGTCCAAAGAAAACTACATTAATGAATCGTTGGAACGTTTGAGCGCTATTTCTTAAACCAAAAGGCATTCTTACAAATTCAAACATTCCAAAAGGTGTTGTAATAGCAGTTTTATGAATATCTTCTTCGGCCACAGGAATCTGATGATATGCTCCTACCAAATCAATTTTTGAAAAATAATGTTTATTTTTCAGCTCAATATTTAAGTCTTGAATATGTGGTAAAGGATATCGGTCTGGTATTGAAATAAAATTCAAAAGGCGATAGTCACCACAAGGTCGCCAATCGTTTGGTTCTTTTTTAGGAACTAAATGTAAAGGAGATGCAATTGGTGAAGAAGAAGGTCGACATATACCTGTTTTAACAAGGAAATCGAATTTTGTCTTTGCAATTTTAAATTTAAGAGGATCAAGACGACGAGGTTTAGAAAAAGGTAATATTCCTTTTGTTTCAATTCTATGTACAGTTGAATGTCTAACTGGTTTAGAATAATCTGGTTCAGATATAATAGATGGAAATTCCTTAAAAAGATTCGTAAACTTATTTTCAACAATGTTCATTTTAATAGAAGATATTTCACAATAACCATGAACTCCTTTAGAAGATAAATTTGTCTTCGAATCAATGATTAGTTTATTTTTCATATTAACAATTATTCCAAAATGTTCTAAAAAGTTTGCACCAATTATGGGAGTATTGATATCAGCTAAAATAAATGGAAAAGTAAATTTTTGATGAAGCCCAAGATCAATCTTCAAAAGAGTTCGACCAAAAGTTTTGATAGAAGAACCATTTGCAGCTGACAAAACTGTGTCTGATTGTCTTTTTAAAGAGAAAAATTTAGAAACAGGGACGACAGATACAACTGCCCCGGTATCAATAAGAAAATTTAAATTATTTTCTTTATCGAAAATAAACAGGCGACGAGATGGACCAACTGTCATCCCATTATTTGTCGCCATAATAATGGGTTGTTTTAGTTTAAATCATTAGTTGATTTATTATTACCTAATTTATTCTTAAAATTGCATGGAGATATAGCAATGACCGAGCCTTAATACCAAATTTCATATGGTACCAACATAGAAGAGGTTGTTGAAATTTATCTCTCGAATTCACATATCTACGATTTCTCGAAGTTACACGTACATTTGAATGAGACTGTTCTTTTAATTCTGAAACTTCCATTGACAATTTGTTAAAATTTTGACACAAAGCAGAAGTTAAATCAGAAATGTTATTTAAAATACGTTCAATTTTAAAATCTTGGTTTAACTCAGCAATAGATGAATCTATGTTTCTTTTGCTAACTTCAAATATTTTATTAGCTAAAGAAATCTTTTCATCTATAGGTAGTGAGTGAGACGATGTTAAATGTATTTGAATTTGTGTAGGTAATTTTCTGAGCCACAATTTAAAAAGTAATTCTTTACTAAAAATTGGTTTTGTTCCAGCTAATAAAGACAAGTTCCGGAAAAACTCCGAAGGTTTACGGTCACCCATTTGGGAATCAGAAAATAATTTCTCAATCCGTGAATCTTCACTTATTGAAAATCTTTCACAAAGTGTTTTCTTAATTATATAATATTTTTTATTTATCGGTGGATTTTGAAGTATATCCAAAACTTTAACAATAACATCTTCCGGAAGAGCAATAATTACCAAATTGTATTTAGTCTCATCGTCTGATATATTTTTCGTGATGAAAAATATCTCTGATTGAATAAACCAGGCCTCTGGACAAGAAACCCAAAAAGTAGGCAACTTAACAGATTGTGATTGAAGAGAAAAAGTAGATGGATAAGTAGTAGGTGAATTAGGAATAGATGTATGTGTATTAGTGATAGAGACAGGTGGATTTGTGTCAATAGTAGATGAATGCGAAGTAGTTGGAATATTCTGTTGATTTTCACCGAAAAATTCCTCATGTTGCCTTCTTTTTCGTAAATTATGATTTAAAGACATAATTGAGAGGAAGGAAGGGTTTAACAAAGAAAATAATGAAATAACTATAAATAATAAGATAAAAGATACAAAAATTAATTATGAATAAACTTTTCTTATCTGGAAGAAGAGATGCCTTTCAGTTGATCTGTCCGAATTGTCTTCGACTTCAATGATGTTTTTGAGGTTTTGAAGATCAAGCGACAATCAGATTAGTGAAAAAGATTTTGAATTTTGGATTTGACTGATGGAACTATTGACCAAATGTAGACAGTATGTCGATGATCAGGTATTAGCTCATGGATCAATAAATAAAATATCCAATCCAATTCCTTGAGTCTTGATTTTTCAGTTCAATTTCAAATTGTTGATTGTTTATATTTATATGAAATCTTATATATCAGGAGATATCAGGTTCAGGATCGCCAATGTAGAAGCTTTTATTTTATTAATAAAAGGAAATGAACTTTTAAAAAAATTTACAATTTGTTTAAAAAAACTGCTTGATTCAATAGTCGGAAAAATAATAATTTCAATTTTGTGAAAATATTTTGATTACAAAAAAATCAAAAGATACAAAAATTTTAAATTATATTTAGAACAAGTAGATCCTACACCGGTTATGGCATTACCCGGGTAATGGCTAATACCCGGGTAATAGCATTTCGGGTAAGGCATTTCATGCAAAGCATGACATATCGAAGGGTCATCAAAACGAACAACAAACAAAAAACCACAACATCAACAATCGACGCACTCTGCTTCAAAACCAACCCCCGCTACCTGCTCCGTCGCTTGAAGGGCCGAACGATGTGCGTCGTTTCGCTTCTATCACTCGAAAGGCTTATATCGGCCTTTGCCTGCTACCCGGGTAATGAAAGGCCGGGTAGCAGGCCAGTATTAGCTATTACCCGGGTATTGGCTATTACCCGGGTATTGGCTATTACCCGGGTATTGCTATTACCCGGGTAATGCCATACCCGGGTATTCGAGTAACCCGGGTTACTCGATACCCGGGTAATCGAGAACCCCTGATTTGTACAAAAAGTGGCTTTGACAGCTTCGCCGTAACGTAACATCAAGTCACCGCTAATTTGGCCCTTTATGAAGACAACTGTTGAAAAATGAAAGATATGAATTTTTCTTCAACACAAGAAAAATGAAATTCTCAAACTTCTACATAACTAAGGGCATGTTGTAAGGCCTAACATTATTGTAATGTTGCGACAACTACTTTTGTTAAATCTAAAAAATTCTAATTTCATCAATTTCATGCAATTTTCAAATTTTTTAGAATATTATTTTGATAATTTTTTTTTTCAATATAATAACATTTTATCAGATTAAACTGTTTTATTATTTAGCGCGTTTTTTGCTACACTGTTGTCAAGAACATTTAACTCGAGACATTCATCTCTCACTTCCACCGTTCCATTGCCAATTCCTTCATCAATAATTTTATTTAATTGCTCTATGATTCACCCTGTTTATGTTTTCCCATTTATCCGATAATATCATCTTTTAATACATTGATAAGTTGTATTTCCAAATATTGTTTGTCATTCAACTCAACTCGCTCATATATATTTAACAATGGTAATATTATATTTTAAAACTTTCAAATATTTCGGAAAAAGTAAATAGCTTTTCTTTTCTATTAGTTTCGCAATCAGTATGACAGTGATGTTACTGTTTGGAGTCCGCAAGGAAGATTGCATCAAGTTGAGTATGCTATGGAAGCGGTAAAACTTGGTTCGGCAACAGTCGGGTTGAAAAACAAGGACTTTGCAGTGCTGGTAGCTCTTCGACGAGCATCTTCGGAACTGTCTTCTTCTCAAAGAAAAATTATCCCAATTGATGATCATCTTGGATTATCAATTTCCGGTATTACAGCTGATGCTCGTGTGCTGTGCCGCTATTTGCGTACAGAATGCTTGAATTATAAGTACTCGTACGATAATACTTATCCGGTTTCACGTCTTATCACAAACTTGGGAAATAAGATGCAAATAACAACTCAGAGATATGACCGTAGACCATACGGTGTTGGATTACTTGTTGCTGGTTATGATGACCAAGGACCACATTTATACCAAGTTGTACCTTCTGCTAACTTTTTCGACTGTAAAGCTATGTCCATTGGATCTCGTTCACAAAGTGCGCGAACATATCTAGAACGTCATATAAGTGAATTTGCCGACTGCTCGAAAGATGCTTTAATATGTCACGGCATTCAAGCCATTAGGGGTACATTGCCTAATGAGGATCTTGTTGGAAAGGACGATCAATCGCCTTTACTGGTTTGTAAATTTGTAAAAATGTTAAAAGTAAATTGTACCCAATATTTGTTTTTTATGGCAGAATATTTCGGTCGCAATTGTAGGAAAAAATCAGCCATTTAAAATATTCGACGAAAATGAAAACTTGTTCTATTTGAATATGGCAAAAGAAAAAGGAGGTGCTCCGATTGATTCTCGGTCAGATGATGAACCAGCACCTTCTGGACCTGAAGAGGATCCATCACCACCTGCTGATCCACAAGTTTCAGTTGCAACAATGGATCGCTAAGTTGGTTGGTTAATGTTTTAATATATCTTTGGAGACTCTAAAAATGGTGTCTAAAAATGGAATACATAAATAAAAACATTCAAATTTCTGTGTATATATTTTATTTTCTTGCGAAAATGTACATTTATTTAAAAAAGGCTATATCAAATTAATCTAAAAATCGCGGACATAATTGACCCACTTTCTGTATAAGGAAAGCCTCTCTTATTTATTTCAGTAATTAATGTAACAACATTTAATATATTCTATATTCTAACAAATCAAATCGGTTAAAATAAAATAAATATATGTATTAGATTCATCCAGGGAGAAGATAACGTTTTAACGTGTTTACATTTACATTCTACTTCGTTAATGAGGTTTTACAGTAGAATTGCGGTTTAACTAGCCTATAACTGTTGTAAACTTCTGTGTTTTGACTGGATTCGAGTAACGCGTGATACCAATCCAATGTGTTAATGCAAGGACCTTCTCCTCCTAGTTCAGGTGGCAAAATTTGTTTATTGATCGCCTCATGTAAGGTATTCATGTTCGCTCTATGTATTTGGAAACGCTCCTTAATTTTTCCATGTAGAAATGGTTTAATAATAGAATGGATAATTTCTACAAACCATGGTTGAGAAATAAAATGAATTCCTTTAAATTTAGCTGGAAAACAGTCCTAAAAAAAAAAAAATTCTTATATCAATATATAAATATATATATTAAATATTTTTACAATTCTTTCAATTGTATATAAAAAAATAAAAATAATTAATAAAAAATTTGAATAAAACTTTTTTCATAACAATATATTTGGATCTATATATAACCCTATCACTTTAAATTAATAACATACATATCAATATACATTTTGAAAAGGCTTTTAAAAGGAACATGAGATAACCAAACTTATTTTGCCGAGACGATAAATTTATCCGGTCGGTAACTAAAGTGAACTTTATTGGGAAGATGAGAAAACGGGCCTAAGTGTTATAGTGAGTTAGAAATACGTACTTATTGTGAAAGTATAAGCTAGTTTTAGTTGAAAATAAGTATAGTAGATCAAATCTAGGTTTTTTTTTTATTGATATCCAGTTATTGAACACTATTCGATAGACAGTAGAAAAAAACGTTAAATTATGTAAAACTTACTTGTAATCCTTCGATCAATAGTTTTAATATTTTCGGAGATATCTTGCAATATTTTTGAAATGTAAAATTCGACCAATCTACAATTACTACAAATCCTTGGGCTTGATTGTGTTTATTTTCAAGTAATGTATCTAGGGAAAGCAGAAAAGCTCTGAATATATCTTCCAACGAATATTTTTCCGTATCCCAATTCGCTGTGGAAAACAAGAGTACTGTGCGACCTTTTCTATCACGTTGGCTCAGAATCGTTGGTAATCCATCTCTCAATGCCAATTGAATATTATCGTCGAAAATGTTAATATTTTGTAATAGCAGATTATTTCGTTTTTTATATGATAAATATGCCAAGAGGAAATTAAATGCATCAGTATGTGAAAATTTACGGGCATTCAGAAATCTATACAAGAAATCATCATCAAAACAACATGATTTGTCATGTAGCAGTAAATTTGAGCTAGCTTGTATCAATTCTTTAAAGCGATTTAGGGATTTCAGTCGATCGTTTTCAAAATGTTTTCTGTTGTAACGATGATTTTCTTCCTCTGTATAATCGGAAACTGAAGAAGAATATCGTTTACTCGAATGAAATTCAAAGTATTCAGACATATTACGACCTGTAATTCAAAAAACCAAGGTATATATTGTAGATATATTTTGTCAAAAACATGATATATTAAAAGAGGTTCAAAATAATGGGTATTTAAAATAGTTAACCGAAAATATCACACCTTAAGACCCCCATACATGGGCAAGCGTTCTCGTCAAACTTCAATCATACTTTGATCAAAAACGTCGATCAATTTTTGATAAATGTCTATCAAGTTATATCAAATGCTCGTCGTTTTTCTGTGACCCTTACACCTTGTGTTTTACTTTCTCACTTCACTTTCTCTGACATTCACACCACTGTTCGCTTACACTTACACTTACAGACTCGACGGAATTGCAGTCTCGGTTCTCTTTTCCCTTTTATACAGGCTTAGACGATCATTCGAGTATATACAGTACACTCGGGATAACGTCAATCCCCCATTACATCAACACCCCAAAACGTTAACCCTTTTTCATGAACCTTTGTCTACACTAAAGCGTCAATTCAACTACAACTTATTTTTTTGTTGTTTTGCTTTCTTGTACTTTAAAAATCGCGCGTGTAAAATGAGTCCAAAAATCCAAAATTCCGTCAATGGCAAAAAAATAACAAATTTCTTTTAAAATATGAATTTGATTTATGAACAATAAAAACGCATTAAAATAAAGTATTATTAATATTTTGATCTTAAATTTGGACAATGATAAACGGCAACAATCTGATGAACGTAAACACTAGTGGTTTCAATTAATTGACGTTATTCTGAATGTACTGTGTATATGTCTTCCGCTTGGCTCATCATTCGCATTATGTTGGATGTAATGACATTGGCTTGGCATGTCCTTTTCTTAAGATTATGGCCGATTCGTAAACTATTTTTTATCAAGAGCATTCGCTTTCTTTTAATCACAATTTTTTAAAACAATAATTTTAAAATTGTCAGCTTAACTACGAGTGAAAAGAACGAAAAGTTCAAATAAAGTTGAAATTCCCTCTACAAAATCTGCCTAACCGAACTATTTTCTGTAGTTTGCTATTACGCACGCGTTGTTAAAGTTGACGTCTCGTTAACTAACTAGAGAATCTCCAATTAAAAATCTTAACAAAGACTGACAAAACTCGATTTCACAAACTTCCCAATTGTTAATCATGTGGGAAACACATTCGATGCAGCAACGAAACACCAACACGACGACAACATGTCGGCGGAGAGAAAAATACAAAAATTTCGTTCAAATAATTACATTAAAACTTAATTATAAAAACATATAACATACCAAAACATCAATATTAAACATATGAAAGTACAAATTTACAAACATAATTTGAGAGAAAAAATGGGAGAAAAGACAGTTGACGGTTGTCGATCTCTCGAATTAGAAACAGATCTAAGTTGACGACTGCGACGGGCGACAATCTTTGTCGTCGTGTTGCATTCAAAATAATCGTCTCCAAATTATTTTTGTAAAGTTTGACAGTTCTAAATTACAACTTTGCCTCGTTCAGCCAGGCAAAAACCGTTATCTTCGGCAGGCCGAATTTCTATCAATAATTAGTGAAAATGCGTCATTACACTTCAATGCTATTAACTCCATCGTGCGATTTTCAAAATTGTCTCTATCAAAGATAAATTATATATTTGAAGCTATATTCGTATTCCAAACACGATTATACCCTTTTTTGTATCGATTGTGAACGTAAACACTAGTGGTTTCAATTAATTGACGTTATTCTGAATGTACTGTGTATATGTCTTCCGCTTGGCTCATCATTCGCATTATGTTGGATGTAATGACATTGGCTTGGCATGTCCTTTTCTTAAGATTATGGCCGATTCGTAAACTAGTGTTCTGTTGAAAGGGCCCATGTTTCCACAATACGAAGTAGTTCTGATGTTTGCAGCATTTTGCCATTGCTAATATGTTGGAAGTGCGCATTAAAGCTCTGCAATTTATGGAAGAATAATTGAATCGATGATTTTTTGTATGCCATAAAATCATAATGTGCCTTTAGTTGCTTTTCCGATTTTAGATGTTCATATCAATGGGGACAAAATCTGATTCAACAACAGACTTCGGAGGGTTGAAATTTTCAACAAAATAAAGTCCAGAAGTACTTGCTGCGCTACTATAAGCAACATATAGTGCCGCGCGACTGATTCCACTTCGAAGATGAACAGCTATTTGGAAATATGTAGATTGTGATCCCTTCATCAGGTACAATTGGAAAATGTATTCTCTTAATCTTCACGTGCTCATTACGTTTATATTGAAAGGATATAATCAATTTTTCTATGGGCGTCCATTGAGGTTCAGTTGGATGTGGTCTCTTTTTTCTTGCATTCACTCCCACACTTTTATCAGCAAATAACATCCATAAAGTAGTTGGATTTCTTGTAGATCTACGATTTTGTATAGAAGGTGCTCGTGTCCTATAAGAGATCTTTTCCATTTGATTCTTGGGAACACTTAGTAGCAATATTTAATCTAATAACTGTCTATATGGTTTACCATATATCCAACATTGAGCTGTAGCTTTTGAGCTGACCTGTAGCTTGTCAGTTAGTCGATTTTTTACATTTTGAGCATGTAAACTCGTATAGGTGGTACATGACCACACACAAAATTTATCTCTACATATTCCATAGTTCACCATATATCCCATATTGAACTTTTACATTATATGGGAGGTGGGTGTGTCCGATTGGCGATGTTTTCCATTTTTGTCTTGTAAACTCGTAGCAGTGGAATATGACCCATTACAAACGGAAGGACAAAATGAATATACCCTTACTCACAGGGTGTAGGGTATAAAAACAAAAAAATTTGCCCGCGTTCTACACTCCCACGCGTCTACGCGGATTCGGTCTGAATACATCTAATGTACAAATATTTTGACGTTTGACGCAATGTTTCTGCCGCATCGAATGTGTTTCCCACATTACAGTTAAAACAATAAAAAATTGTAACAATTAAAAAAACAAAACCTATAAAAAATTGCACGAACCATTTTTCTAAATAAAAATGGCAAGAGATGGAATCTCTAAATTCGGGCGAAGAAATGCATGATGAGTTATTTGTCGGACACTGTTTTTCACTTTTTAATTTAAGTAGTATTTTTCAAACATTTCTTTCACATTTTTTAAATTTATCTCGGGAGACATCTTTTGAAAAACATTCAAAATTAATAAATAATTATATAAAAAAATATATCGAAATGAAAAATACTCAAACAAAACATATGTTTTTCAATTAAACAAATATTATTATTGCCACAAAAAAATAAATTACCAACCACTCTGGGGTTAAACTACATTAAAAAATGTATTCAATTCAAAAATGCTGTCATAAAAATTTGACAACCTTTGTTGTTCACAGCCGTATAACAATTAACAATATTTATTTTATTATTATATACACAATATATATTTTTTATAATCCAAAAATTACTATACAATTTTAACACTTATCTAGTACAATAATATCGTTCTTTCAACATGTGTGTTACAACAATATTCATTCATTCTTAACAGAACATATAACTACAATATGTGAAGTAATGTAAATTAATTTTATCTACTAGTTTTTCAGTAGATAAAACTATTACATCACCATTTCGCAATGATAGGTATCTAAAAAATTGACAATAAATACTTTATTTATGTTTTGTTATTTTCATAAGCTCATAATTATATACATACATGAAATATAAAAACGTTTAGAAAATACTTTGTCATCAGTTCTATCTACGGCTCATTGAAGCGTTAACTTCGGCATATCCGTAGCTTCCATACTGTACACCCAACATTTTAATGAATCTGAGTTATCCGTGCCGATATCGTGGACCGATATCTCCATTTACAAACTGCGTGTTTGTACAATAGTTAAAAATCCAAAATATTATCATAATATCTTACACGTTTCTTAAAAATACACTTTTTACAGACAGACGGACATCGCAATTAGAATACTTCAATACCAGAGAGTAGGTATCAGCACAGATGAGTTGCACTCTCTTTAACATCGCATTCGTACTGAGTCAAGCGTCTGAGTTCGCTTCACTCGGAAACCATTCTCTCTGGCTGATGCCTCGTAAGTTAGAAGTCTGACTTCATGACAAAATTTTTGTTTTTAGTGAATAAAATGTCTTTCATTTCTTGTTACGGTATTTTTCTGTTTGAGCAATCTACTCAATTTCATCGTTACAGAGTTTCCTACACTTTCCAGATTACATACCACCACATTTCGGAGAATTAGTGAATCACTCACTTACAAATTTAAAACTTGAGTATGTAAGAGAGTTATTCGCTGATCGACTTATTTGATTCAGATATACTCAAAAAAAAAAAAAACACTCCATAGTTTGCTGTTCAGGTGGATAATTCGATCTGAATTTATATAAATAACTATTCTATTCAATGAGTACTCGACGATGGATGGCCGATTAAGGAAGATTTCACTGTGGTTAAAGTTATTAAATTATGGAATTATTTGAACAAATTAACAAAATTGAATTTTTTTGTAATATCCTAATTTTTGTAATATGCTAATCTCGTGGCACTCACGAGTAAAATCGAAATTTCATGTATTTGGGCTTTGATATCAGCTGAATACCAAAAAGCTTCTTCAACGCTTTTTTCAAACTGGCCACTTTCCAACACCATGGAAGAAATTTTTAATTATAATGATTCCTAAACCAGGGAAGAATAAGACAATACCGTCCTCCTATAGAACTATAAGCTTGTTTCCATGGTTGTCCAAACTATTCGAAAAGCTGCTATTGCCATTTTTTCTAATCTTCGCGAAATTAACGTCTTATCTTTCACATAGAATTTTCCGGGTGAAAAATAAGGAATATAATCAAATGACTTCGACATAAACGAGGAAGTTCCACAGGGAAGTGTACTTGGTCCAATACTGTACATCAGTCTGACTCACGTCAGATTTACCAACGAATAGTAAACTGGTCACATCAACATTGGCTGATGATACAGCAATACTAAGCACCAACAAGAGTCCCATAAAAGCGTCAACTGAACTAGGAGACCACCGTCATCTATATGGTGTAGGTGACTTCCAGATGAACCGCTCCTGTGGTAGATACGTCAATAGAACGCCATATCTTTTTTCTCGAGATCGTCGCACCTAATCCATTTCCGATACTGCGCTTCACCTATCGGCTCATCTCAGGCACAGCTTGTTTGCCAAAACAATATCTTAGCATAGACCACATAAAAGGCCAAGAGCCCAAGCGGATCAAATATCGTCATAAGTAAAGAAGTTCTCTTTTGGTTGATCCACGCACAACATTCAGCATAACAACTTGTTTAAGAATTTTATTTTTGAAATATTCTATTGAAACATGTCTTAACGTAAAACTTTTGAACGGAGCCTCGCTGATACCTGGCTGACTCAGCGAGTAACTGTGGCCTTACCGTATCGTTAAGAAGGCAACTATACAGTGGACCCTGACCCTCTTTTCGAGGGATTTACATGAAAAAACAAGAAATAAAAACCTTTCGCGGGTACTAACCGCAACAAAAATTGAGAAACACGTGGAGTAACAGCCCCTATATAACTAGGTCTTAACTCCCATACTAGGCTGAAAAACAACAAATCCGCAGGTGCAAACGACCAAGTTGTTAAAGACCGGAGGCGAAGTGCTTGTAAAACGCTCACCTGCTCTTATGCAGAATATGATCGGATGAATCCATGTCCAGTAACTGGAATCTCAATGTACTCCGTCCAATCTACAAAAAGACGTTCTTGCGACATGCACTAACTACCGCGGTAGCCCAGTCACCGATCAATTTGGGCTCAAACCTGAAAAGTCCACAATCCTCCTGAATTCCAGATCGATGCTCACCACATATTTGTCGACTACAAAGTAGAGGTATCGGTTTCTGCCCACACATGCTCGTTGGCCCGGGTATTTACAGCCCGGGCGCCCGGGCCTTGCCCGCACATGCCTGTCGGCCCGGGCGCCCGAGCCGATTCGAACCGTCGATCCGATACGAGCCGTCGAGTCTTCGTGGACAAACACGAAGCAGGTAGAGAAGAGAGAGGGAATGGTTTTTGAGCGTTGTGCGTCGCTTTTGGTTTTATGACCATTTGTGTTGTTTTGTTTTTTGTCTATTCGTTTTGTTTTTGTTGTTTGACTGCGTGCGCTTGTAGCTGTTGGTTCTTTGTTTTGTATGAGTTCGTTGATCTGTTTTGATCCACGAAGACTCGACGGCTCGACGGCTCGAATCGGCTCAACGGCTCGAATAATCGGCCCGGGCCGACGATCATGTGCGGGCAAGGCTCGGGCGCCCGGCCCGAAAAAGACCGGGTATCGAGAATTCTACTACAAAGCCACATTCGATAGCATAATAAGAAGCTATGTCTATATTTGGTATCCCAGCTAAGCTTGTCAAACTAAGCAAAATGACCCTGAGTAACAATAGCAGCTCTGTGCGCAATGAAGTACCTCTTCGAATCATTTGATACCAAACGAGGTTTCAACAACTCCTTATCGTGTGACTTCTTCAATTTGATGCTGGAGAAAATAGTAAGAGCTGCAGAAAAGAACCGGTCCGGCACTATTTTTAACAAAAGTTTCACCTCGATGACATCGACATCAATAGCTTTTATTAGTCTGTAGTCGGATTCACGTCGTGTTGGTCTAATAGTGAAGACGACCACAAAATGATCTGTGCGAGACGACAAGCAGAAAATTGAAGTTGACGCCTACAAATTCCATATTGTAGAGGCCTTAGTCTACTTGGGCTTGTGTAACTCTGGGATCTATCTTCAACCCTGATTTCTGATCTTGTTGCTCCTCTTATAACAGAGTCATCACTCTAAGCAATTTGTGGAAAGACAGAGACAGCTCTGAATATTATTGAATCTTAATACATTGAACCCTAATAAATCTAGTTTTGCTCTCTTCACTTTAAGGCATTACCAAGTCCACTTCAACGATACGGTAACACTGGATAGCAAACTACGAAAATCTTGTTCCGCTGAAAACTTCCGAGGCTTTGTTAACCTTCTAATAAATCAAAGAGGCCTTCGTGGGACCTGGAATTGAAATCCCTTACAATCGTTTTTATTTGTTGTAGTAAATGATTCCAAAACCAGGAAAGGACGTCTTCCCAAAGGCATGCTCCCGAACTTGTTCAAACTCTTTGAAGTCTTTAATATAAGTAAAACCATCTCTCTTTCTAAACATGGTTTAAAAATGTAACTATTCGTTCCTTGGCCACGCTCGCCGGTGCCCACGATTCGTTGCAAATATTTGTATTTGTAGGAAAACTCTAGTTTTGGAATTTTGTTTCACTTTAGGTTTTATTTTTAAGTTTTTATTTTACACGCACTTAACACTAATCGATGCCGATCGCAGCTGTTCCTTCGCTTTTGACGTTGTTGTTGCCGGGATTAAAGGTTTCGTAATGGAAGTGCCAGTTAGTGCTGACTTTCCGTACCGGCGAACCTGTCAAATTCACATTCTGTACAAATGATAACTCAAAACTTGACATGACATGACGATCTGAAGAAAATTTACCCCTTATTTTTTAAAGTGTAAAAATCCGGTGAATATTGTAGAATTAATCTATTCATATCCAAATAAGCGAAATATTAATTTACATAGCCACAAGCGCATATTCTCATTCTTATATGCATGGCATTTTATTCAATGCAAAGGGTCAACATAACACAGGAAGCAAAAATCTAAAGGCACAAAAAAAAAAGCCACAAGCGCCACAAAGTGTTATCAAAACACAATCCACCCACTTCGTTTGTCCTCAGGCTCCGAACACCTCTCGACAAACTTAAAAGGTCTTCTATACACAATGCATCATAAAATCACAAGCGACACATTGGCCAAAACGTTTGTTTCTCTCCACCTACTTCGTGTGTTCGAAGAACAGTCCGAAGATCGTGTGACGATCCGACCCGACCACAACAAAATTATGCAAATGCAAAATATAAATGTTTCAAATATAATTTAAACAAACGAAATTGATAAAAATGTTGTAATCTCACTACTTTATTTAATTAAGTAAAAGGATAGCGAAGCACAACAGGTACTAAAACAATTTGTTCCACAAAAGCTTAATTTAATTCATTGCTATTTTAAACAAAAGTTGATTAGCTAAAAACGTATACCCTTAAAAAACATAAAATATAAAATAAAGTCGGTTGGAAACAACCGGGTCCATAATTAAATTAATTTAGGAATGCTATTTTCTTGAAATTATTATAAAAATAGTATTGAACTTAGAACTATATGTAATTTTGTTTACGATATAATAAACAAGGATAATACATTTATGAATTGAAACATTACTGCTTTTGATAGCTATAAACATTAAAGAGTTATGCTATTCTATTATTTCATACAATATTTATAATAAATTTTATTTTTTTTTTATATATTTTAAAGAGCGAATTGCTCAGTTGGTAATACAAAATAAACTCGATATATATATATTGATACATTTAGATTTAGAAAAAAAAATAAATAAAAAAATACTGAAAAGTAACCAAAGTTGTAATTCAATTTTTTAGTTAATTATTTAGATTTAATATGATTTCAGTAATTTCCGTGGTAACAAGTCCAATAAATGATAATTTATTGTATTAAACCTAAACTAATATATAATTTTAAACTTTTGCAGCTAAAACCAAATAAATTATTGTCCTTGCTGACCAATTTTTTTATACACAACAAAGTTATAAATTTATAACACAAAATGTTTTCAATCACCCAGAGATTAATTCGACATAACTGCAATATTTTTTGTATAACTCGCATAATTTCAGTATTGGAGAAATATACTTCTTCTTCTTCTTCGTTTGAGGATCACGTCTATAAAAAATAAAAAAAAATGAGCAATTAATAATTTTTGTATACACGAAATTAAATATAATGCTTATACTATATCTATATTTTTTATAATTATCCAACATTTCATAAAATAGAGCTCTAAATAACCGCAATAATGATTTGTTTTATAGTATCGATTATCTATTTGAGATTTTCATTCCATTCGTGGACGAAAATCCCCCCTTATTTTTTTGTAAGAATTCTTACCGTAGATAATGATGTTTCTTGTACTTTATATGCCTTTCGTCGAAAATTTTCAAGTTTCACTTTATTCATTGGAGCACCTATAAAGAAGTTATATAATAAATTTAAAGAATGGCATAATTATCGCATATAACTAACCAATATAACTCAATAACACGGGCAGGAAAATAAGCCCATGTGCAGCTCCAATCAAAACAATACCCAAGTACATTCTAAAATAGAATACTTGGAAAATTTGACTTTTGGCAAATGCTAATACCAGAATTCCACCAAATTTAGTCAGAGTTATTCCAGAAAAAATGGAACTACCCATTTTAGTGAGACAATCGGCCGCACGTTTTTCACGAGTACTTTCAACTGATATTGAAAAACTATGCACTAGATGGGAACAAAATTCCACAGAAATTCCAACGGCCATAACCAAATTAACCAATGACACAGCATTGAGGGAAATGTTCCAGTAATACATATTACCGCCAAGGTTAATTACAATCATTGTAATGGTAATGACAACGACCAGCGAGGAATGTATATCGAAACCCATTAATAGGAAAGTGACAATAAAAATGGCCAGCACTGATATTCCCATACTCTGCAGTGTATCAGGCCACATTGTTAAATATTGTTCATAAAAGACATAGAACACTGAGTATGGGAAAACTTCTATTTTTAACGCGTCTTCTACGGGAACTCCTTCTGACATCAATCTTCCTTGCAGCATATGAGTTATGTTGGCGGAAATTTTTCTTGCTGAACGCAATGCTTCATAGTAGTCAGATGACGTTTTCAAAATAGAATGATATGACATAAAATATGACGACTCCACAGTAGATAGGTTGGTTTTTTCATTTTGCTTATAAGTTACAGCGCTACCATAAGCTGCATGTCCAGCTTTTGCACATATATCATCAGGATTATCCGAAAGGAAAAACGACAAATATTTTTCGAATTCACGTGCTGTCGGTCGATGAAACGAATTTCTCTGAATGTTACAAAACTCACAGGATGTGTCTGCAATGAAAAATATCAACATATATATCAGTCACATATACGTATGCAAATTATACTAATATTTAAGAAAAAAAATGCTACTATACATTTGTGAGTTAATGAAAAGGGAATTAAATATTAATTTTGCTAAGAACAAATTTGATCATTCAATATCAAAATATATAACATGGTTTTAAAGTCAAAAAACGCTAAATTAAAATTTTAGGAAGATATTAAAATTTTACCTTGATGAGGACAGAATTCTCCAGTATTTTTATACCTGCAGCAGGATTTCGCTTGGCTCCAGTCGAAATAATCATCAATCCAACTAGATGCAGGTTTAGCAATATAAGATTCATTTGATTTCCGACTGGCCAAATAAATTTGTGTAATTACGCTATCATCATTGCAGAACTGTCCAGAACATATTAAATTCTGGTCTGATGTTGATGAAAAATTTAATCCAGATTTAAGCACAAAATATACAGGTGGTCCGATACTCAAGTATTTGTTCAACGATTTAAAATAATGTAGAACAAAACTGTCTTCTGGCATAGAAAGTTCTTGGTTTAGACCAATTTCAATATGTGGTGCAATCGCAATACTTGAACAAAGCCAACCGAAAAACAGAATCATTACGATCACACGTACGTTTTTTTTCATCAAAAATGGTACATAAACAACTTTAAAGAATTTATATAATAATCCTTCAACGACTGGACCAGATTCATGCTTTTTGCCTCGGATAAAGCAGCATATATCCAAGCGATTTTCAGCCTGTCTTTTAGTGTCTAATGTGAGTAAACTTACAAAGCATGTAATCTGCAATAAGAAGTCAATTAGAAGCGCCATTCCCGCATATAAGGCAAATGCTTTCACTGCTGGCATATCTGACAGGCCACCCAAGAAGAAACAGCAGCTTTCGCTCACTGATGTTAATAACATAGATGGTCCGACTCGACCAAGAATTCTTCCAATATGTTCTTCATGTGTCTCATCGGTACGCCGTGGATCACGTTGTAATGTTTGCACCAAAATGAAAATATTATCAACTCCTACTGCCAAGACAAGGAAAGGAATTACTTCTACTATAATAAGAGTAGCATGTACTCCAATATATCCAAAAACTCCAACTGATGAAACGACAGATGCCAGCACTATAATTACACCTCCAACACCAAGAGTAATTTTACTGTCAATAAATGCACGCTTAGCTTCTTGAACATGTCCCAATGATATTGCAATGTAGGCAAACATGATTATGTACGAAACTAATATAGTTAAAACATCCGACTGTGATTCGCGATTTAGCTCATCCTCAATAGATCTCTCTGACGTAAATGCAATATTCATATGTTTACTCATATTGTTCTTGATGTAGTTTAGCATAAACTCCACATATTCTCTTTCCCAGTTCAATGCAGGTCCCAATAAATTGGTGTCGTGATGGTTATTGATTAAAAAGGTTAATATAAGCGCATTTGCTCGCTCATACTTTGTGTCTCCAGAAAGTTGTTCTTCGCGATTTATAAAACCGCCTAGCGCTATTGCTGGATCTACTGGGCCGCCATATGGAGCCAAACACAGATAAGGATTTCGAATACATTGATATAAATCATCCAAATAGGTAACCTTAAATATTTTCAATTATTCATAGTGAGCAAATTTGATTAGAGATTAATACATACATTAAATCCGTTATCTTCATCAGTATCATCTAAACGATCTACGTCATCTTGAAAATATCCCCAAATTGACTGCACTACACAATTCGAACTTTCAATTTCAGAAGAGTGTACCGATGACAATGGAGCGAAACAAATGTGTTTTAAAGAAGTTCCATTTGCCGTTGTAAGCCGTTTGATATCTTCTTGCAAATTATAAACATCAACTAAAAATTGCTTATCAAATACTGGCCCAAAATTTAGTGGACCATTAGATGTATTATGAATAATATCGGGCAAATCAACAGCTGTTATAATTATCTGAAATTTAAGTTAAGGTTGATATGTTTATCTATTTTTTAAATAAGTATTATTACCTGTTCAACTCTGTAAAAAGGTTGAAATGTTGAATCGAAAAATTCACGTTCGACGCGTGATCTTGATTGCGGGGAAGCCCATAATTTAACTGGATCAGTAGTGATGTGAAGAAATTTAATACCACATCCGAAAACAATCACAAAACAGATTCCACCAATCAGTGTTATCCAAGGTCTTGAGGCAAAGTAAGTTCCCCACGCAGTAAAAAACGACTCCAAACATTTCTCTGTTTTAGCACCTAATTGTTCAAAGTATCCTGATTGCTCCCCACAAAATACAGCTTCATCGTTATTTTGTAAATCATTTACGGGTACAGTCTGACCACCTGAAATTAATATATATATCTTAACTTGCTTATTTTTAACACAAAAATAAAAAATATGCATACATATTCTTAGAAATTATATTTTTATCAAGCTTGATTTTATTTTAATATCTAGACTATTGTAAACCTTAAAATATACCACACTAAAATACTCTGCCTCGAACCATTATATCTAAGATATTAGGGGTATTCACGATCCGTACGAAATGGGGTAGCAAATTTGCTACCTAGCAAATCTCGAGTTCATTGAATGAATGGTATGCAAATTTGCCATTGAGTAAAATCTTCACCTATTTGCTACGAATCGTGGACAATATTCAATTAAAACTATTAAAAAAAATGTAAAGGCATTTTTATTTTGAAAGCATTAATTTTTTTAATTAATAAATTTAATAATATTTTTGATTCAGCGAAGAACCCCAGTTTGATCCCGGTTCCGCCAACAATCATTTTTCTTTACGGCCTCTTCCTCACGGCGAGCAAAGTAGCAAACTTCCGAGAGTATTATTTGCCATGAAAAAGCTCTCAACCCAACCGTTCAGATTCGGCATTAGGTTCTCTCCTGCTTTCTGCACGCGATTTTTCATTTCAAGTCGATAAATCGCTTTCTGATGGTCGTTAGTTACCAAACTTTCGCTGCAGAGTATACATTATGACTATCAGACGTCTTTACGTTGTACCTCTGGAATTGTCTGCAAAATGACCAAAGGTCCAGCTCTCAGGCTAACAACAAGTGCTCCTTGTTTGACCATTGGCTGCTATCAGCCACTAACTCAAATTGGTACTTAAATAAGCTGAACGGCATTTTTCCATCAAAAGTTGGAGGCTGGATTTTAGCACCGCTCTTACTTGAACCGTGGAAGAACATTTACATTTCTGTATCCTCATTATGTTTTTTAAATTGATTTACCAATGTAACGATTTAATGTTTATTAAATCACTGGATATCAATGTCTTGATTTGATCGGCTATTTGCAAATGTTATTTATTAAACTAACTTGAACAACTATGTACACTCATTTATAATAACTCTGACTTATGACACTTAAACACTTTATCTTATATGCGACACAATTGCTGTTTGCACCACTTGATCAACATAATCATCATCGTAACAATTATTTGATATTAATCACATTCGAAATCGACACTCGATGATAATCGATAGCCCAGGGTACGAGGGTACACGGGAATTCAAGAGCTACACCAAAAGATTGAAGCGTTCTTAAACAAAACTATATTTCAAAAACTTAAAACTTATAAGATAATCAAAAATTACGTTTTCACAATTTTCCTCTTTGGGATTTCATAGCACAAACAAACACAAAAGCCTTATTATTAGAAGCATTATAATATATATTTTAAACATATACACAAACAAAACATACGGGTTGTGTTTGACTGTAAAGGTGAATCTTCTCGCTCTGTGTCATTGGTACCCTCCGTAAATCTCCATGGAACACTTCCTAAATCTATATATAAATTTAATATTTTATCCATTAAAATATTAAGTTCTTATTTGTATTCAATAAACTAACAGATACGATTGAAAATTAATGAAAAACGATATAATAAATAGCTAATTTTTTTGAAATCAATATTGTGAAAGGCATATTTTTTCAGTGAATTTAGTGCATGGCAGAGTTCGTAAAATATTCCTAAAAATATTTGTCATTCGTCTTTTATTAATAAAAAACCATACAAAGTATGAAATGAATTGTTGTCGTGAACTCTCAAATTATTTTATTTATAATATGGAATAAATTAAATACGAAAATTACTTTGTGGAACGGTTTTTTATGTCCGTAGATATTTATCAAAGTTCTTATAAAATATTCATATCTGCTGATAAATATAAATGAATTTGTATTTATTATATCCTACACCCCGTGGGTAAGAATTTATTAATTTTGTCCTTCTGTTTGTAACGCATTAAAGGAGAGGTCGTAGGTATGGTAAAGTATATACATATATTATATTTTTGATCAACGTCACCTACTGTCCGTCTGTCTGTAGAAATCAGTTTTGTCAAGAAACGGTAAGAGACTTGAAAATTTGAAATTTAGTATTTTTTATTAATAAGCTTGTATGTAAAAATGGGCGAAATCGCCCAACGGACACGCTCACCTCCCATAAAAAGCAAATGTTCACAATGGAATATCTGATCAACATATAACATATAGGAATGAAATTTTGTACTTGTTCAAGTATTACCGATATGAGTTTAATTCAGGGGGTCCAAAATAATGGTTATTTTTCAAATTTTTGAATGAATGGATCACACCTTAAATATTGTTAAATTATATATCAATATCAAGTATGCAGAATTGATCTTGGCGTGAATACCAACAATAATCTGGAGTGATATCTCATTTCATGATTTTTACGACAGAAATTAATTTAATTTTTATTCCATCATCAAAATTAAGCTTGTGGTTCGAGAAAAAATTTAACCGATAACAATAAATTTTTAATTTGTTGATAATAAAAAGGAGAGATAAACTATAATCTCTCGCTTTAAGGATATTTTCAGTTCACATGCTGCCAAAAATACTGAATGAAAACGAATAGATTCAATGCGAATTAAAACGACGTATAAACATGATATAAATCCAGGTCAATTCTTTGCCTATATATTCTATTATTCTATTTCTATTATTCTTTTTAAGGATTTAAGGATTTTACGAGAATATGATTGCAAAATAACTCTGTACAAAATTATTTAACGTATAAAAACTACAATTATTTAATTTTAATCATACTTACTCTCAATTGTCTTTGAAGAAAAAAGACAAACACCCATTAAAAATAGTAAAGTCCCGACTAAAAAAACAACAAACATTATAACTGCAAAAGCATCGCAACCAAATATTTGAAAAGGCACTGGAACTGGAGGATCCGGTATTGGTTTAGGACATGAGTCTTCGCAATCCGTACATGAACATGCAGGAGTGTCCTCCTATGATAGAATTATATAAAAAGTATAATAATATTAAGTCCAGAAATATTGGAACGACGGCGTCACGATTTTATGACAGTACAGTATGATTCAGTATTAATAAACAATCAACTCCTCGGCTCAGGAGTTGATTATGATCGATCTATGTATACCTGTATATACACATGTGGTCAATGAAATAGGTGCTATATATTTCATGATGACACCTCATTCAATGCATACACGCAAATAAACAAATGACCAAACTGAATATTACACTACCCAAGAGTGTAAAGTATAAAAATAATGATACTACTTAAATCTTAGTATAAAGAAAATTAAAAATGTATAAAGTGATAATGATCTAATAACTTTAACAAATAATTAACATACATTTAATGGTCTACTACATGGAACTGTCTTTGGATTGGCTGGACGATGTCCGTCAATTATAGTTGAATTGCTCTCATGCTGTACATATGTAATTTGGAACGGAACAAAGGCATTATTATTTGCATCACCCATATATTCAAACCATTTTGATGGACTACAGCGAGACGCCATATGACTACCACACATAAGATCTAATGCTAACTGTCCTGTAGACGGAACGGAAACCTTAAAAAAAGATAAATAAGTAAGTTTATCGCGAAAATTATAATCATTGTCAGAAACTTTACCTGAGAGCACGATTTGTATGTCTTGTTTGTGTATTCAGCTGTAATATGTAAATCAAGTGAATTCACATAGGTAACATTATCTGCAATAAAAGCCTTTATTCAATAAAATATTCAATTATTTTATTATTCCTTTTCTTACCCTTGTTTACTGTCGATACAACTTTTAAGAATTCCGATTGTGTTGGAGAACAAGTGAAGTCACACATATGACGGACTAAATTTGCCATACATGAAGGACAGCGATCCAGAAAGTTAGCAGCCAATTTTATATTTGTGTTTAAAATTTCAACCTACCAACCAATTAAGGTATTATTATTTGTCATTTTGAATTCATGTGTAACCACCAACCTGTTTCTCATTACAGCAAAATTTATTATCTCCATTGTCCAAAAGGTGACTACATCTATCTTTTAAAAGTGTAATTCCTTCAGGCGACATTGTTTTTGCTGTACCATTATAAGTACAATACTGGCTACGTCCTAAAGCATCTACATTGCACACTCCATACCAAACACAATCCTATTGATATTTTGTTATTATTAATAATTATTTATGTGAAAATAAAATTAATAAAATATAAAAATTAAATCTAGGAATAACAAAATTTGTTTCTGTATAAATTCTAAAATTCATTTGAAATGGGACATAACAAACATGATCGTCTATCGAGTGCAAGCATTACCGCTAGTCACCGTCGCAACTTTCTCTAGTATGAACTAATACTAGAGAACCATCAATCTGCCTCCGGTAGAGGGTGGTGACTATCTGTCCTGGCCTTCATTACGCGCCATGTTCACAGCGATTTATATATCGAATCAGCGGCTGATCCCGCTAGAGAAGCGTTACCATTCAAATCAAAAGACTCATAGTAAATTTAGCTGACTGGTACGAAAACAAAGGAATTCTTATCAACATTCAATTGTAGTTCCATTAAAAACTGCAGCGAAACATAAATAATTGCATTTTGGCCTTGCAATTGTATGATATGGATATCAGCATTTGAGAGGCAAGTAACGGTGTCAGGAATGATGCCCGGAATGGTAGGGCAGCTGGTTGCCCAAGGCAGCAAACTAGACTGGACCATCTCGAAAATGACACACTTTTAACCCACCCTCTGACACCAAATCAAACCTATTTTACCACGTCCTGAACTATTACAGGCATTTCAAACATTATGTACTTTATTGTCTAGATATATAACTAATATTTGTTTGCAGAGATGCAGCAAGATGGGCGGAATGTTTACGCCAACTCCAAGAGAACCAATCTCAAAACAGCAAAAAAAAATGTTGAAATATTTGTGCAATATTTTCATAACATACAGTTACTTAAAATTGAACGTACACAGATAAAATCACAATAGGGGTATTCACGATCTGTGGCAAATGGGTGGCAAAGTAAATCAGAAGAATATTTGCAGTGAACATCCTGAGCGCCCTTTCACAAAAACATAGCATTCTTGCAATAAGCTCGAGCGCTCTCTGTCAGTTGATTCAAGAAAATGAGTAAAATCTGTTAAAATGTCAATAAACTGTGAAATTAATTTTTTCAGAAATAAATTCCAGCTTGCTGAAAATTGTATGGAATTCGTCAAATTTAAATTCACAATTTTAAGCTTGATTTAGTTAATATAGTTGTTTCAGGCATGTTTCTACATATTGACTATGTAGAAACTTGAAAATATCTTGCATTTGTCTCGTCCTGGACATATTCATACATTTAAATTTTTCTACATTATCAATTCGGAACAATAAAAATAAATAATTTCACGAGTGACAGCAGGGCTTCAATAAAAAAAACCAAATTCTATTAAGAGCAAATTGTACTAACTCGAGGGTTTCGGAGGAGTAAATTTTCTTCTCGTAATAACTTTGCCTCAGATCGCGAATACCCCCAATGTGTTTTTTCGTAATTCTGAGTTTATAACTTAAATATGACATATATCTGCAAAAAATAAAAAAAAACAAATTATTTGCCTTTACAGCCCCCACAATGAACTTTGATCGATCTACTCGTAATCATTGTAATGTGAACTTAAAACAACAAACAAAAATTCGGCATAAATGCAGTTTACAACCCCCTTTCTGAAATCAAAAACCAAGTATGCAGGTTGATAGCCATATATGTACATAACATAAAGCCCCAATTTTACTGGTTGTTGGATTGGAGTCCGAGCTAAAAAAAGTGAAACATATCCAAGGGAAAAACCGTTACCGAAAATGCTTTGGAGTAGTGTTATGTTTTTTTATAAATATCAGTTGCTTATCATCTCAATTCGATTTATCAAATCAGAAAATTTGGGATAATACCAAAAATGTAATTTGTGCTTATGTTGGTTTTGGAAACTAATATTGTGCGTTTTGACCATTTTAAAGATTACTTAAATGCCGTAAGACTCTCATAAGTAAAGGATTTAGGATTTTCAAATAATTTCGGAAGAAGAAGAAGAGGAGTCTTTAGGAGTCGGTTCCATATGGAACCGTAGCTATTTTCATGTTTTTTTTTTACAATAATTCGAATTCCAATTCGGATATCGAATTGATTTCGATCGAAAATGGAATGAATTGAAAATGGATTTATTATTAGTCAATAAATCCTATAGAATATTTTTGCATCTGGTAAGCTGCCAATCACCAATTTGAAACAAAATACAAGAAAACGTGATAAGCAATTCCTGTGTAACATGGCCAAAGCGTAAACCGATATATAGAGCGTAAATGATAACCTTCTTATATATAAAAGTGAAACGAATATGATTCTAAACCGTTTGTCCAACCTTCACTTAAATTGTATATATATTTCCTATTATTATATTCCTGACTCCGAGACCACGAATTGAATATTTTAATAACTTAACTACAGTAAAATGCGGTACAAAAATCGTGAGTGGTGCGGTACCGGTACACGCAGAAACATTCACATTGATGCGGTACTATATCGTATAGCAATTTATTTTGAAATTCTAGCTCAAATATTTACTGTCGATTTTAAAGGAATGCACTATGGTCCCAAACACAAATCTAGCTGGCATAAATTCATTTTTTGAAGTTATGATTTCTAATTATATTTTATTATTCTTACGAAGGAAAAAGTCCAATTATACCGACTGGATATTTTGTTTTTATTTAAAACGATATGCCATCATGTTTTCAACACTTAAATCTGACATTTTAGAATTTTAAGTTTAGTTTTCGCAAGATCAAACATTTTCATATTTGAATTTTTGTTATTTAATATAAAAAGATATTTTAAAAAGAATCCAATATGGAAATAAACACTAAAGGTAATTGCAAAAAATTTACAAATTCATTGTTTTGTTGCTGTTTCTTTTATAAAATGGCGTCAAAATGAACTCTATTTTGGATGACCATTTCCAACTTTTTGTAGAGTTGCAAAAAATTAGTTGCGTTCGGTTGCCATAATTCTTTTATTAATCGTTCATACATTCAAATTAGAGTTAAAATCCAATCTAAATTCATGTTGCGATAGTTAGCGATTCTTGAAATATTTAAATTTTTCAACGACAACTTCGATGCGCCATTTGATAAATTGTTAAATTTTTGGTTAGGAACAAAAAGCAAAGATATGAAGTAATACCCTATTTGCCAAAATATATTAAATAATATCATTAAATGTAATATTTCCGATACATTTTTGTATTCTGAAAGAGGAAAAACTATAAAATAAGAATCTTTTAATAGTCTTTTCGGATCCAAATGGTTTGCTGGGTACCATAGTACATCAGGTAATTTACTTTGAAGTAAATGTCTCACGCCCTTTATGTGATCTAGCCCATTTTTTTTACTGTTTAAGATATACATGGTGTGAAATGAGATCCATCGGATAATGGGTTCAATTGTTTATTAAATTTATTTATTGTTTATTAAATTTCTTAATTATTAAATGAATTACTTAATTTTTAAAAATTAGTCAATTTTTATTAAAGTGGTTGTAGCGCCAAAGAAGCGCTATGTCTTAGAAAACAATTTCATAAATTGAATTTTGGTGATTAAAATTAAAATGTTTGCAAAAACTGTTGAAGCAAATATATATGGATAATGAATAATCGAAATTAGGGGAATACCAGAAAAAAAAATGACTTAGGAAATGACAGTATAACTATAATTTATTCTAATTCGAATATTTGAACCTAAGAGGAAAGACATTTCTTACGTTTATATTATAGTGGTGGGCGTGGCAGAGGTCAGATCACGCCCACTTTCAGACAACGTTTTTATGTACAGTAGAATTCGGTTATAGCGACCGCCAAGGGACCGAAATTATACGTCGTTATAACCGAACGTCGTTGTATCCAAATAAGTGTGCGCATGTACAAACTATTAAGAACCAAACTTGCTTTGAAAATCCGTCGTTATAAACGGATGGTTGTTATAACCGAGGTCGCTATAAATGAATTCTACTGTATCTTGAAATTGGAATCGTATTCGAACAGGAATTAGTATAAATCTACTAATATTTTCTTATTCTGATTTTTAATATAAAATTGTGTCCTTATTTTTATACACATGTAATATTTCGAAAATATATTCGAAATAATAACTAAGTATAAATAAAATTACATAGTTCTAAAAACGTAAATAAATTCTAAGCATAAACCTCTCAGATATTAAATATCCAATAACGAACTTTAATCATTTGTATTGCCGTTCAAAATAAAATTTGTATTTGAAACTAATTACGATGGGTTTTATACTAAACACGGAAATATACAGATATTTTCAGTGTATCGTACGGATTATTCCTTTCTGTGTCCGCGCGTACAATGATAGCATGTCTCGCATGAATGATGCATAAAGTTCGCGAAATTTCTTTTTCTCATCCATCGAAGCATTGACAGAAAACGGATGATTTCCTTTACTTCTTCACCTTGTTTGAGTATATCTTTAAATTATTTTACCCCGCATGCCTCCTTTGTATTTTAGAAGGGATCAAGCAGAGGCATTATGCATGAATGCATTGATTGTATTTGATCTTGGTTTCGCATGGCTCAATCAGAGAAGGAATGTATTGAGACAGAACGCAATGAGAGAGAACAATCAATTTAGAACGATCGCTGGAAACAAATTCAGTTCACGACACTCACTCCCCTTTAATTAGAGAAAATTGGAGTCAAAGTTCAAAATGGGGGACGACCTTTAATATATTTTTAATATTTTGGCGTTACGTTCATAAACAGTTTGCAATCTGCATACATAGTTTTTGATTTTAGAATGCGGATTATAAACTGCATTTATACCTATATTATACCATTGTTAATATAAAAAGTAATCTTTCTTAATATAACAAATTACCAAAGGAAAATGCATCAATCAATCAATACTTATGAATACTTTTAGAGGACACACATTACACATTTTGATTGCGAGTAACTCGCTCAAAGCCTTTAGTCGGTCTCTAAAGGCCAATGATTTGTGTTTATACGTTAATTGTGTTATTTATTATACATATTAGAAAATGAAGGAAATCTTACCTGGATACTATAACCGAAGAAATTTAAAAACACCACAGCCAAATAAATAAATTTCAATAGTTTTGAATATGAATGATTCATATTTGCAAACAGTTTTTTCCTTTGTCTACAGCTCATTTCTGAAATTGTACTCGTATTTAGAGTAATTTTTTTATTATTTTATAATTTATAACAATTTTTTCTGATTTGTTATGATATTGTGCTGCATATTTTAAAATTAATATACGAAAGTGCAAGAGAAAAATTGAATTATGAGTCATTTATTTAGATTTTTTGATTGACCGTACAATAAGAAGTACAGCTAATTCGATTTTCATTTCATTGATTTTTATTAAGTTCGTAGTTTTAGTTCATAGCAAATCAATTTAAATTATACAATGTACATTTAATAATTTTGTACTTTAAATATGCAAGCAAACTGATGAAATATCTTCAATTACATTTGTGATGCACAACCCGTTTACTCGAAAACTAAGATAAATTACTTGTTCGACCGTCAGGGTTGCGGAATACAATTCAATCGAATTGTTTCACAGGGACTTGTCTAGCTTGTAACCGGACATCCAGCGTCGAGTACGTATTGAAATATAATTTGACATTTCATCAAAGTTGTGGAAAGTATGAAGAAATCCAGGGAATAAAATCTAAATTTTCAATAAAATTCCAAATATTCAATAAAATTTAAAATTTTCAATAAAATTCAAAATTTTCAATAAAATACAAAATTTTCAATAAAATCAAAATTTTCAATAAAACCAACTTTTTAATAAAACTCCACTTTTTAATAAAATTTTCAATAAAATTCAAATTTTCAATAAATTCAAATTTTCAATAAAATCCAATTTTAATTTCCAAATTTTCAATAAAATTCCAAATTTTCATAAATTTTAAATTTTCATTAAAATTCAAATTTTCATAAATTCAAATTTTTCAATAAAATTCACAAATTCAATCAAAATTCAAAATTTTCAATAAAATTCAATTTTTTAATAAAACTCCAACTTTTTAATAAACTCCAACTTTTTAATAAAATTTTTCAATAAAATTCAAATTTTCAATAAATTCGAATTTTCAATAAAATTCGAAATTTTCAATAAAATTCGAAATTTTCAATAAAATTCGAAATTTTCAATAAAATTCGAAATTTTCAATAAAATTCAAAATTTTCAATAAAATTCGAAATTTTCAATAAAATTCAAAATTTTCAATAAAATTCAAAATTTTCAATAAAATTCAAAATTTTCAATAAAATTCAAAATTTTCAAGAAAATTCCAAATTTTCAAGAAAATTCCAAATTTTCAAGAAAATTCCAAATTTTCAAGAAAATTCCAAATTTTCAAGAAAATTCCAAATTTTCAAGAAAATTCCAAATTTTCAATAAAATTCCAAATTTTCAAGAAAATTCCAAATTTTCAATAAAATTTCAAATTTTCAATAAAATTTCAAATCTTCTATATAAAAATCTTATTGTTTATTGTTAATATTACTGCAGTAGGTTTTTATAATATGAAAATAATTATATAAAAAATATATGAAAAAAAAAAATTTAATTACAATTGTTTTTTGGTATTATCATAACAATTTTTTTTATATTTAAAATTTTCATATATAATACATAATTCATATATCTTTCAATTAAAAGTTCACGGAACGGAACGCCAAGTCACCAACTCGACATTCAAGAATGTCCAAACCCGGCTAAACAATCCAATAGTAATTTTGGGATCTAAGTCTCTTGAGCATAAAATAGGGGTATTCAGACCGATTCACGTAGGCGAACAGAAAATGCGGGAAACACATTCGATGTGGCACCGACATTGCATCAAACGTCAAAATAATTTTAGATTAGGGGTATTCACTCTGAGTCAGTAGTTGATCCGATGAGCTCAATTCCGTATATTTTATTATTGCAAAGTTGCTCATCTGCCCTGCCTCGACCTTGTGAGCAGTAGCAGTTGAGCAGCTTGTTTTTTTTAGTACAACTGGCAACTCCTCTACCCAACATTTTCGATGCTGCAACGACATGCGTCAAACCTCATAATAAATTTACATTATTTGTCGGTCGTCACTGTCGTCAACTTAGATCTGTTTCTGAGAGACGATGAGACGACGATAACAAGTCATCAGATAAAACTGGCGTCGTGTATTGTGATAGTTAACGGCCTGATCGCTAACAACGGAACAAACACGAAACTAGACGACATATGGAACAATCTTGAAAAACGCTGAAATGTGGCTAAAAGTTGACGGCACTTTTTCAAATTTCGAATTTATTCATTTCAAAATTATAAATTTGAGTACAACAAAGTCTTCTTAGGGAGTATGGGAGAAGGCATTTAAAGAAACGTTTCTGATTGTTCTCAATCCTATCCTTATCCCAATCCAAGTTGACAAACAGCATCCTCGTGGAGCCCCCTGGATGGCTACTTAACAACCGTTGAGATAGTGAACTAAAGTGTCCAGCGTTCCGCAGATAGAGGTCGCGGCGTCGGGTTTGGAACCCACACGCGTAAAAAAAGTTCTCCAGTGAAACCGAACGAAAAGCCTCGGATAAGAACGACCCCCGCAAACGATTTAAGGACCATGATTTACATGCACCTGGAATGTCCGGACCGTCTATAGGGAAGGTGTCACTATCCAGCTGGTTGATATCCTCCAAAAATACAGAGCTGACTTCACAGCAAACCAGAAAATGCTATAGACGAGACAAGGTGGCTCAAAAAGTAGCAGTATTGCGACGAATTTGGTGTTGGATTTGTGGTTGGGAGGAGACTACGACATCAAGTCTACCGGTTTACTACATTACAAAGAAGTTACAAAGAACGTTTCTACCAGCGCCTTGAAGACGCATACGAGCGTAATAAGCGACTACAACGCCAAGGTGGGAAAATAAGGAGTCTTTGGGCCCACAGTCGGAAAATTTAGCATCCTCCTATAACGGAAGGAGTATGATTGTTTATAGTACCAGATTCCAGCATCTCCAGCATCCAGCATGCTCCTGAGTGGCGGTGACAACTAGAATCACACCAATTTATAAGATAATGCTGAATTGGATCCACCAATCGCTGATGAGAGCGTGAACATACCGGCACCCGACTATGACGAGGTCATAACAGTTATTGCTAGGCTAAAGAACAACAGGCGCCGATGGCCTGCTAGTAGAGGCCGGTGACGAAGAGCTGTGTACCAGCATGCACCAGCTCTTATGCAGAATATGGTCGGAAGAATGCCTGTCCAGCGACTGGATCATCAGTGTTCATTGCCCAATCCACAAGAAGGGTGATCCCACATCCTGCACAAACTACCGTGGGATAAGTCTTCGAATTATCGCATATAAGGTCCTATCGAGCGTACTGTGTGAAAGATAGGAAGCTCATCGTCAACAATGTGGTTGGGTCCTATCAGTGTGGATTGGTAAGTACCTCATAGACCAGATATTCACAGTCCACCAAATCCTGGAAAAGACCCACGAAAAACATATCGACACCCACCATCTATTTGTCGATTATAAAACCGCATTTGACAGCACGATAAGGAGGCACCTATACGCCGCCATATGTGAATTTGGTATCTCCGCTAAGCTCAAAAAGCTTTATCGGCTGACGCTGAGCTGTACTAGCAGCACAGTGTGCATTGGGCCTCTTCCTCTACCTTTCCGATCCCTATGATACCAAACGCTAAAAAAAATATTAGAGCTGCGGAGCTTAACCGATCGGGTACTATCTTTAATAAGAGTGTCATGCTACTTGCGTATGCCGATAACCGAGGATAACTCTTGCCAACAGGTGCTACTTTGGGCTCAGTAGGCAATTGAGAAGCAGAGCCCGACGCACTAAACTGTGCCTTCGTGTGCCTTCGATGAAACTATGAGCTGTATGCGGTACTCGACGACATGAACATAGTAGTCAAGTGAATTAAAATGTCTTTCATCTGCATTGGAGACTTTGAAATAATGAAGGAATAATGGATGGATTCCATTCTGATTCTTGTGGAATCAATTTTATACCGCCATAAGGATAATATTAAAAATAAGGGCCACCGATATATATAATAATATGATATATTTTTGAAGTTTTTTTTAAGAATTTTCTTTATGGATGTACGGAGAGTTTTTTGGAATCAAAATTTGGACTTTTCCTTATTTTAGGTTAATAACTTTTAAATCTATATATATAAAAATGAATGTCTGTATGTATGTACCTTATAGAATCGTAAACTATGCATTTGATCGCGATGAAACTTTTGTGAGGTGTGGTAGGCGTGGTCGCGAAGGTTTTCAAAAAAATCTCGAGAATGTAATAAATTACAACATTTATAAGCAAAAAACCGCACTACAGTTCGTTACAGTTTAAATTTCACTGCAGTTCCACAGTTGGAGAAGAAAATTTTAATTTTGTAGTTTTACAGTTAGAGAACAACTGAAGAGGTAGCTTACGCACATGCTCTTTCATTTAATGAAGATTAATTGTTTAGAATTATTTTGGAAGCGTTTTTCGTAAAATGTAAAGAAACCCCAGGACTCCACAGCCGTTGAAAGCTTACTTTTCGTTTGAGCTGTATGAAATAGGTGGACCCGGCAAACCGGGGAGCGGAGCGACCCCGGTGCGCTAGTTAATAAATAAAAATAATAATATTTTGTCCTTGAATTGAACGAACATTTTAAATAAAAGAATTTGCATTTAAACTTTTTTGAAATTCCTACTATATATTATTAATTTTCATGAAAAGCATATAAATCACATCTATTAGCACCAACAAATTTAACGATAACTTTAATAAGTTTCCATGTAAGTTCACATGAGTCTAATGAAACAGTGTATAGTGTTCTCAGATCGAAAGAGATAAATGGCCACTTTTATTTCAACAATTTCGGGCTGACGGTCAAACAAATGGCCAAATGGTTTGGTATAAGCGAAAGAGTTACATTTAAACATGAAATCAAAAAATATAGTGGAGGTACTGTTATTGTTTGGTGATGCATGTCGGCACGAGATGTTCGTATCTAGAATTTTTAGAAGGCATGATGAATGCTAAATGGATTCTTTACACCACGAAACATCTTTTAACGCCAATCCAAAGCCTTGACATCAAGCTAATTGAGAATTTGGGGTTAAATTTATAAAAAGTGATCATGAAACACCATATTTCGTTAAAGCAATATTGCAGCAAGAGTAGGGCAAAATCACTCCTGAAAATGCCTCCAATTGGTGGAGTCGGTGCCCAGACACAACACCCCCAGCGGGCGTATCAAACAAATTACTAAAATAAATTCGGTTCAACGCTACCTGTAACATTGAAAAAAAAAATAAAACAAGGCGACTAAAACTTTTGTGATGAGTTATTTTGGTAACGGGTCACCATTTTTCTTATACGAATACTTTTGTGAGGCACTGTATGTATTTTATCATTTAACTTAACGCGCTAGATCTAAGATTATTGTTAATCGTATGGCAATAAATAGTAAAAATTCTAAATAAAAAAACATATTTTTACATTTGAAGAAATATCCCAGAGAAAATTCTTAATTATTCTATAAATTTAATTATAGATTTTTAATCGTCGTTAAAAATTCTAGTTAATTTTAACGACGATTAAAAATGAAACCAATTTTCAATTAATTACATTGTTTATTTTATCCGATGATTAAAGTTTTAAGAAATCGTTGTAAAGGAATCTAACAGACTGAATAAAATGGTTAGATCTTAGTCTTATGGAGAAAACTTCAAAGAAATTGTATTCAAAATTTTGCGATAATATAGTTTCTGACAATTGCCACTAACAAACTTCAAACTATATTCTCCCATATTTCTACTACAGAATTCATGCAATATTTGACTAAAATACATCTAATAAAACTTTATATACATTTAAATATATGGTGTTCTCGCATGGGAAGTGTTTGCGATTAAAGATATCAATATGTTATTTTTTTGTCTCAGTTTATTTATGTATTCAGTGAGCATATTTTGGTCTATAAATAACGAATTAATGCATAAAGCTCGAGAACATTTTAAATAATGGTCTACTTAATGATATAGTTGCATTTAAATAAATCGTTTAGGAAATAATATATGTAAATATTTTAGTGTTGACGACATGATTGTTTATAATACTGAATTTCAATAGTGTTTTACATATAACCGGTCTTCCTCCGGACTATATTTGCTGTACCAATAATTGATTTACTAAATTATGAACTGAATATCTAATAAATAACAAAACACAATCTACTATTAACCAGTACTATTCGATGTGCCTCTTAAACTAAAACATTACAACAATAAACCGTATTGTAAGAATCATAGATTAAAAGTATACTTTTACCATGTTATCAATGTTAAATGTTATATACAGCCAATGAATTGAACATTTTATTTATTTACGCGCTATATCACATCATATAGAAATGTGCTGTGCTAGAACTTTTTCAGGGAAGCATATCATGATTGACATATGCACATACATAATGCAATTTTGTTTAGAAACATTGTTCAATTTGAAAACAAAAGTAAAATAATTAGATGTCGCATACACTAAGAACGCTCGTGAGGACAGAAGTCTATCTAGTCAGTCAGTGTCTTGTGGATCATCAGGTAGTCTACGAAAAACATTGCGTTAGAACGAACAACACGGTAAAAACCTATAGTAAATAACGTCATATGTTCATACAACTTTGGTTTTATATTATTTACTTGGTTTCAATATCTACGAATGCTGTTTACTCCGATAACACAGAACAATTTATATATTTATAGATAATTTCTGAAAAATAATTACAATAAATAGGTAGTATGTCTTATTCGTGGGATAATCGCGTGGACTTTGTTGTCCGTACTATGTATGGTAAGTAGTTAACTTTGCCCAAAATTTTACCAAGTTTTTAATTTACTAATCATTTTTTTTTAACTAACTAACTAACTATTTACTACTAATTTTTATTTTTCCTGTAAAAAAAATACAAATAAATTTTCATCTTCCAAAATCTGAAAACTTTAGCTGGGAAAAGACTCGGAAAGCTCGGAACTTTCCGACCCCCAGGAAAAATTAGGAAGATACTTTTGAATTGTTGAAGACTAGGAAAGTTGTAAAAGTAGAAAAATTAAAAAATATATTACAAAACTATAATTTTGTGTATATTTTTAAATTATATGAAATTCTTGAAATTTTAATTCTGAGGCATTCTTTAACGGAACTTAAGTGAATATACCTAATGACCTTAACTCGTTTACCATGTTTTCATCGGATATTCGGTCTTCCTGCTCTTCGCTACCACTGACATATCTATATTATGAAGACGATTTAGTAAATGTAATATTTATAGTGGGGTCCGCAGCTCAGTGACATTATCAGGGTATCGAAATATATATTTTTATTTACAACATTAATGATTGAAAGTGTATATATGCCTATAGAGTTTGAAGGAATTGGGATCGACATACCCGTATATATACATATACATATATATATATACATATATATATTTATATATATATATATATATATATATATATATATATATATATATATATATATATATATATATATATATATATATATATAATAATATAATCTTCCTGTAAAGAGGAACACGGAAATCTGGTAACAGACATCCAGGGCACACTGAGTGTGTGGAAAAATCACTTCTCAATGCTCCTGAGTGGCGGTGACAACTAGAATCACACCAATTTATAAGATAATGCTGAATTGGATCCACCAATCGCTGATGAGAGCGTGAACATACCGGCACCCGACTATGACGAGGTCATAACAGTTATTGCTAGGCTAAAGAACAACAGGCGCCGATGGCCTGCTAGTAGAGGCCGGTGACGAAGAGCTGTGTACCAGCATGCACCAGCTCTTATGCAGAATATGGTCGGAAGAATGCCTGTCCAGCGACTGGATCATCAGTGTTCATTGCCCAATCCACAAGAAGGGTGATCCCACATCCTGCACAAACTACCGTGGGATAAGTCTTCGAATTATCGCATATAAGGTCCTATCGAGCGTACTGTGTGAAAGATAGGAAGCTCATCGTCAACAATGTGGATGGGTCCTATCAGTGTGGATTGGTAAGTACCTCATAGACCAGATATTCACAGTCCACCAAATCCTGGAAAAGACCCACGAAAAACATATCGACACCCACCATCTATTTGTCGATTATAAAACCGCATTTGACAGCACGATAAGGAGGCACCTATACGCCGCCATATGTGAATTTGGTATCTCCGCTAAGCTCAAAAAGCTTTATCGGCTGACGCTGAGCTGTACTAGCAGCACAGTGTGCATTGGGCCTCTTCCTCTACCTTTCCGATCCCTATGATACCAAACGCTAAAAAAAATATTAGAGCTGCGGAGCTTAACCGATCGGGTACTATCTTTAATAAGAGTGTCATGCTACTTGCGTATGCCGATAACCGAGGATAACTCTTGCCAACAGGTGCTACTTTGGGCTCAGTAGGCAATTGAGAAGCAGAGCCCGACGCACTAAACTGTGCCTTCGATGAAACTATGAGCTGTATGCGGTACTCGACGACATCAACATAGTAGTCAAGTGAATTAAAATGTCTTTCATCTGCATTGGAGACTTTGAAATAATGAAGGAATAATGGATGGATTCCATTCTGATTCTTGTGGAATCAATTTTATATCGCCATAAGGATAATATTAAAATAAGGGCCACCGATATATATAATAATATGATATATTTTTGAAGTATTTTTTAAGAATTTTCTTTATGGATTCTTTACGGAGAGTTTTTTGGAATCAAAATTTGGACTTTTCCTTATTTTAGGTTAATAACTTTTAAATCTATATATATAAAAATGAATGTCTGTATGTATGTACCTTATAGAATCGTAAACTATGCATTTGATCGCGATGAAACTTTTGTGAGGTGTAGTAGGCGTGGTCGCGAAGGTTTTAAAAAAAAAAAATCTCGAGAATGTAATAAATTACAACATTTATAAGCAAAAAACCGCACTACAGTTCGTTACAGTTTAAATTTCACTGTAGTTCCACAGTTGGAGAAGAAAATTTTAATTTTGTAGTTTTACAGTTAGAGAACAACTGAAGAGGTAGCTTACGCACATGCTCTTTCATTTAATGAAGATAATTGTTTAGAATTATTTTGGAAGCGTTTTTCGTAAAATGTAAAGAAACCCCAGGACTCCACGAGCCGTTGAAAGCTTACTTTTCGTTTGAGCTGTATGAAATAGGTGGACCCCGGCAAACCGGGGAGCGGAGCGACCCCGGTGCGCTAGTTAATAAATAAAAATAATAATATTTTGTCCTTGAATTGAACGAACATTTTAAATAAAAGAATTTGCATTTAAACTTTTTTGAAATTCCTACTATATATTATTAATTTTCATGAAAAGCATATAAATCACATCTATTAGCACCAACAAATTTAACGATAACTTTAATAAGTTTCCATGTAAGTTCACATGAGTCTAATGAAACAGTGTATAGTGTTCTCAGATCGAAAGAGATAAATGGCCACTTTTATTTCAACAATTTCGGGCTGACGGTCAAACAAATGGCCAAATTAAAATTAATATAGTGGAGGTACTGTTATTGTTTGGTGATGCATGTCGGCACGAGATGTTCGTATCTAGAATTTTTAGAAGGCATGATGAATGCTAAATGGATTCTTTACACCACGAAACATCTTTTAACGCCAATCCAAAGCCTTGACATCAAGCTAATTGAGAATTTGGGGTTAAATTTATAAAAAGTGATCATGAAACACCATATTTCGTTAAAGCAATATTGCAGCAAGAGTAGGGCAAAATCACTCCTGAAAATGCCTCCAATTGGTGGTATTAAACCAAATTACTAAAATAAATTCGGTTCAACGCTACCTGTAACATTGAAAAAAAAAATAAAACAAGGCGACTAAAACTTTTGTGATGAGTTATTTTGGTAACGGGTCACCATTTTTCTTATACGAATACTTTTGTGAGGCACTGTATGTATTTTATCATTTAACTTAACGCGCTAGATCTAAGATTATTGTTAATCGTATGGCAATAAATAGTAAAAATTCTAAATAAAAAAACATATTTTTACATTTGAAGAAATATCCCAGAGAAAATTCTTAATTATTCTATAAATTTAATTATAGATTTTTAATCGTCGTTAAAAATTCTAGTTAATTTTAACGACGATTAAAAATGAAACCAATTTTCAATTAATTACATTGTTTATTTTATCCGATGATTAAAGTTTTAAGAAATCGTTGTAAAGGAATCTAACAGACTGAATAAAATGGTTAGATCTTAGTCTTATGGAGAAAACTTCAAAGAAATTGTATTCAAAATTTTGCGATAATATAGTTTCTGAGAATTGCCACTAACAAACTTCAAAACTATATTCTCCCATATTTCTACTACAGAATTCATGCAATATTTGACTAAAATACATCTAATAAAACTTTATATACATTTAAATATATGGTGTTCTCGCATGGGAAGTGTTTGCGATTAAAGATATCAATATGTTATTTTTTTGTCTCAGTTCATTTATGTATTCAGTGAGCATATTTTGGTCTATAAATAACGAATTAATAAGCTCGAACATTAATATGGTCTACTTAATGATATAGTTGCATTTAAATAAATCGTTTAGGAAATAATATATGTAAATATTTTAGTGTTGACGACATGATTGTTTATAATACTGAATTTCAATAGTGTTTTACATATAACCGGTCTTCCTCCGGACTATATTTGCTGTACCAATAATTGATTTACTAAATTATGAACTGAATATCTAATAAATAACAAAACACAATTTACTATTAACCAGTACTATTCGATGTGCCTCTTAAACTAAAACATTACAACAATAAACCGTATTGTAAGAATCATAGATTAAAAGTATACTTTTACCATGTTATCAATGTTAAATGTTATATACAGCCAATGAATTGAACATTTTATTTTATTTACGCGCTATATCACATCATATAGAAATGTGCTGTGCTAGGAAGCATATCATGATTGACATATGCACATACATAATGCAATTTTGTTTAGAAACATTGTTCAATTTGAAAACAAAAGAAAAATAATTAGATGTCGCATACACTAAGAACTCTCGTGAGGACAGAAGTCTATCTAGTCAGTCAGTGTCTTGTGGATCATCAGGTAGTCTACGAAAAACATTGCGTTAGAACGAACAACACGGTAAAAACCTATAGTAAATAACGTCATATGTTCATACAACTTTGGTTTTATATTATTTACTTGGTTTCAATATATACGAATGCTGTTACTCCGATAACACAGAACAATTTATATATTTATAGATAATTTTCTGAAAAATAATTACAATAAATAGGTAGTATGTCTTATTCGTGGGATAATCGCGTGGACTTTGTTGTCCGTACTATGTATGGTAAGTAGTTAACTTTGCCCAAAATTTTACCAATTTTTTAATTTACTAATAATTTTTTTTAACTAACTAACTAACTATTTACTACTAATTTTTATTTTTCCTGTAAATAAAATACAAATAAATTTTCATCTTCCAAAATCTGAAAACTTTAGCTCGAAAAGACTCGGAAAGCTCGGATCTTTCCGACCCCCAGGAAAAATTAGGAAGATACTTTTGAATTGTTGAAGACTAGGAAAGTTGTAAAAGTAGAAAAATTAAAAAATATATTTCAAAACTATAATTTTGTGTACATTTTTAACTTATATGAAATTCTTGAAATTTTAATTCTGAGGCATTCTTTAACGGAACTTAAGTGAATATACCTAATGACCTTAACTCGTTTACCATGTTTTCATCGGATATTCGGTCTTCCTGTTCTTCGCTACCACTGACATATCTATACTATGAAGACGATTTTGTAAATGGGATATATTTATAGTGGGGTCCGCAGCTCAGTGACATTATCAGGGTATCGAAATATATATTTTTATTTACAACATTAATGATTGAAAGTGTATATATGCCTATAGAGTATGAAGGAATTGGATCGACATACCTGTAATATATACATATATATATATACATATATATATTTATATATATATATATAGAAATATATATATAATAATATAATATAATAATATAATATAATAATATGTATATAATATATATTTATATTATATATATTACATTACACGACCGTCAAGGCTCCTGTCATGGATTTAGGTAATGAGTGTATTTATTTTATTTGGCACTATTAATCAGAATTATTAAAGAAGGAATTAGCACATCGAAATAATTCATTCAGTATATTGCTCATGAAAATATAGAAACTAAAAAATATCACGAACAATCCAAATTTCTTTCGCTTTGATAAACAAATTGCACAGCAAAGGTTTATTAATAAAATCTTTAGGTTTTATTTAACTAATAATAATGCAGTTGTTCTGCAGTTAAGTTTCTTATAAATTGTAATGAAGAAAAATCTTGATTTTATGTATAAGAAATATGTACAAATTTTGTAATTGAAAAAAAAAACAACAACTTTTTTTCTGTTCCTTAAGATATTGACAATAATGGATTTTTGGATCAAAATGACTTCAAATGTATGGCCATTAGAGCTTGTATCATTGAAGGGAAGGGCGACTGTAGCTCAGCCAGAATAGCAGAATACCAAAAGTTAATGAAGAATTTGTGGGAAGAAATTTCTGAAATCGCGGATGATGACAAGGTAAATACAGTTTAAATTTGTAGTAGTAAAAGGTAAATGAAGTGCATAAAATATATGGAATATGTTTCATCCACTCTTTCGACATCACATAAATCGTTCCATTTTTGGATGGTCAAGAGAAATACAAAAAATTTCATTATCTGCAGGATGGAAAAATTTCCACAACGGAGTTCAAAGATGCTGTTAAAAAGACTTGCGTTGGAAAGAAATATGAGGAATTTCCTCAGGTTCGAGGAAATTTTATCTGAATTATTTGAATCTAAATAACTCCTGATTTCAGGCAATGAAAGCATTTATTGAAGCCAATTTCAAAATGCTTGATATCAATAGCGATGGAATAATTGGAATCGAGGAATATCGGTATAATTGCATCACAAGAATAGCAATCGATGAAATTTCACCAATCGACAATGCTTTCCAAACGCTGTTGAATGTAATACTTTGTATATCAATTATCAAATATAATTTTTTAAATTCTTATAATATAGGATGATGACAGGAAATGTGGAGGTCTTTCCCTCGCTCGTTACAAAGAGTTGTATAGCCAATTCCTTGGTAATACTGCCGATAACCACCCAGCTGTTCATTTATTTGGACCGTTATAAAGTAATAACATATCTTTTGTCTTTTCTATTGCATAGCATATATAAATATATGCATATTATATTACATATATATTTTTATTTTTCATTTAAACTTGTATATTTCTGCATCTTTTTGTTTCTTTCTTGTATACTTGCGTACCCACGTATTAATAGAATCGTCATTTATAAGAAGCACATTTATACATATACGCATATTGCAGGATATTTTAATCATGTTCCGTATTTAAGATACTTGTAAACATTATTATTGTTTTATGAAATATGTAAACTGTAATCTTTGATGTTCCTTTGTACTTTGTATTTAACGTTCGTAATACATTTTGAATAAAAAAACTCTGGCTTATGTTATTTGGTTTCTCATTTACGCTTTAATATATATGGATAACTATGGTATGTATAGGGATGAAGTTGTGTTTGTAAAAAAGTATTATCCATATGCATTTACATGCCAATAATTGCTAGTAGCTCGATCAAAGCCCCTCGAGGGTTGGAAATAAAAATGTATCTCACTTCAATCTCTAATCCGAAACATTTAGAGGTGAATTATTTGTAAAGAAGTACCATCGCTAAAATTCAACGTTTGGTGAAACAAATAAGCTGTTTATCATCCCACATTTCACGATTTTCTGAAATCACTTGCCAATTATCTCAAATCCTTTTTCGATTTTTACAAATGGGTCCTTTAGTTCCCTTGAACGGCTACTCTCGCATTCAAGCATTCAAGCCCGAGATTTGTGCACTATCACGAGTGTGGAAAATTTGGAAAACGTTTGGCAGACGTTCTGAAGTAACGGTTCCTTCAGAACCTTCTATTAGCGCTCTGGCATCGTATTGTAACGATTCAAATCCTGGGTCACGCTCGCCGGTGCCGAGGGTTCGTTGCAAATATTTATATTTGCGGGGAAAACGCTTGTATTGGAAATTTTAGTTCACTTAGTTTTATTATTTTCTATATTTCGTTATAATTATTCACTTTACACTACCCATCGATATACCCGCCGCTGTCGTTGCTGTTGTAGCCGTGCGATTCCACCGCCGCTGTTGTTGTCTACGTCGCGATGCTCGCTGTTGAAGACCCTGCTGTTGTTATTGTCGATGAGTGCAAGTGTACTGTCGCTGCGCTCGCCGTTCGAGACACCCCGTTGAAGACTCTGCTATTGTTGTTGGGTGAGAGTGCACCGTCGAGAGCACGGTTGCTATTGTTGTTACGCCGAGAGAAGGGAGAGACGTTCGCTGTGATTGCGGGAACCGTCGCAAGCCGAAGGGCTATGACGTCGCTTGAGGAAAACTGCGCAAGTGACGACGGCGCGAATATTAGCGACGACTTCGACACCAACGATTTTTGCTGTCCCGAAGTCGGGTGGCCGCTGGTTGTGCGTGACGTCACCGTCGAAGCGGTGACCGCCGCAGAGTGTCACGATGCGACGTCTTTCTCTCGGACGGACTAAACGAGATTTAGTCGGCGTCACTGGATTGCACTTACATTGTGCGTGAAATCCTAGCGTCGAATTCCCCTTTCGAATTCGGCGCCCGGATTTCGGCCAGCGAAAACCGCTTCCCGTGCGCACAGAGTTAGAATCTTTGATTTACCTCGGTCGATCTGGTGTCCACGGCGGTCAGCAAAAGAAGAGCCCGCGTTAGACCACGCGTGGGTGTAGCTGCTGTCGGCTTTCGGCTTTCTTCGTGAATTCTCGATCTTCGAACCCGAAATCGAAGATCGAAAGTTCGTCAAATGCACCCAGTGGTGCGTTTGATTCCTCGCGTAATTACTAACTAATCTATATATACTACAAACTAATTATTAACAATTCATTATAACTTAAAACGGGAAGGGACATTATGTGTGCCCCAAATTTGGGTCAACAAATTTGGGCGTCACAGTATTCGACTCTACTGTGGCAAATAGTCACCATCGCAAAAGTACTTCTGGGTCTGACTGCTATTTCATGACAATATATATTCGGGTATTTGATTTGTGAAAATGGATGATAAAATAGTAAATTTAATTGAATTAATAAAAGAAAACAAAAAAATAATTCCAATCACAAATATTAACGATTTGTACGATTCTACGAATCGACGATTCAACGCTCGTACACGAGTTGTACCTCTCGTAGATCGCGTAGAATCAATTTTTTAAATGTTGACATAAAACAACTAACAAAGCACATAAAAATATTTTAAATTATTATAATACACAATTCCTTTAAAAATTTCGAATTTCTGTGAAAAAAAAAATGTCCGCTTGTACTATTTGGGCCGCAAAATTTCGATTCATCTTAGAAAAAACAACAGTGGCAACATTCTTCAATTCGTCATTCAATTATAATTTCTTGAATCTGAAAATTGAATATATTCATTCATATTCACATAAAACTTCATGCATTTTGATAAATAAAACTATTTGTAGTCTAACTAATTATCAAAGATTAAAAGATTGGAAACTCTTGACAGATGTCAAATCCTCGGCTCTTTTTTATGAGATTTCGTTCACACGTATTGTGTCCATGAGTACACCTAAATAATGTCAATTTTATAAGGCTACCATATCTTGTAATTAAGAATGGGGATATTTTATTCAGTTATTGGGCATTTTTTTCTTTTTTGGATGGTTTATTCAATAAAAGTAAAATTATATATATTTCCAATTATATTGTTTATATTAAAATTCTATCATTAAAATTAATATTTTGATTTGCAAATTCAATATAACTGATATAATAATTATACCAGCAAGAGATGAATTATTTCAAAAATGTATAAAAAGTGCAAGTATAATAGTTTAAGAGTATTAAATTCACAAAACATAACTATACATTTAGTTTTTTTCACATGTTTTCTTATAAAAATTCCCATAACAAATGAGAATTCAGAGATGGGGAAATCCAATTTCCTTACAGTGGCATCACAAAAACAATGCGTGGTGAAAAAAATCACAGCTGTTTGAAGTAAATTATTTCTTTTTCTGAAATGAAATTTCTCGAAAAATACCAATTTTTAAATTAGATTTTTGGGGCTAATAGTGCGTTCACACGAGCCAAATTTTAAGCTGAAAATCAGATTTTCAAAGAAGCCGTTCACACGACAAAATAGATTTTCAAACGTCAGATTTTCGTTTGGCGGTATTTCTTTCCTATGTATTGGTGTGTATTCTACACACGTTGTTGTCGACTAATTCATTGTGTTGGAATGAATATGACATCAGGGTAAAGAATTTTTGTGAAATAGTACTATTTTCAACAAAAACCACGGTTGCAAATCGAAAATTTCTTGATTTTCGATGAAAACCAGCCGAAAATATGATTTTCATTTGACAGTTATTCCAAGACGAAAATCAGATTTTCGGCTGATTTTCACCGAAAATCGATTTTGGGCCGAAAATCAGCTCCGTGTGAACATGCTATAAAAGACCATATTTAACAAAAGTTAAAATCTAAAACTTGATACGAAAATGTTTTTTAGGGAAGACATGGAATATATTGCAGTTTCTTATGAATATGAAGAAGAAGAACAAGAGTCAAAACAAAACTGACAGTTGTCGGCAAGGGGTCTACTTGAGGTGAATATAGGGTCTACTAGAGTTGAATATGGGGTCTACTAGAGTTGAATATAGGGTCTACTAGGGTTGAGTTTCGGTTTTGTCTGCCGTGAATTGTTGGTATGTCACACACACCATCAGACAATTTCACAAATACATTGATGCCAAATTTCGAGTTTCCAATCTTATAATCTTTGCTAATTATGTTACAGTGTCCGAAAAGAAGAAACATGAGCAACCTCCAAAGCAATTAAACAATGATGTCAATATTTTTCACATTTTCTTTCGAATGAAAGGGATTTTTTTAAATATAGTTGGATCAACTTTTGAATAAAGTGAAAAAATAGTGTGCGAGATTTACACATTTTAATTATAATTTTATACATTTTTTTAAATACATTTATGCATGAAAAATCATAAATTATTATAATATTTCTCAAAAACGGGCAGTCTGTTCAAAAATATGCAACACCTCTCGAAATCACTTTACGCCAGAGTCGCAAGAACAGATTAATCTGGTCGCAAGCGTCTGCCGAACAGCTAATGTCGTACGTCTTTGTACTACAACTACTACTACTCATTCTGTTCAGTCAGTAAACTGTTTCCAGTGTTTGAAACAACTTGTCAAGAAATTGTCCTTTGGATTTCGGACTTATGGCCCGATTAGTCAACGCATGGCATGGCTCGAAACCGAATCTGTCAAAGGGAGTTCTGTACAAACGATTAGTGAAATCATAGAATGACATGGCGACCTGCAGAAAATAGATTCCAACGAAAAAGAGCTGTCAAAATGGGTTGTGGAAATTGAGTTTTTATTACAGGATTGCATTTTGTTTGTTATATTTGTTCTGTATCGGATACTTAAATTTTTTGTAACACGGAGGTGGAAGCATGACATGTTCCAAAAAATGTATCTATCACCAGTTTAACGAAGGTCTCTCTCGAAAATAATGACTTTTCGTTGATTTTTGGTCGAACGGGAGGGCACTGATTTCAATCGCTCTGCCTCTGTCTTTGTGAGTGCAAATGACTGTTGAACCCTTTTTTATACAGATCATTGGCGGTAAAAAGTGAAAATGTAGAACATTGAAGAGTTAATAATACTAATAATTCTATTTTCAAAGGCGATTAATGTAAAACTAGAGAGAAGCTGCCACACACCGTGGTTTTACTCTAAGAGTCTGATGTTCCTCAAATACAGCATAGTACCAAGACGGTATTAATAAATTTTAATTAATTATGAAACAATTTTATAATTTTATGTTTTGCAGAACAATCAGCAACACACCAATAGCCAAAACCCCCACCACAATAGCCAACAATCTTACAGAGGACGAAACCCCATCATCTCCATACCAAGAAATAGAGGAAAGCAGTTATCCAGAATCCCCATCGAATTTGTCACCATCTCCATCGTGCTCAATATCATCATCGCAGCGGCTAGAGGTATTAATTTTTCTGGACACAGCCTTGTAAAAGCTTATATAAACGTTAGAAAATTTAGCTAGTACTTCGCAGAGAAGTTCTATACAATCGTAATTTTCAAACATGGTGGAGCTATTAAATGATGTACCATCGATATGGCGGAAAAGTTCCTCGAAGAAACATAAAAACGGATATATATATAGCTCTAAGAAAGAAAGCCATACATCGAAATACGAAGTAAAAATACAGAGACTTATTATTATATTTATTACTATTAGACTTATTACTATTACATTGAAAATAGCTGTGATTTTATTTTCTTCTATTTATTTCAAAAATTTATTTAATGTTAAAATGTAAAATAAGACGTATTAAAAATTGAATTATATATTTTCATACCAAGCCAAAAACCTCATTTTCGTTCATAATCGCATTTTCGATCGAAAATGAGCTGAAATTGCACATTTTCGCCTTGGAAAAACTGCCAAACCAAACATAAATTGTTCTCATTTTCAAAACTCATCACTCTTTTTGTTACATATTTCATTGCGAATATCATTTTTTGAATTTGACATTTCACATCCCAAAAATAAGTTGAGCGTTTTATTATATTATATTTGTAGCAAACTATAATAATTACATATGTATTATGAGTGTCCAACACATTTTTCACTGGGACGATAATGATAATCCTATAGCTAAAAGCATGCATTATTCACACTTTATTTTACGATGAGCATTTATTTTGTCAATCTGCCCATTAATAAAGAAACGTTCCACTGGTTAACAAATGTATATAATGAAAATTGGTCTGTAAAACGAAATTTACTTCACTCAGTGTGAACGGCTGCAATTTTGTTTGAAATTTATATCAAATCTGTCAACCTCATGTGCGAAACACATTCGATGCGGCAACGATAATGCGTAAAAGGTCAAAATATATTCCCATTAGTTCTTATGGGAAAATATTTTTGAATTCAACACGACGACAAGATGAAGATCCATCGCAGTCGTCAACTTGGATCAATTTCTAATTAAATGCCAAAATTCTATCTGTTCTCTCTGTCAAATTATGCTTGTAAATATTATCTATTATTATTAAGTTATTAATTTTAAATTAAATATTTAAACAAAATAGTTTGTCACTGTCGCTTTCATAAAATTTCACTTTTTGAAAACATGATGACAATTATCTCCGCCGCCATTTTGTCGTCGTGTTGATGTGTCGTTGCCGCATCGAATATGATTGCCACATGACTCTTTCTATTTTTTAGTTCGAGTAGCCAGATTAGGAAATTCAATGAGAAATTCCTCATCCAATTCTCAAAGAAAACAGTAGGAAGTAGTGTTACAAAAACAGTGCTTCCAAATTTTTATATTAAATATGGACGCCAATTAAGTCGATTTTCATACAGGTATTGTGTATTAATTGTGAATTATTGTTATATATATTCCATTCCTTCCTGTTTAATGCTAAATAGTAGAAGCTAACTACACCACGAATTGTGTTAAATTTAAAGTAGAAGTAATTTGAAGTTATGTCAATGTTTTTGAATGTATAATATTACATTTGCACGTTCCTCGGATGATAAGTGGACTCGATTGAAGTAGTTATTCGTGTGAAGCTACTGCAAAATGATATGAATGTGTATAAAAGAAATATTAATACAATTTGGCTGACCCCTTTAATGCAATTTGGTATTATTGCTTTGATGTTGGGATACCTAAGGTAGATTTTGGTAAGAGCTAAGATATACATTTATTATATATTTTCTGTTTAGGACAGTGGAGCAGATATGTTAACTGAATATGCAATACTTGTTTGTGAATTCAACGTGAAAAACATGATTTTTTAAAGAGTTTTTGTAAACAAACCAAATCCCATTTCGCATATTAATGGATATATATATATATTTATACATATAAATATCTAAATCAGTTTACTAATTTGTATAACTTCAGCTTGAATAGAATACTATTAGAATTTTATCAAAAGTAAATAAGTATTTAATTTTAATATAAATATAATAAACTATTCACTGAGTAGTTATCCATTATCAAATTTGACAAATTATTTTAAACTTGTGATTATTTCATTTGATTGAAAATATGTTTGTTTTTTAGTTCAAATAAACTGCAACCCTGTTTGTAAATCAGTGTACATCAAATCTACAAAAACGACGTGGAATGAAAGGGGAAAATTATCGAGTTTCAGTAGTTACTAGGTTCATTTAATATTGCAAGTTTTGTTTGGAGAATAATACTTTGATGTATATTTTTATTATTATTTCTGCCGTGTGATTGTTTGTTTTGTTCTATATAAAATGATTTTAATTCAATGACAATGTAAAAAATATGTTTATATATTTGAAACTAACATTGCTTCAATGTTTTTTTTTTTCATTATTTTAAATAAAGTAAATTATAATTTAACACACAAAAGATAAATAATTGGTGATTAACGTTGTATCAAAGTTAACTCTAAAGAAATTTAAAAGCCATCAAAATTTGTTTATTCAAACTACCAAATGTTTCCAAGTAGATAAAAAATGTTGCTTTGATAATGTTGAAAATATATTTTTCTATATTCTTATTTAAGCGATGTTATAAAAATTCTGTGTAATAGTTTTTATAATCCTTGGTTAATTAAATCTATGTGAAGTAAATATATGTAATGACAATATATATAATGTATTTATTGTTTATATTTGCAGAAAAATGTAATATACGTAACAGAAGAAATTCCAGTTTCATCAGTAATAATGGTCCCCTAAGTTTAGTCAATTGATCTTACCTACTATTCTGTAGTTTTACAAATGCATCCAAATCAAAATTTACTGCAATTTGCAATTGCAAATTACTTTTGATCTGTAAGAAAGACATACATTTTTGCATTGATTTTAGAATAATTCATTTATGATCGACTGATCAATAAGAAATTCACATTTAAAAAATCTGTGTTAAGATAAACTAGAAAAATTACTTTTACAACAATTTTATTGAAGTTGAAAATGGCTAATACTCTTTCTGTAATGACTAATGTGTTACGAAATGTTGTCAGCAAACAGCGTATTCGATATAAAGAAAAAGGATTCAATCTAGATTTGGCATGTGAGTTTTTTTGCATACGGATGGATGGATGCAATATTTAATATTTATTTAATTTTTCAGATATCTGCGACAATATAATCGCTATGGGTTATCCTGCTGATAACATTGAAAGTATTTATAGAAATAGAATAGAGGATGTTTACAAGTTTTTGGAAGAAAATCATCAAGATCACTACAAAATTTATAATTTATGCTTAGAACGTAGCTACGACATTAATAAATTCCATGGTGTAAGTGTAATGTAATGTTAAATATTCGTTTTGAATTCATAACTTTTGTTTTATTACAGAGGGTTGCAGTGTATCCATTTGAAGACCATAATCCACCAACAATAGAATTAATACAAAATTTTTGTAACGATGTAGACTACTGGCTTAAGGCAGATCCTTTAAACGTGGCTGCTATTCACTGCAAAGCTGGCAAGGGTCGAACTGGTAAATTGTTAACATGCTCATGGTAAAAAACGTACACCATTGAAATTTCTTTAATCGTAGTATTTTTGCAATGTAGTTTATATTTATGTAGTTTTACATTTTTAATTCAATAATTCTAACATTTTACAACATTTAGAACCCTGGAAAATCACAGGGATCAGGAATTCAGAGAAATATATTCCTGGAAGGAATTCTAAAGTTGTGAAATGTTAGAATTATTGAGTTTAACATGTAAAACTACTTGAATATAAACTACATTTCAATAATACTATTATTAAATAAATTTCATAGTGCTGTACTTATTTATTTTGACCATGAAATTATATATATTATAAATTAATGTGCTTAGTTCTAATGAACTTGTTGTTTCTGTAGGTACAATGATTTGCTGTTATTTGCTTTATAGTGGTCTCCAAGGTACTGCTGAGGACGCATTGGCCTGTTATGACGAAAAACGTACGAAAGATCGAAAGGGGGTAACGATACCATCTCAGAGGAGGTACGTCCAGTATTTTTCGAAGTTGATATCGTCTGGTTTACCCTATGAAAAGCGAACACTACAGGTAAATTGCAAATATAAAAAAGCATTCTAAATACTAATTTGTATAATTATAATGTATCTTATATAATGAATTTTTTCTAGTTTTCGAAATACGGTTGCAGATGCTAATTTGCTTCATAATCAGGGAAATGTGAATTTATCTATTTTCGCATTAAATGAAACGTCTAATGTCCAAAGTGCAGGTTAATATTTTCATATTGTATTATTACGATGGAATTAAGTTTTGAAATTTTTACAGACTCTTCAAATACTTCACAATACCACGATTGATTTTCGAAAAAGTTTGATTTTAGAAATAACTAATCCTTCGTTAAGCGTCTCTGGTGATATTAAAGTTGCAGTTAACTCACAAAACTTCACGAAAAAAATTTTCACTTCTGGTTTAATACTTATTTTGTTACGGATGCTGCTGGTATGTATAGATCTATTATATGAAAGTATCAATATTGTATATATGAAACATATATGTTTTCAATAGATATTGAGGATGATGGAGAGCAAAGAAAGCTTATATATACGCTTTACAAAAATGAGATTGACGATGCACATAAGGATAAAGAGCATAAATATTTTTCTGAAGATTTTAAGGTATGTTTAAATACGCAAAGCTAAGAAAAAATAATGCCACTTTGGAAAAAATAACGATAATACATCTACATCTAAAGTATTCATACATTCTATTTTCAGATATATCTTGTAAAATAAATAATAACATATGCTAATTAATATATTTTGTTTTTATAGGTGCAAGTGGTTTTTCTACCTATAAATTATTTGGATGATAGTAATACTGATATTAGTATTTTGCAACAAAGTGGCAAATTTGTACACCACGAGATATCTCAACAATCAAATTCCACGCAGTATAATTTAACATTGCCTCAGAATAGCATTAGCAATGATATAAATGTTTTATGCGATCAAAAGTCATCGACCTCTAATACTGCGTGTTGTAGCGCAAGCAGAACAAATAAATACAAACAAAAAACATATTGAGCGATTGTACACAAGAGACAACTGATGATGGAATACAAACAACCTACGATGTTGTAGGTACCACTTCATGCGACAACGATGCAAATGATTCAAATGTATCTAACGAACGAATTATAAAATCTGCTGCTTCCATTCCTCCATTTTATTACCAAATGCACTTGCGGAATGGTCAATCTGCTACTACTTTACCGTCAAGTTTAACCAATAAATATAAATTGCTTCATAATCGAATTAGTTCAGACAAAAATTGTTTAAATCAACATCTTCAGTTTAACTGTGCTAATGATACTAAATCATGCCAAAGCGATAATAGCAATTTTAATAAGATCCGTTTAAATAGCCATGCTAAAATTTCTGATTGCAATGAATGTAGCAACAGTAGCATCAGTAGTCAGTCGTCGTGTTCAGCCGCAGGTGACAACGAGGAAGATTGGGAATCCGGTGAGTCTTCCGCAAAACAACTTGCAAATAAAGAATTTTTTTCCTCTCTTCCGCTTCTAATTTCAACACAAATTTTAGTTTGAACTTATATAATAGTAGTAGTTATAAAAATAAAATTGGTGGTGTTGATGATGATGACAAAATTCGATATTTTAATGGAAATTATCATGAAG
>CM029565.1:30096563-30323155 GCA_017309665.1 Coelopa frigida
GAATCATTTCACGATAGTCCACATCAGTCCTAGAGTCTTTGTACTGTCGACGTAACGCAGCCCAAAGATTAGGCCACGATATCTCGGGCACTGATTTGTGATAGCGCCAGAACCACTCCGTTGCTTTTCCGTCAAAGAGGGTACTGGCGTATCGGCACAGAAGGCTAAAGTTTGGTTAGTCAGAGCCTCTACTCGATAGAGGAAATTCTCCACTGACAAACCTTGGGACCCGCCGGAAAATCGTAGCTTTCAGTTAAAAATAATATGCCGCACTTTTTCTGGGCGGAACGAAAGGTCTGAATTGCTTTGCACGCATTGCGAAACAGGGGAGATCTGGCCAGCATTAAAGCCGGAAGGACCACCGAGGAAGTTGTTCGAGACCGATGGCAATCCCAAAAGTTGCTCGACTGATTGTTGGCCCACTTCCACCGTAGGTTGTCTTTGCTGAGGTGCTGTGGGATTTCTGGTGTCGTTGCCAGAATTGGTTTGGGGCTTGTTAATGGCCAATCTTTGGAAGGCGGCTTCCATATTTGTCTCAATTAGATTGGTCAATGTTTGACTGAGTGTCGCTAACATTTCAGTCTGCTGAGCGCTCACTGCAGCTGTTACTAACGACGACAAGCATTCACTGTCTTCAGGAGACATCGACCAAATGGCCGATGACACCAATGTTGTTACCAGGGTTCGTAAAACGTTTTTTTTTTTCCAATCGCTCTCTGAAAATACGGCTCACGAGCCGTAATTTTACCACTCATGAGTGGTATCAGTCTCGCGAAGAATACCACTCGCGAGTGGTATTCTTGTTGACGCATATACCACTTACGAGTGGTATTCTTTCCGCTCGTGAGCAAGAATACCACTCGTGAGTCGTATGTTTACCACTCCTGAGCGAGTCGACTGATACCACTCATGAGTGGTAAAATACCACTCGCTCATGAGTGGTAAAATTACGGCTCGTGAGCCGTATTTTCAGAGAGCGATTGGAAAAAAAAACGTTTTACGAACCCTGGTAACAACATTGGTGTCATCGGCCATTTGGTCGATGTCTCCTGAAGACAGTGAATGCTTGTCGTCGTTAGTAACAGCTGCAGTGAGCGCTCAGCAGACTGAAATGTTAGCGACACTCAGTCAAACGTTGACCAATCTAATTGAGACAAATATGGAAGCCGCCTTCCAAAGATTGGCCATTAACAAGCCCCAAACCAATTCTGGCAACGACACCAGAAATCCCACAGCACCTCAGCAAAGACAGCCTACGGTGGAAGTGGGCCAACAATCAGTCGAGCAACTTTTGGGGTTGCCATCGGTCTCGAACAACTTCCTCGGTGGTCCTTCCGGCTTTAATGCTGGCCAGATCTCCCCTGTTTCGCAATGCGTGCAAAGCAATTCAGACCTTTCGTTCCGCCCAGAAAAAGTGCGGCATATTATTTTTAACTGAAAGCTACGATTTTCCGGCGGGTCCCAAGGTTTGTCAGTGGAGAATTTCCTCTATCGAGTAGAGGCTCTGACTAACCAAACTTTAGCCTTCTGTGCCGATACGCCAGTACCCTCTTTGACGGAAAAGCAACGGAGTGGTTCTGGCGCTATCACAAATCAGTGCCCGAGATATCGTGGCCTAATCTTTGGGCTGCGTTACGTCGACAGTACAAAGACTCTAGGACTGATGTGGACTATCGTGAAATGATTCGCGATAAGAAGCAGAAGTCAAATGAAAATTTTGATTCCTTCTATGAATCTATATTGGAATTGACCGATCGTCTGGAAATCTCTCTACCTGCGAATTCATTCGTCGAGATACTGAGAAGAAATCTACTCCCAGAAATACAACATGAACTCCGCATGCAAATTTACTCTGTGTCAAACTTGCGAGATATTTGTAGACGCAGAGAGTTCTTCTTACAAGATGTTTACCGAAAACAGTCTTCGAGTAAACCTCAATATTTTAGAAAAAATGTGTCCGAGTTGGAAGATGCAGCAGTCAGTGCTGGCGATGGTGGTCATGAAGTCGACGAAGACGGTGAGGAGATCATATCATCAATTTCACTTAGTTGTTGGAATTGTGGGCGAGTTGGTCATAGATACCAAGAGTGTGTAGGTGAGCGTAAAGTATTCTGCTACGGTTGCGGAACACCGAACGCTTATAAACCGTCGTGCCGAAAATGCTCCGAGGCAAAAAACTCGAGAGCGAGTGCATCTCACGGTGCACGCAAACCACCAACGACATTTTCGAAAAATTTAATCAATCCACCAACACAGACTAGTTGATTCGGCGGACTCAACGAATTTACCGGACTTAACAATAAAAATAAATCAATAAATAAATCCTAATTCAGTCGTTCCCAACCAAATTCCATTTAAGCCATTCCACATTCGCATGAAAGAGTACGATGAAACTCGAAAGCGAATTATTCAAGATTTTCCTCCATCGCGATCCAGTGTCAGAATGCGTGGTATAAATTTATTCACACGATTATTGAGAAGCCTAACGACATTCGACCATACGCAGAGGTAAAACTGTTTTTTTTTTTTTTTTTTTTTTTTTTTTTTGTAAATATTCTTTTATTTGCAATCTATTTAAATAATAAGCAAATTTGATTACATAAATTTAACAGAGTTATTTGAACTTCATTAAGTCCAAAAATACAATGAACATATTTAAATGAACATTAACAACAACTTAAATAAAAAATAATAACAAACTTAAAATAGCTATATGTACATACTTATTATCTAAATGGTAAATCTAGTGTATGATATCTTTTAAGTCTTTTAATTTCATTAGTATCATCAAGAAGTCTTATAGCTAGAGTATTGGTGTGATTACTAAGTCTAATAAGGTATCTTGCGCTGAAGTTATTTATTTCTTTTTTAACAAAAGAGACATTGAGATCTTTATGGATTTGAATGTTTGTGACAAACCAAGGTGCATTGGTAATTTGCCTTAATATTTTGGATTGAAAACGTTGTAAAATTTCAATATTTGAATTACTTGCTGTACCCCATAATTGAATTCCATATGTCCATACAGGTTTCAGTATGGTTTTATAGAGCAGTAATTTATTGTTAAGACTTAATTCAGATTTTGGATTAAGTAACCAGTACATTCTTTTGGATTTCAAATTAAGCTGGAGACGTTTAGCTTTAATATGATTTTTCCACGTTAGCCTCCTATCGAGATGCATTTAGAAAAACTGCAGGGCAGTTTCCTTTTTTTAAAGCGAAAGTTACATGAGCCGATTTTGAAGTATTTATTTTAATATTCCACGTTGTTAACCATAACTGAATTTGGTTGAGTGCAGATTGAACTAGATTTGAAGCCACAGTTGCAGATTCATTTGAAGCAAGTACAGCAGTGTCATCAGCATATGTAGCTGTAGTTACCAAATCTGTTATAGGCATGTCTGAAGTAAAGATCGTAAACAGAACCGGTCCTAAGACACTGCCTTGTGGCACACCTGCTCTTATTTGCTTAATATCAGATGTTTCATCATTGATTTTAACATAAAAACAACGATTTTCTAAGTACGATTTTAATACTAGGTAAACTGGAGCAGGAAGGAGTTTTTTTAGCTTAAATAATAGACCACTATGCCAGACTCGATCAAAAGCTTGCTGAACATCCAAAAACACACCAGAGCAATATTTTTTGGTTTCCAGAGAATCAATAATGACATTTACGATACGATGGCATTGTTCAGGTGTGCCGTGATTACTTCGAAATCCAAATTGATATTCAGGTATAATATGCTGTTTTTCAAGAATAGGTAACATTCTTCTTAAAAATATTCTTTCAAATACTTTCGAGAATGTTACTAATAAACTTATCGGTCTATAGGACGAGACAACGTTCTCTGGTTTGTTAGGCTTGAGAATCATAATTATTTCAGCACACTTCCACTGACTTGGAAATTGACAAAGTCTTAATATAGTATTATATATAAGCGTTAGTAACAGAATACCTTTATTAGGTAAAGATTTAAGTACTTTGGCATCCAACTTGTCAAATCCAGGAGTTTTGGTGTTATTCAACATCTTTATTTCAGAACGAACTTCTTTAGGGGAAATATGTTTCAATGGCAAATCCATTTGACAGGGAATGTCTAAAAAGTTCACAATATCGGTGGTAGTGTTATTTATATCAAATGGTTGAAAACTTTGTTCTAAGTCTTCAGCAAAAGCCTTAACTTTAGACAAGCTTGATCTGCACCAAGTTCCGCTAGCGTCTTTTATTGGAACGTTACGTTTTCTAGGACGTTTTAAATATTTAGTAGCTCTCCAAAGTTTGTACTCATCGTTATTGCAACAGTTCAGATTTTTCAAATAATTTCCTAGAGAATCATTTTTAATTTCATGAAGTCGTCGTTTCAGTTGATTTGATGCAAAATTAAGGTTACTTTTATCTCTCGGATTTCTGCTTATTTTCCAAATTCTTCTTAATCGCCTCTTATTTCTGATTAATTCTCTTATTTCACTAGATATGATAACAGTGTTATTATTTTGAATAGGTTCATTGATTGGTGTTGATAAAAAGGCTGCTTCATGAATTAAACTCGTGAAGTTTTCAACTGCATTGTCAAGTTCGCTACCACTCTTTAACGCTATATTAAGATTAATGTTTTTATCTATCCAGTATTGAAAGGATTTAATATCAGTTTTTGAGGAAAAGAGTTTGTTGGAATTACAGTTTAAAGTGTTCAACGTCGTATTAAAATTCATGATGATGGCTGAATGGTCTGAACTTAAATCATCATTATCTATGATATCTAGGAGGTGGTTCGCGATCCCATGGTAAACAAAGAAGTCAAGCAAATCAGGTATTTTTCTAGGGTCACTGGGCCAGTATGTGGGCCTACCAGTCGATAATGTAGAGTAATGATTGTTTGATATGCATTTGAATAGTTCTTTTCCCTTAGGATTAGCTAGTCTTGAACCCCACCAAGGATGTTTTGAGTTATAATCTCCACCAACTATAAATTTAGCACCAAGATTTTTAAAGAATGCTTCATATTGTGAACAGCTTATGTTATATCTTGGAGGGCAATAAATAGCAACAATTGAAATATCGAAATTGTTACACTTGATTTTAACTCCCGCAGCTTGAAGATAAGTTTTACAAACAGCGTCTATGACTTCAAATTTTAAAGTAGATTTTATTATTATAGCTGCACCAGCATGCGCTTTATCATCTGGGTGATTAGCAGAAATAACATTAAAGCCTCTGATTTTTAAATGAGATCGAGAGGTAAAATGAGATTCAGATATCAATAATATGTCAATAAAATGTAAATGCAAGAACATTTCTATTTCTTGGGCATGACGGGAAAGCCCATTGGCATTCCATGCTGCGATTCTAAGATCTTTTTGCATAATTTATTAATAAGTATTGACATCATATTCATTAATGAATTGGTTAATTCAATTTGCTTATTTAGTGCTACTTCAATCCTATTCATAATGTCATTATTATTTTGATTTTTTACCACTTGCGCAAAAGACATATTATTAAAGTTATTGTTGATATTTTCTTTATTACCACTAGTGTCTGTGTTAATGTATTCTTGCTGGACAGAAGAGAATTGAGTATTACGATGATTTTCCAATTTTTTGTTGTTTATCATATTAGACGATTTCTTTTGGAGAATTTCTTGGTAGACTTTACATCCCTTATAATTCGCAGTATGATTTTGTAGTCAATGAACACACCGCGGTGGTGAATTAATATCTTTCCTACATTCAGCTGTGGGGTGATCAAGTCCACATTTAACACATCTATATGGTTTACTACAATAGGATTTAGTGTGACCAAATTGTTGACATCGATAGCATTGAATTAATTCATGAGTTTTGAGTGGTGGCTCAATTTTAACTATGCAGTTATTAATATGTACAATATCATAAACTGCTTTATTATTAGTATTTGGAGTTAGATCAACAAAAAACATAGATAAGGGATTTTTCGTCACGCGGCTTTTGATGTTGGTAACATTTCTAGCTTCGTGACCATTTGACAGCAGATCATCTTTAATGTCATCAATTGGTGTTGAGTGATGTAAACCCTTAATAACTACTCTATATGCTCTCTCTTGTTTTAGTTGATAGGTGTGGAAAATTACCTTGCTTGTATCAAAGTATTTAATAATTTTTCTATATGAATCAACAGTTTTTATCATTAACCTAACTTGATCATCCTTAAGTGATTTATAAGTAAATTCATTTTTAGGTATAATAGTACAAATATTACTTATCATAGCACAAATATCTTTAACACTAGGAATAAATATAGGAGGAGGCTTAGGAGCTCCAGCTGCACTCATAACTTCTGTAGATGGTTCTTCTTCGTCTACTTCTAAAGCTGCAAACTTATTTGCAGACGTTGCATTACGGGATGTTGTTGGTTTATCGGCCACAAATGGTTTTTTATTCCTTATGGCTTTTGGTGAATTTTCCGCATGACGTTTATGCGGTTGTTTGCTGGGAACACTTTGCCAGGTCAAGAGGCGTTCATCACCGTCGTCACTCACATCGTCATCCATTTTTAAGTGTTTTTGGTTTTTTTATTATTATTTTTTTTTTTTTTTACAATTCTCACTAGAAAGTGTTTTTTTTTTAAAGTTTTTTTTATAATTTTGGCTTTCTATATTGTTTTTATTCACAATTAAGTACAATAAATTTTTAGAATCAACACGTGTTAAATTTTCTTTGACTTCGCACGTGCGTTGTCATCGACGTCAAATTTGACACTGTAAAACTGTTTGACAAAGAAATCATTGGCCTTTTAGATACTGGTGCATCTATTAGCTGCATTGGAGCAAAAGCAGCTCAGGATTTTCTAGCCTCTAATAGAGCTTATAAAAAAATAAATTCCTTTGTGCGCACTGCTGACGGAAAGCCACAGAGTGTAAAGCCACAAATATTACTTTTCGCGAAAATGAAAAATTGATAACAATATTCATTGTCACAAAATTTATACCTCGGTATCGATTTTTGGAAGGCGTTCCAACTTTTACCGACTGGAATCGTTAGTGAGATAAATTCTGTAGATTCGGACTGGTCTCTCTACAATCTCTTTCCGAGAATAAGTTAAAATAACTTCAGATAGTTATTAATTTGTTTCCATCCTTTTCAAAGGAAGGATTGGGTAAAACCAATCGAATTTCACATTCCATCGATTTAGGCACTTCTAAACCTATTAAGCAGCGTCACTTTCCGGTGTCTTCAGCCATTGAGAAACTGATCTACGATGAAGTAGATCGAATGATTCAATTGGGGGTGATTGAGGATTCGGACAGCGCGTGGTCGTCTCCGATTGTTCTGGTGCGAAAGCATGGGAAAATACGTTTATGTCTCGATAGCCGCAAACTGAACGAGGTTACACTGAAAGACGCGTATCCTTTGCCAAACATTGATGGCATTTTGAGTCGTCTGCCGTATTTGGAATTTATCTCAATAGATCTCAAGGATGCGTTCTCGCAGATTCTTCTAGACGCGAACTCCAGAGATAAAACGGCTTTCACCGTTCCCGGTAGACCACTTTATCAGTTCAAGGTAATGTCCTTCGGCCTTTGCAATGCGCCACAGACAATATCCCGATTAATGGACAAAGTCGTGCCAGCTCACCTTAGAACTGAAGTTTTCATTTACCTTGATGAGTTACTCATCATCTCGGAAAGTAATACCATATTTCTAATTTCGTCGTGGAATTCAGAGTTTATCTTACGTTTAGTAGTAGTGCCACGGTATCTAATATAAATAATACCATTCTTTAAATGTAGCCGTTGAATGCATAGTATACTCTACGTTTAGTAGTAGTGCCAAAGTACTACTAAACGGTATCTACTATAAATCATACCTATACTACTACTCCTAACACTAACTACCGAACCGTGGGTTCGCGAGTCCTGGGAGTCCTAATCGGTCTCGACTAACCACCACCCCGTAGCTAGACGAGCACAAGTTGCGACTAAACGAACACCTAGTGTTCCACCACGATACGATCAAAACCAGCAATCGCAAGGCCGGGGATTTTACCAGCCACTCTAAGGTACCCGATCGGTAGCCAACCGAACGACACGCGACAGCTGCCGAAGAGAGAGAACTCGAAGCGAACAAGGAACCACCATTCGTCTGCGGGAAGGACAAACCGCCACCGTAAATTCCAATGTTTAACTAAAATTGTACGAATTATATATGAATAGATAATAAAGCAATTATTGCTTTGATTTACTTCATGAAAAACCCATCTCAAGAAACATAGAGTGGTATTTTACCACTCATGAGTGGTATCAGTCGACTCGCTCAGGAGTGGTAAACATACGACTCACGAGTGGTATTCTTGCTCACGAGCGGAAAGAATACCACTCGTGAGTGGTATATGCGTCAACAAGAATACCACTCGCGAGTGGTAAATGAGTCATCAAGAATACCACTCGGGAGTGGTATTTTTGTTGTTGTTGTTTGCGACTATGCTTGTACGGAGATTCCGAGTTTGTTGTTTTTGTTATGGTTGTCGATGGCAGGTAGAAAACGAAAATAGAATGTCATTTTGTGTTTTATTTTTGTAAAAATTGCAATGAAATAGATATAGATATCAAATAGGTACCTGTTTTTATTATAAAAGGGTAAAAAACACTTCAGGTCTTGAACAAGGGTGCAGAACTATCAAATATTACTTAATTTCAAAAAAAAATTTTTCCAAATACTATTACTTTTCATTGTAGGGATAGAATAGAACATAGAATTTTTGTCACTTTTTCAGTTTCAAATTTAAAAAATGTGTAAAAAGGACAACAAACATCACATTTCATTTGTTATTGTAGCTACTGTTGTTGTTGTGGTCACCCAAGAGCCGAAGTTAGGTAGAAAACAGATATATGCACGAAGTCGCATTCGGTCGGCTGTTCGGCTGAAAATACGACTCCCGACCAGGAAATACCACTCCCGAGTGGTATTCTTCATGACGCATATAACACTCACGAGCCACTCTGAGCGATTGGATTGATACCACTCGTGAGTGGTAAAATACCACTCGCTCATGAGTGGTGAAATTACGGCTCGTGAGCTGAGCCTTATTTGAGGGATGAAGTACAACTGATTGGTATTTCGAGCGATATTTTACGAACTCTGGTTGTTACCACAAACATTGCATGAAGGGACATTTGCCGCAATGGTGAACAAATCCTCATTATTATGAGGGAGAGACATATTGTGTAAAATTATTAAATATTACGTGTGAAATGAAACAAAAAAAAGATTTTTTAAAAATCAACGATCAAACTAAAGGTTTGATAATGAGATGGAAATAATATAAATTTATAACTTTCGGGAAATTGGCCACTGCGCCGTGTAGTAAAGTCGAGGCTGACATCAATGGTTAGAGAGAAAATAGAGATACAGAAGAGAGGAAGTGAAGGAGGAAGACAGAAACAGATAAATAAAACTATGCCGGAATTTAAATTATCTTCGCGAATCTAAAAGACTTCCGGGCATAGAGTTTACTCACCGGAAAAAGAGAGAAAATAAGTATTAGCTTCATTGCAGTGCGGTCAGCGTTTAGCTATTATTTCCAAAGCTGAATTTCCAGCGACTACGAAACTTCATAAAAAAAATGATATGTAATTTAAACTACTGCGATTACTAGTTAATATGTAAAACTGAGTAATTTCCAGCCAGCAGTAATTGAAAAATAAAATAATTATTTGAGGCACCACACAAGTTATTGTTGCATATCGAAATATGAACACGATGTAAGAATACTAGGAACAGAAAGTGTAGGCCCCACGTTGGGCGCCAAAATATGTAACGAATAAGCAGTTGTCTTGGCTAAAGACGGCTGAGAAGAGCGAGTGATGTGGCAAGGACCGGAAGCGGATGCACGCGAAGGTTCCGGCTCCGGCTCGTCGGCAATTGGGAGTGGGATCTTGCTTCCGGTGTCTTGTTCGCCATATTGAATATTGCTCTGAACCACTACTCTCCGAAACGGATAGTGCGTGCAAAGAAATTAGAGTGAAAAATGAAAGGGAAAAAGAAAGAAGTGGAAGGTATCGGTAGCCATGATCTCAACCTCTTCGAGTTGCCTTAAGATGTTCGAATGACAACTCCTAGCCCAACCAACCTGATCTTCGAGGTGATTCCAACCGAGTATTGAGCGATGATCCCACAAAACACACTACACGGACAGACGACCCATTTCCCGAAAAGAAATACTAATTTAAAAATTCATAATTAACAATATTTAATTCCTAAAATAATTCATAAATATCTACTAAATATTGATAATAAAAATCAAAAGCAGTAGGCGTTAAATTTCAATTCAAAATTCAGATGACTTACAACTAGTAAAAGTAAGTAAAGGTAAGTATAAATGGCATTAAGGTAAGTAGCAATGAAATGCAGATAAGTATAAGCGATCTAAAACTAAGGTAGGTGTAAGTTGAATAAAATTAATGTAAGTGGCATATTCAGGTGAGATGGCTGATATTGTTTTGTTGTTTTTTTTTTGTTGTTGTTAGAATTTATTTATTTTTATTAATAATGGCATCGAGAGATTGTTGATATTTGTTGATGGTAGCGTTTGAGGCATTGGTTCGAACATGTTCAATGCAAACTCTCTCAATGACGTTGCAATTATGCTCTCACCATTCGCGAACAAAAAAAGAAGAAGAATTGACACACTCAATGAAAGATCTTTCATCGTTTTGGTATCTGTGCCTGAGGAAAGAGAGCGTGTGAGGCAATAACCAACAACTACATACAAAATAATTAAAACTTACTTTTTGATGAATAACTTAAAATTTAACCCTTTTCCCAATGAAAATCACTGAGGATTTCAGAGGAAAAGGAAAAGGAGAAAAAGGAAATTAAGTTCCGCTGGTGATTCTTGTGATGTCGAAATTTTATAATCGTACACCAACAAAATAAAGTTGGAGCAGTTGGTTGCCCTCAACGATTGTGTATTATACCGTACTTGCAGTGAAAAATAGTTGATTGAACTTTATATGTTCAAGGCCAGAATCGTAATGATCGAGAAAGGACTTCTTACGATCGGTGAGACCTCAAGTCGATCTGCAGACAAAAATTCGAACAGTTTCTGCACGATCAAAGTTGAGATGATAAAGAGAGACGGAAGTGGTGTTCCCAATGAACTTAGTTGAGAAACCAACCCATTTCCGAATTTCTCGCATTGTTATAGTGTGGTGAAAACTTAGCTACAATCGCCGGTACATAGCCTACACCTTCGATATCGGCAGTCATTCGACTCCTGGCCCATCAAGTTCACTCAAGTCTAATCGCTGCTGCGTACATTGAATATTTTGGGTCTCTTCCCAATTCATCCTATCCTCTAAGTTGGCACTTGCTATGTTTTATAATATAAGTTCTGATTTAAATTTAAAAAATAATAAAAAAAAGAAGATATAGTTAAATTTGTTGTCGGCTTATTGTAAATTTACAACATAATCGTTCTTTATTTAACCCTAGAAAGTAAATCTACGTCGATTCGACGTATACTGCATATATTTTTTCAATTCTCTCCTTTCTGTCTGTAGGTACGGATATCGTTCTTCTCACTGTTTTAGTCGATGGCATGGTCTTGCAGTCAATGCACTTTTTAGTCTACACCATTTTCAAGCAGACTTCAGAAAATCGTAACAAGACTTCCGAAAATCGGAAACAGACCTCCGAAAATCGTAAACAAACCTCCGAAAATCGTAAACAGACTTCCGAAAATCGGAAACAGACCTCCGAAAATCGTAAACAGACCTCCGAGAATCTTAAACAAACTTCAGAAAGAAGACTTAAGAACCGAACTCGGTTAAAAAATGAAATTTGAATGTTTATGTTTTTCAGTTTTTGTGATAAATATATTTAAATATTCAAGATTTAATAAAAAATTGTAAATAATTAGATGTATGATACACAGACGTACTCGCATATCTTGTAGGGCCAGCGGTTCTCCATGGAAAATGGAGCTCTGCTGAATTGCTCGTCGATAACTCTCTCGTCTCGAGAACAATGTTCCAAGCAAGATCCCAAGCATCTGAAGCATCGCAATCTCGTATCTTTTGAAGTTCTTAGCATTGCAAAATATAATCTTTCAAAGATCTTAAGTTCTGATCCTCGATTTCAGCTCGGATCGTTTCGACCCCTGCTTGGCTCCATTTTTCACCTTATTTTGGATTTGGAACATACTCAACAATAGCAACCGTTTGGGATATGCCACTCTTTTTTTGGCTACATTTATGTAAACACATGTGATTGAATCTCAGCGGGTACTTCAGAACAGCAAAATAGGATCTTTCGAAGATCTAAGGTTCGCTCTTTCGAGGATCTTATTTAAGATCTTCGAAAGAGTGTACTTTGTTGTACTGAAGTTCTCTACCTGCTAGATGGCGACGGTGCTACCAACGAGGCGGCATATTTTCCTTCATTCCATTCCGTTCCTTTCCATCCTTTCATTTATATACTGCTTCTGTGATCTCTTTCTTCAGTACGTGTCTTGGTCCATTCTCCTTCTGGTCTTTCTACTATCTCCCTATCTCTCTCTTTTACCTACGTCATCCATTGCATAATACCTCCTTTCTACTTCGTATACTTCAATCCGTCACCCTCTTTATACGTTCCATCCTCCTTCTTTAAGCTCCTTCTTCGCCAACTTTCCCTTTTTCTTCCATTCACCCATCCCTCTTTCGATTCAAATCTCTCCACAACCAAATTAAAGATATTTTATTTATTTTATTTGAACATTTATTTATGAAATCAAAGTATTCTTTTGGATTAAACAGCTCATTATCAAACAAATCCTAAAAGTAAATCATGAATAATATTTTTAATCAATAGATATTTGCATCATCTCAAATTTGCTAAGAGTATGATGCAAGAAAAACTTTGAACAACTTCGAGCGTCGAATCACATTATACTCAGAGAACATGTGTGAGAATTGGCGCAACATCGTTCATGTTTCTGAGACAGAAGAAGAAGCATTCGGGTTGTGTCTCTGCTTTGTTCGTTTACAACCAAGGGCCCGAAAACGTTTTTTTTCAAATCTCTCATTAATATTTATCCTTCAAGAAAATTTTTTAGTTATCTTAAATGATAAATATATGTTACGATAAAAAAAATTTCTCTTGCAACAGTTCTTCATCGCAAAGATAAACTTTTGTTCACGAACAAAAACCATTTTGTACGTAAAGAAATTCTTCTATTTTTTTTCGTGAAAATAAAAATACTTGTCGCGAACAAAACAATATCTCTACGCGAACAAGAAGTAAATATTGTCTGCGAAAAAATCTTTTTCAGGAATCATTCATTCATTTGTTCACTGAAATCGTTTTCAGGCAGAGAAAAAAACGTTTTGGTATAGAGAAAAAAAACGTTTTCGTGTACAGATAAAAAAAGTTTTCGTGTAGAGATAAGAAACGTTTTCGCGGAAAAACAAAAACGTTTTCGCAGTGAAAAAACGTTTTGTCGATGTTTTCTTCTTGTTCGCGCAGAAATATTGTTTTGTTCGAGACAAGTATTTTTATTTTCTCGTTCAAAATAAAAAAATGTTTTTGCGTAGAAAGAAGTTCTAGTACGCGATCGATGAGTCTATTTCATGATTAAAATATTTTTAATTGCTAATGATTAGTTCGACCGCGGATACTCCTTTTGACAGTTCTTGGCATCAAATTTCCCATAGGGAAACATTTTCTACAGAACGCCATGCCAAGTCAACACTAACTGGCCCTAGAAATAAACTGTTAAATCCCTTTTTTCCAATGACAAAATAAATGCCTATTGTATGCCCATGTCCATGTTTTGATTTATTTACTTTTTGTTTGTTTATGTTTTCGACATTTAACTTCAGAAAAATACTATTCACAATAATTAATATAACAAAACTAGAGATGAGTTACGCATTTTCAATGCAATTTCGGCGATATTGACAACAATTTGCATTTTCGTTTGAAAGTTTTTCCAAGGCGAAACTGCCTTATGCCGAAAATACGATTATGCTCGAAAATGCGAATTTTCGGATCGGTGTGAACATAGTTTTAGATGGTATTGCCATATCGACCTAAGTTCTGATAAGGATTTTAAAAGGAACATGAGATAACCAAACTTATTTTACCGAGACGATAAATTTATCGGGTCCAATATACCTTCAATACACCTTCACCACCATGATTTAAACTTTAAATAGTGTGTTTTGGGTTGTAAGCTTCTCCTGGATTTTTCCACGTCTACCATGAGAACCAAAAATGTTTTCTTTGGACTCATCAGACAATATTACATAACAATCTATAGGTTATTACTGTCTCTTGCTATAAAATGTCTAAGTCTTCAGTTTCTCTTTAACAACGAATATAATATACCCATCTGAAAAATATAACAGCGTAATATCTTCATTTAATTAAAAACTATTTTTAATCACTTCTGAAAGAAAACGACAATTGCGTATGTACAGCAGCATGAAATTAATTCGATCAACAATAAATCAGTATTACATTTTCTCTCGACATAAACACAACAATATTTCAATTAACAAGTCCAAGTTCGAACCATTGCACAAGGATGTCAAATCAAGCGCTCTAACTATTCTGGCTCTTGTACAGTTCAAGTGCATCATAACTACGGCCAGAATAATTCAAAAAGAACAAAACAACTACATGAAATCAACCACATGAAATCCAACAACAAAATCAACGCATTATGACCGAACCTATAGCTTCTGCATATGGCCACAATTAGCGGAATGATAGAAACATCGGGCATCATCGAAGGGAAGTATAACCAGGAATAAAAACGTTATCGAGGGAACTCCTAATTTATCACCGACTGAATTGGAGTGCCGTCTGGGAATAGTCAATCACAAATTTAACGAATCAGTCCTCTCAATGCCGCTAGAGGTGAGATCGATGATTTGTTCATCACATTTAAACCAAGCAGAAATGGGACGAACATACAGATTTCACAACTTTACAATCATGGAAAGAATGCTTCTCTAAGCTTGACAAGCGATGTCAATATCTCGATGCACAGTGCAAACGCACTGCCAGGTCTCAGCCAATATCGCAGCAGCAACACAATTATAGACATAACAATTCTGGAAATTTTAGAAAGCCTCAGAATATCTATGTGAACTATCTATCAAAAGTATGCAAGTATGACTAGGTGTTCATCAAAATTCCTTACTTCATGAATTTGTAGTGGAATCACCACTATCTCTATAGCAGTTTATAATGTCACTCGCACATCAGAAAGACTACACCTCAAATGTACACCTCACTTAAGGTACCGTATAAAACTCAATCCACAATACAATGAATTCCAATGAACACTTGAATTTCTCGTAATATTACTGTATACTACCCTGATGAAAATATTTCTCTCAGAAACCTTAATTTGCCACAGAATATCAAGCTTGGTGACTCAGAGTTCCACGTGCCCAGAATAATTGATATGTTGCCCGGAGCAGAAGTATTTTTCCTATTTTTATCTGTGGGGAAGATTAGACTTTGCGAAAATCTTTCAACCATGCAAAAAACCGTGCTCGGCTGGATCATCTCTCGGAAGTATTTGACAGAGTTATTAAAAAACGCATATACATCGGAAGATGATCAGTTCAATGCAACCTGGGAGAAATTCTGGAAATTGTAAGAGGTAGATACTTAAAGCTCAAAGTATAGTAGAAGCAGTGTGAAACTCTATTCACAAATACAGTAGCAGTTCAAGAAGATGGTGGAGTAGTTGTACAACTTCCCTTAAAGAAGAATCCAAGCATCTTAGGTGATTCTCGAGATATTGTACTTCGTCGATTCATGGCTCTCGAACATAAACTTATGAAAAATTCAAATCTTCATCGTGAGTACTCAACATTCATGGATTAATATGAGAAGCAGTCAGGCAGTTGGCCCATCTATTGTGTTTTAAGGCCTATTTTATTTTGTAATGAGCTACAAATAATGCGAACATATATGGAATTGAAATCCACACATCAAATTCAAAAACGGGTTCCAAACCATGTCATTTCTACATATGTGTGCGTTACAGTTGGTGCGTCCGCATTTAAGAATGAAAAATAGTTCTCGACAACTTAAAACATAAATCAAATCCCAAAATGTATTAATTTCGCTCCATTAAAGCGAATGGAGTTTCATGGTTGGCTACGCTTCAGAAAAAGCGATGTACATTCGTGTAGAATAATAAGCAAGTTTGCTCCTTTGAAAACCGTGTCCCTACCGTGGATTGAACTTTTTAGCGACACTTCGTTAGTCGATTTAATGGCGATTCGCTATTGTCGAATTTCAAAATTTATTGGTAGAATGGTCCAGAGTGCTGAACCCGAGTCGAAGTTGAGTTTCGAACTCGGACCGTCCGCTTTGGGTGCATGTCCCGTCAACCGCACTCGGCGACGCCGTCGCAAGCAAAACTCGGATTTGGTGAGCGAGTGAGGATTGAACCGATTGTTCGGACTCGGCGACGTCTGCGTTGCATGCGGGAACCGTCGCGAGCGAACCTCGATTTGGTGGAGTGCAAATTCTGCGACGTCTGCTCTGCGCAGAGCGCTTCGGTTTTAACAAGTGCCGTCGGCGACGACGCGAACGGTGAACGATGTTCACAAAAAATCGACGAGCGTGGGTTTCGCTTTGACTTTCTTCATCTTCGGACAGTGCGGACGTGTTTGATTTAGCTCCGTATTTAAATCCGGCCATAGCAGCACGCAAGCTCTCTGCTTCGGTCTCCGGCTCGCACGTAGCTTCGCTTCCAACGGTAAAGTGGAGCTCACAATGCTGCTCTCCTCTCCCCTCCGGTTCAGCTGCATCAAGCAACCCAGTGTGGAATTTGCCGAAAATGCTCACTACCCCAGCAGCACCGACGTCAACAGCGAAAACAGTCACGATGGAAAAAGGTAAGTACAAATCTACTGTGCAAACAGGAATGGATCGCAACATTCATATAAAAAGGAAGTTGAGCCCAGAAAAAGGTAATAGTGGTAACATTCCAAAAAAGCCTCAAACCACTAATCCACTTAGTAATAAACGTTTTTCCATACTAAGCGACAGTGTCCAGTCCCAGCCATAAACTAGTACTGCGGAGAACGTCATCGGTGCTAAAAGCACTAAACCTCCACAAATCTACCTGCGCGAACGCAGCTCCAATGATTTGGCCAAAAAACTAACGAGTCTCATAAGACTCAATACCTTTCATATTGTACTCATAACCAAAGGAAATCTCCACGAGACAAAAATCCAGATTAATTCCGAGCCCAACTACCGCTTTAGTGCCAATGAAGTAATAAATATTAAAAATAAAAACAAAATTCCACAACCAATGTTCAAAGTTGAACTTTCTCCAGAAAAACAAACTTAAGAAAAACGAAACCAATCCCATTTATGCACTACAATGCCTGCTCCACCACAGGATATCAGTTGGGGAGCCCCACAAACGGAATGGCCCAATGCAATGTACTAATTGCCAAGAATATGGACATACTAAGGCTTACTGCACTCTACGAACAGTATGTGTAGGTTGTAGCGAACTTCATCATTCTTCTGCTTGCACTCTAATCGAGAAGATACCTCTACGAAAAATGCAGCAACTGTGGTGGTAATCACACTGCAAACTATCGAGGATGTCCAGTCTATAAAGACGCTAGAATTCCGCAGAAAGCAATTCGAGAAATACAGCTCCACTTTTCACTAATATTAAACCTCTAAGCGCTTCTCATACAATAACCCCACACATTATAGCATAACAATTTGTCTATGGAATGCAAACGGTATCAACCAGCACAAAGAAGAACTCAACATTATGTGTCTAAAAAGGACATTGATGTGATGTTCCTTGTCGATACACATCTTACAAAAAAATATAACTTTGGCATACCAGGCTATAGATTCTACAAAACAGATCATCCAGATGGCAAAGCACATGGGGTAACCGGTATCCTTATCAGAAATCGTATCAAGTACCACTACCTAGAGCCATATGCAAAGAACTTCTTCGAATTCCTGAAAAGTAATTCCAAGACTTCTTCGATACACTAGGAGGCAGATTCCTAGTTGCCGGCGATTATAACGCCAAACACACGCACTGGAGCTCTCGCCTTATTAATCCAAAAGGCAGGCAACTGTATAACACAATCATTAATCCCCGCAACAAGCTCACCTTTGTCTCTCCAAGACAGCCCACTTACTGGCCAATAGACTAGAAAAATGTCAGACCTTATCGATTTCGCTATTACCAGGCACATAGACAGCAACATGATATCCGCTGACACAAGTCTTGAATTATCCTCTGACCACTCATCTGTAACATTCCGTTTACTTGAACAGCCCAAACAAATTGAACATCCGTTCAGAATGACTTCTCCACGAACTAATTGGCTGAAGTATAAAAAATACATACATCCATACGAATCCAAACCTGGAGTGCGAGGGGGATATAGAAGACTTTGTTCGCATTTTCAACGAAATGGTTACCTCTGCAACGGTATTATCCACTCCTATAGCTATAGCGAATTAAAACGAAATTAATAACACAGTTATATTGAAAGACTTGTTACAAACAAACGCGGCTTAGAAGAGAATGGAAAGCCTGCAGATCCCCGGAAGCAACGATCCTTCGAAGCAACGACTCAATGATGCAGTAAGAAAACTAAGGAAAGTCCTTAGGCTACAACAGGAAAGTGAGCGATACAAATACATATCTAAACTAACCCCCACTGGTTCCAATGAACTTTCTGCTGGAGAGCAAATAAAGCCATTAAGGCACAAGCAGACGGTGAATCTTCACTTAGAGATCATCACGGCAACTGGTGTCACGAACTTCCGGTTTTCCCGGGTTTGAAGCTGGGATAGCTCAGCAGGCGTCCAGGTTCTGACAAAGAATTTTCTATGTTTCTTGAGATGGGTTTTTCATGAAGTAAATCAAAGCAATAATTGCTTTATTATCTATTCATATATAATTCGTACAATTTTAGTTAAACATTGGAATTTACGGTGGCGGTTTGTCCTTCCCGCAGACGAATGGTGGTTCCTTGTTCGCTTCGAGTTCTCTCTCTTCGGCAGCTGTCGCGTGTCGTTCGGTTGGCTACCGATCGGGTACCTTAGAGTCCCCGGCCTTGCGATTGCTGGTTTTGATCGTATCGTGGTGGAACACTAGGTGTTCGTTTAGTCGCAACTTGTGCTCGTCTAGCTACGGGGTGGTGGTTAGTCGAGACCGATTAGGACTCCCAGGACTCGCGAACCCACGGTTCGGTAGTTAGTGTTAGGAGTAGTAGTATAGGTATGATTTATAGTAGATACCGTTTAGTAGTACTTTGGCACTACTACTAAACGTAAAGTACTATGCATTCAACGGCTACATTTAAAGAATGGTATTATTTATATTAGATACCGTGGCACTACTACTAAACGTAAGATAAACTCTAAATTCCACGACGAAGTTAGAAATATGATATTATTTGTATTAGATACCGTTTAGTACTACTTTGGCTTACTACTAAAGTGCTTAACTACTGAGGTGGGGGTTAAACGAGATCTATTCGACCTCCCAGGACTCTTAGAACTAGGTAATTCAACGATTTATAGAAATAGTAGTTGATATAAATACTCGTTGCATTTATTAGTAAAATCGGTTTTCTACCGAAACTACTGAGGTGGAGGTTAATCGAGATCTATTCGACCTCCCAGGACTCTTAAACTTGCGTTTTTGCTGCTCGATCGAAATATTTCTAAGTCGTGAATTTTCACTGGCACTTGGGTTTTTGTCTTACACTTATTTATTGATTTCACTATTACTGGGACTTGGTTCCACACGAGATGATTGTTGGACTCGGTGTCCTACCAACGAATGAATCTCGTCCCTGCTCTGGGCTGGTTCCAGACCTCTGGTCCTGGTTCCACTCATCCCATGGCCCTCGGTTCGGTCGCCAATCATCTCGAGGACTTGGCGACTAATCAGCCGCAAGCTCCACTCGAGTTCATCCTTGGCTTCCCGAACCGACGGGCCTCCGCTTTCCCGTGTAGGGAAACGAACAGCTGTCCCACCGCTTTGCCACTCGTTCCTCTGTTGTATTTGTTGTGGTGGGTCAGTGCACTTCCAAATTCGCTCCAAATTCTTGAACTTGACTTTCGAGTTCATGGCCATTCCTTTTCCCGTTGGCCCAGTTGTCGTCTCTTTGTTCTCTTCTGTGGTTGCTGTTATTTTGTGCCAACAATTCTGCACAGTTGCCCCACTCATGTGGTTGTTGACTTCTTTTGCTTACAACAACGTCGATGGCTCGCATTCCCCCCCGCCGCCACACGCACCATGGTGAATTCCCGCTCACTCGGTGAGATAATCGTCTTATCGGCGATTCTTCTTTGTGCGGTGTACTTCAAATTAATTTCAACAAATTAAATTATTCATACATTTTTATTTTTCAGGCAATATGTGCGATAAATGTGTTGGTGAAATTTGCTCACAGATTTCCCTCGTCACACTGGGCACGCAGCGATGATGAAAAAGAAAATGTTTTCGCTCGACATTTGAGCACAGTATTCCAACCAAACCCACCTACTAATAGATTTGAAATCCCTTCCCTCAATAGGACCCATCATGATGTTATGGTTCCTGTTAGTAGCACTGAATGCGAAATTAAAATCCCAATACAAACTCAGCTTAACCCCAAAAACGCTCCAGGCTGTGAACACATAACTCCTAAAATGCTTATTGAACTTCCTAATACTGCAATGGCTTTTGTTACTATCTTATTCAATGCTATATTTCGCTTGGGTCACTTTCCCACGCCATGGACAAGACGTTACCGTCCTCCTACAGACCTATCAGTTTGCTTCCGTGTCGCTCCAAACTCTTTGAAAAACTGCTGCTGATAAAAGTCGCTCCATATCTTCAGGAACACAATCCCTCATCACCAATTTGGCTTTCGAGAAAAACACGGAACCGAACCGGAATACGATGTTGCTTAGGCTTTCGACGGAGTTTGAATGAAGGCCTACTGTACAAAATAATGCTTTTGTTTCCAGAAAACTACCATTGAAATCTAATCTTTCATATAGGATCTTTCGGGTTAAATACAAAGAATGCATAACGAAGAACTACGAAATAAAGCGTCCTGCGGGCGTCCCGGAGGGAAGCGTACTTGGTCCAATATTGTACATCATATTCACATCAGACTTGCTCCATCGCAAGACTGTTACGTCAACTTTTGCTGATGACACAGCAGTATTAAACACCAACAAATGTCCTATAAAAGCATCAACAGATCTGGAATCCCACCTAAAAGTCATAGAAAAATGGTTGTCAAATTGGTACATAAAAGTAAACGTGCTGATGAGTAAGCATGTGACATTCACACTATCTGCTTTTATTGACAATTTGACAACCATTTTCTATGACTTTTAGGTGGGATTCCAGGGATTCCAAATGTGATTCGAGTGCGAGTGGTGGAGGTAATAACGGCGAGAGGCACAATCACTTGACCAATTATGAAATTTGTATTGTTGCCAACATCTTAGTCTACCTTGCATTCTTAATTTATCTACCTCCAGTTCCTCATCCCCATTATTTTCCTCTTATCATTTCAGGCTAGTATGGATCATTTCGGACGAAACTCGAAGCAGATGGCCTAAGCTGTTACGTCCAGCGCTTGTCGGCTATGCGATAGAGAGACGCCTTACTAAACTCCAGAAGGAAGACGTATTTGAACATCCATGCGTCTGAAAGCGACCTGACCAAATCTGAAGAAGTTTCCCGATCAACGACGCGCAAGTGTCAAATTTGACATCGATGGCAACGCATGTGCAAAGTCAATGAAAATGTAGTGAAACTATATTGTGAAACTATATCGTGAAACTTATTGTGAAAAAATTAAGATATAGAAAGCCAAAATTACCAAATGCTTTAAAAACACTTTTTTCTTCTGAGAATTGTAAAATAAAAAGAAAAAAATTGGAAATGGCTATAGTGATGATGGCGATGAACGTCTCTTGACCTCGCAAAAAAGGCTTCAAACAATCATATAAACGTCCTGCTGAAAATTCACCAAAAGCTATCAGGAATAAAAAACAATTTGTGGCCGATAAACCAACAACATCCAGTAATGCAACATCTGCAAATAAGTTTGCAGCTTTAGAAGTAGATGAAGAAGAGCCATCTACACAAGATATGAGTGCAGCTGGAACTCCTAAGCTTCCTCAAATTTTTATTCCTAGTGTTATAGATATTTGATAAGTAATATTTGTACTATTATAATTAAAAATTAATTTACTTATAAATCACTTAAGGATGATCAAGTTAGGTTAATGATAAAAACGGTTGATTTATATATGTAGAAAAATTAATAAGTACTTTGATACAAATGATCACGAAGCTAGAAATGTTACCAACATCTGGAAGACGTTGCTTTAATATATATGTATAATAAATTCGCGAACTCGTCGCTTATTGTCGCAGACTTCAAATTATCTAAACCCGACAAATTTTCCCGTCAGGCTCCATCCGACTAGTACCACTAAGGACCTCTCTAGGTCTATGTGAGGTTCCGTAAGGAAACAACAGGATTAACCTAGCCTAAATGAAAACACATAACTAAAGTTTAGTAAGAAATTTAATTTGAATCTTGCAAATAATCGAATTGTTTTATTGAAATTAATCTTGATACTTATTACAATTTGTTTCAATACATATATTAGTAGTAAAGTTCAAAGATATATAACTTTAAACATTAAAATTAGAAATAAAAATCTCAGACACTAGCATAAGTTATTTCTGTTACATCTATCTTTATTTGAGGATGTGCAATTCCACTTTGTTTCAAGAGAAGCAGTCTTTTACATTTAATATTAAATTCTAATTGACATATATTTTTCATTTACAAAAATGTGATGCCAAAACTTAATTATTTAGATTAGTTTCCTTAAAGAATAATGTTACATATTGACATATATATTTTAATTTACAAACTTGAATGCAACACTAAACATCATTAATGTTTTTCTTACATAAAACAATATAGTGGTTCTGCATATTGTTATATATATATATATATATTTGTATTTAAAATATTGTGTGCATTTCCATGAAACATATTTCATTTTTAGCTTTCGTAAATAATCAAATTTCATATAGGCATATATTTTTATTATTTAAACGGATTATCAAGTTTCCCAAACTTCTCATATAAAATAGAAGACGGAAATATGTTGTTTTTCAGTATATAAAATATATACTGAATTATATACGAATAGAATAAAATATTCAACAGCAAATAAAAGTATGTATAATATTGCGTTACGTTTTATATATACATTAGAAATATAAATAAAAATGCAATATATTTCACTCTTTAATATAAAAACTGATTAATGTATAGATAGGTAGATTCTTTTATAAAAATATAAACCTTTAGCAAGAATTTTTTTCTTTTACAACTACACAACGTATAAAAAAAATAAAAGAGCTCCATTCCAAAATTCTGTTACAATATATGAATTTTATCATATCTTTAAAACTTAATATATGTTGGTGGTTTTTTAAAAGAATTACACAGTTTATACACAACATAAATATATATTATAAAAAAATCACTTAATTTAATTATAAGTATTTTATATTTCGTAAATCAGTGGCCCCTTAGAAAGTTTAACAATAAAAATTTAAAAAACTTGTAAAAATGTATAGTTAATATTTATGTATTAAATTAACATTCATTATTAATTCAAAAATTTCACCATATCAATTATGATCATTTCACTCTTAAACTAATATTAAAATATATGTATATAACTTCTTGAATCTTCCAAATTTAGATGAGGAAGAGTCTGAAACAGTATTAAGATTAAATAATTACTTTCTAAAAAAAAATCATGCAAATCACATATTTTGATATCCACCAGTTATAATCTTTAATATACGTTTATGAATATTAAATTATCTGCAATCAAATATAACTTTAACGCACACCATAATGCGTTTTTTTATTAGGGAACATTCAAACACTATTTATTATAATAATGTCCTGCGATAAAAATTGTCTTAGAATACATATATTCCATACAAAATGTTATGGAACTGTATTATATTGATTACATAACATAAAACAAAATGTATATACTTTAGCATGCAAAGCTGTAGACAAAAATCCCTAAACGAGTCTCTTTTCACATGTTCCAAACTTTGTTTGTTTTGAAAGCAGTCTAAACAAGTTTTAAAAAATTAGCAATCTATTCATAGTAATAAATAATTTAGACATTATATGTAATACAAAGTGTTGTACGTTTGTTTTATTAAGTAAATATTTAAAATGTACTTTAAACTTTCCTATTATAAATATAAGATGTGTTTAATGTTTAATATACATTTATTTATATTAATTAACTTATCTTTATTTCACATTTCACAACAAAAAATTACATAAATTCCATAAGACATAAGGACTCACCACAAAAAATGAAGAAAAATATTTATTCATCAATGTTTTAGTTTTGAGCAAATCTCGATATACATATATTGATGCAGGGAATTTATGCAATATTTTTGTGTAATGAAGTGTTGTACGAAAGTAATAGATAGTGTAACTAAATATTATTAAAGCAAATACTGACGAGTTATTTTCCGTGCTTCAGTTTTGTCCGACAATGTTCTATAACATATATAAATTACCAATTTAAGTAAACCTACCACGCCAGATACTTCAATTTAAAAACAACATTATATTAAACTTTCGACGCGTCAGATAAGAGTTTACTGAGAATTAGTTGAAAATTAATATTTGTTTAAACTTTGTAAATGCTTTTAAATTCAACTTAGAAGCAATAAAAGTTACAACATGAATGGTTATTTCATTATTCTAGGTAGTAGGTAGCTAGTTTGGTAATATCCGTTATAAATATAAATATAAGGAATGTACCATATAAATATAAATATACATATAAGTAATATATATATATGTACATACTATATATGAATATATGTGCATACATCTATATATATATATTATGTATATATATATGTATATATATATATGTAATATATCTATATATATGTATATATATATTATATATTATATTATATATGTATATAATATTATATATACATCATATATATATACATACAATCATATATAATATACATACATCATATATAATATACATACATCATATATATAATATACATACATCATATATAATATACATACATCATATATAATATACATACATCATATATATAATATACATACATCATATATATAATACTTACATCATATATATAATATACATACATCATATATATATATACATACATCATATATATATAAACATACATCATATATATAATATACATACATCATATAATAATATACATCATAATATAATAACATACATCATATATAATACATACAATATATAAATATATATAAATACATACATCATATATATAATATAAACAATCATATATATAATATACATACATCATATATATAATATACATACATCATATATAATATACATACATCATATATAATATACATACATCATATATAATATACATACATCATATATAATATACATACATCTATATACACACTCATGGTCAAACAATAAATACTCTTTCTTTAATCGTAATATTTTTGAAATCTAGTTCATATTTAAGTAGTTTTATATTTTTAATTTATTAATTTTAATACTTCACAACTTTTAGACCATTTGAAGATACCAGGGATTTACAATTTTTCGTTTCTGGAATTTATTTCAATAAAAAGTTTCAGATTTGGTGGACATAAAAATAAGAATACAGCTATTTTTCAAAGTTATTCAAAGTTTAAAGTAATACGACAACTTTTTACACCAACAATAACATTAACATTTTGATATCCTTCAGAGCCAAAATGCGAAAAATTCATGATCTCCCCAAACTGTTTAATAGTGTCCAAACTCCAATATGTTGTAATGCTTTGGAATTAAAGTTTTGGTATAGCTGGTGTACTTATTTTGACCACCAAATCAGTTACTTTTTAAAGAAATAAATTAAAAAAATGAAAATTGTCAATCCGAGGTATCTTCAAATAATCTAAAAGTTCTAAGATATTACAAAAAAAAAAAAAAACTACATAAATTTAAACTAGATTTCAAAAATATTATGATTAAAGAATTTTCATAGGTGTACTTATTTTTTTTTTCTTTTTTTTTTTTTTTGGACCATGAGTGTATATACCAAATATCTTTATATATGCATCTAAGTCTATAAATATACGTAAAGGTTTTTATATTTTTAGTGGGATTATATTCCTGCAAGTGTACGTAAACATACTATTTTGTTTAAATGCCGTTTATTTAAGTCTTCATTGATTGCCAATTTTGCAATAGTTTTAGAGATTGAGTGTTTCTTATTCAATAGTTTCTAACAATAATAATAATTTATTTTAGAATACAATACAAATTTATTGCGTTTTAATTACAAAATTTTTTGTTGTTATTATATTATAAGTATATTTAAAATATGTAATAATTCAAAAAATTAACAAACCAAAATTGATAACCATTAAAAATATAAATAATTAACATGTAATGTATAAAAATAACAAACAAGGGTGTTAATAGCAGTCAAAGAAAAAAATTTAAATAAAAATAAAAAACAATTAAATTCTTGTAGGTTAATTTCATAAAAAATTTGTCTTACTCATTCGATAAAAAATTAACATAACATTAAAAGTGAAGTACTAAAGTGTTAAAATAACTAATAAAAAATAAATGGTTTCTTAACATGAACATGTGTTTGTATTAAACACAAATTACAAGCCGATTGGAGGAACTTGTATATAACGGTAAATATATAACCGGTAATCTTTACTGGCTAGTACAACACTACCATCGTCCATAAGAGCAACATCGAAACACTGAGCATGTTTCACTTTGGACTCCAAAGCGGATACCATTTGACCTTCTTGAGTAAAAATTGTCAAATTAAAATTATTGTGGTTGTCTGCTATTAATATTTCGCCATTGAGATTAATGCCAACTCCTATTGGATAATTTGTTACGCCTTCACCACCAATCTGACGCAAGAACTGACCTTCATAGTTAAATACTTTAACACAATGTGCACGATTATCGCTTATAAATATTTCTTGTTTATCATTTACGACTACACCATTTGGAAACTCTAGATGTTTACTGCAACCAAACTTTTGAATAACATTTCCATTTTGATCAAAAATAATAACTCGCATAACTTTACATTCGACGACAATAATCCGACCCTTATTATCAACGGTTACCCCTCGGGGATGTTGCAAAATATTGGCACCAAATTTACGGACAAATTGACCGTATTGATTATAAATCTGAATTTGATGTGTTGGTGAACGTTCAGTAACAATAATATCTCCGGAAGTTTTGACAACCGCAACACGATTTGGGTACAACAACTGACTGTCACGCTTACCACATTCCCCGAACTGAAATTTAAAGCGCCCCTCTTTGTCGAAAATTTGTATTCTGTGGTTGTTTGTATCAGCTACAATAATATCGTTTTGAGCATTAACTGCTACACCACTTGGCTCTGTGAATTGGCCTTCCATAACTCCAAATTCTCCAAACTTGCAATGGTATATCATTTTTTGTCTTTTAATTTGTGATTTCGGTGGATAAATGGTTGTCGATAGAAGTTTGGATGTTATTTCTATTATTGAATCAGATGATGCACTACCAACTACGCTTAATGGTCCAAGTCTTGTATTAGCAGCTACATTAGCCAGAGAACTAACAACATTATTTTGATTTGAAGTACAATTTGAGCCATTTGATGAAACAACATATTGGTCAGACATGTTATTGAATATATTGTCGGAACCACCATTGCTCCATTTTTCATATGGGTTTAGTGATATGTTAACGTCACTTGTAAATGCAAATATATTAGAATTCGAGGACGTTCCAGCATTCGGACCAGTATGTTGATATCGTTTTGATATATAATTATTTTCAAATCCACCTTGTTGTGTACTGTGGCAAGAAATAGAGTTATTTGATGATAATGGTGTATATGAGTTCTCCATTAAATCAGCTGAAATATTAATTTTTCCATTATTTATCTTAGTTTGATTTCCTGATGAACTATTTGACTGTGTAGGTCTAGCTATTGGTGGTTGTTTTGTTAATACATTAGATGATTCTGAAGTCCCACGTATATAACCAAATGTATTCCGAACGCTAATTTGAATAGACTGATAGTTTGAAATAAAGTCTAATTCGAATGGCAACTGCAAATCCTGAAGTGATGATTGATATTGATGTTCCAAATTTTTTCGTAATATTAAAACGTCAGAGATGTTATAATTTTTTGGGCAGCGCTCAAGAGAGTCGCATGATTGTAAAACGTTGTCAACTAAATCTCGGGAACGATTTAAACACATATTATTTGAAGTTACTTTCGCATTATAAAGTCCTTCAAGCTCCCTTAGTAGTTCCTGTTTTCTTTCGTCTAACATCGAACAAAAGAATTGATAGGTCTCATTGATCTCATTATGAGCTTTTTGGTACTGCATTTTAATTTTCTTTATATTTCCATCTGAGTTGTTAATCAGAGACACAATTTCTCCAACTTTGCCCCGCAATTCTGCCACGACGGATTGTAGAATCTTTTCAGGAACAAGTGTTTGAGATTGATTTTGATTAATTTTTTGTTTTGAAATATCATGTGAAAATTCTATTTCATGATAACTAGATGAGTGTTCATATGTTATACAATCTTTGCATATTAAAACGCCACATGGTCTACAAAAAAATTTCAATGCCTCATTTTTGTGTTTGTTACACATAGTATTGTTTATAGTTAGCTTATTTTTATCAGTAGTTGTGTATAATAAAGAATGCATTGGTATAAAATCTCCAATAACACTATTTGTAGTTGGTTTATAAAATTCATCTCTATGACAACTTTCGTTATCAGAACTGGTATTTACCACTGTTTTAGATGAATTTGGAGTATTCTTGCGTATCTCTTGTTGCTGAAGTATTGCTGAAAGTGAACTGCAAAGCTTGTAATCCGTGTTTACTGAGACAGAATTCATATTGATTGCATTGGTTTGTTTCGAATCCTCAAAATAATTTATTAAAGAAACATTATGTCCGTTAAAACAGTGCATGTATTCATGAGCTGTTACACAATTTGAGCAAAGAAAGTTGGCACACTCAAAGCATTTTGCCACTGCATCTAATTGTTTGCTTTTGCAGGCTGTACACACAGGATTTGCTATGTTATCGTTGGTAATGCCTATTAAGTTTTTTGATTCTGTTATTCGGTCATTGTTACCAATTACGCCAGAACCACTGTTACTGCTACCGGTACTTCCACAACCGCTGAGACCACTACTTGATGAAGAAGAAGACACTGATGCCGAAATTGGATGATGCTGATTAGTTATAAGTTTGGTGGACACATCAGTATTTGTAAACTCATCACAAATCGCAGAATCACTAGCTGGCGGTGATGAACCACTGAGAGTAAGTGGCGAGTCAGACAAGTAATTATTTTCACTATAAGATTCTATTGAATTGGTTCCCCGAATAGAGTCCAATGATGGGGTTGGTGAAGATGCCATATTAACTAGACAAAATTCTAATACACAAAAAATTAATAATATATTAGATTACATACAAAACGAGAACTTACCTAAAATATACTTAATTTAAATTACACACTGGGTCCTTAACAAACCATTTTATGTTCAAGAAAATTTAAAACCTGTGAACGATAAATAAATAAAATTATAATTTTGTTTATATTTTATATATTTATATTATACATTTAATTGCATATTAAAAGACTAACAGTTCATGAATAGAGTGAAAATAATTCATACCAATTCCAAACATTTGTACTTTTATTTATTTTTTACTCTCATTTAATTTTAACATATAACTTATATAGTTTTTCCCATTAATGGAGTTCTCTCTCTTTTTAAAAATTAGAAAATAACCATTATATTGGAACCCTGGTTTTGACATAGACAAAATTCGAATTTTTACAAAACAACCCAATAATAGTTGAGCAATCGTTTTGAAATTGAGTGTGTGTGTTTCTAAAATACAGAAAAACGTTCTCTGAGAAAGTGGACGTGAGTTCGAACCGAGGATCGGACCTCGGCCTCGCTGGCTCGTAGGCAACGCACGTAACCACTGAGCCACGGCCCATATTTTTTAATTACATATAAATGAAATGTATTTTATTCAGACATGAATAAAATGATGAATTTCGATCGAAATCTAATGTGGGGATTTCGATCGAAATTCAGAACAAAATCGAATTGCCATGATCCCACTTTCGATTTCCACTTGTACATTTGTTTGTTCCCAATTCTGATTCCGAGGATATTCTATCGAATGTTTTGATATGAAATTCAAGTTTAATGGAACGTAGGCGTTAATAATGATTATGAGATCTTCATTTTTAAGAGCAGTGGAGCGGCTGTTACAAATTTTCCGAGGCATTGTTAAAACCTCGAAAAGTTGTCAGATGTCAAATAAATTGAAAAAATACTTTGTCAAAAACATAGTTTTGAAAACTTTAAAATGGTATGGAATTTATTTAATTTGCATTCAATATTCTGAAGCAAATAAAGTAATTACTCTCGTGGAACACATGTTGTTTAAAAATAGAATATATTCTTTGCTTTATAGAATTTTAAAAAACTTTTTAAAGTTTTTGATTCGTGGAAGTTTTACAAACAGTAGATTTCTTTACTTAGATTATTTATCTTTATTTTCTTTTAGATTATCTGTATTTTTTAAAATTAAATTTTAACAGTGATACGTTTTTTTCGAGCTTCAAAAATTCAACATTTATTTAAGTTTCCACGATTAAATGAATAGCCTTCATACAATGTTCCCCTAAAGTAGTCGTACAGCATCTATTACAAACTTTAAGGATAAAATTCAGTAATAAGTAGTAAAATAACGAAAAAAATTAACTTCAAGTTTTTTATTCAACATTTTTCTTCAATGCAAGAACAAAATATTACTACTTGTATTTATTCATTTAAAAGTTATTAACTTAAAGCAGAAAAAAGTCCCAAATTTGCTTTCAATAAAGCCTTCGTACACCAATAATGAAAAATTTTCATAATAAAAACTCTTGTACTCAAATGCCTCATTCAATACCCTATACAGAAATAGTAATTGATACAAAATGCATGCAAATCTTTGTTTCAGTTCAATAATTATTTATGTTTTGCTATACATATTAGCAAATGGTGACATTTTGTAAAAATATTTATGACTAATTACAGCACTTTTTCATTTATTCGACTATTCTCTAAGCGAGTAAAAATATCTCATATTATTTAAGCGACAAATTGACACAATAAGCGATTGATTGTTGGAACTCGCTAGGAACACCGAATGTCTTTAACATTGATTTCTCAAGAATTTATACAGAGCTTGGTTCAATTTTCGCCCAATCTTCCTGAATAAACTACTGCAGTTAAGTTTTCTGTATAATGTGATGAGTCTTGCTCCTTTTTTCAAAAATATTTTAGATATACTCAATGAGATTGAAATCAGTACTCTGTGTTAATATTTGATCCGTTTAGGAGCATTGTCCTTAAGATGGGACATTTCCTTATATCCTTTATTATCCTATACCAATACACCTTCGCCACTGATTTAAACCGTAAATAATAATTCGCAGAGTTCGTAAAAAATCGCTCGAAATACCAATCAGTTCTACTTCATCCCTGAAATAAGGCGCAGCTCACGAGCCGTAATTTTACCACACATGAGCGAGTGGTATTTTACCACTCACGAGTGGTATCAATCCAATCGCTCAGAGTGGTAAAAATACGGCTCGTAAGTGGCATTCTTGCTCACGAGTGGAAAGAATACCACTCGTGAGTGGTATACGCGTCCACAAGAATACCACTCATGAGTGGTATATGAGTCATCAAGAATACCACTCGGGAGTCGTATGTTTACTGAGCGAGTCGACTGATACCACTCGTGAGTGGTAAAATACCACTCGCTCATGTGTGGTAAAATTACGGCTCATGAACCATACTTTCAGAGAGCTATTGGAAAAAAAAACGTTTTACGAACCCTGGTTGTAAGCTTCTCCTGGCCTTTTCTACGCTCTAAGTCTGCTAAGACTAAAAATTGTTTTCTTTGGACTCATTAGACAATATTACGCCAGAACTCAGGCGAACCGTTTAGATATTTAAGCAAAATCCACAGGCCGTCCTGGCTTGAACTTATTCTCTCCGCGGTCGACATATTTAAAGCGTCCGATGTCGTTCTTTATTGTAGATTAATTGCGGTACACAAGTTTTGTAATTTCCACACATGATTTTTCTCACTTAACGTGTAAAGTTAATATATTTTACGCTCTTCCACTGATAAATGTTTACTATGCATTTCTAATTTTATTTTTAACAAATTTTTTTCAAATACACACTTGCAACTTGTTTGTAGCTGAATTTTTGTCATGGAACATGTCCCACGTGCTTCGTTTGTTCACTTTTGCAAAGAACCATTATTACCAATGAACGATTCTCAGAAAAAGAGATCGAAGCACAAGTGAATCATTCCGTGTACGAAGACTTTAGTGGAGTCAAATTTGTGACTTTTTTCATTTTAAGGGTTATAACTTTGAAATGAATAAATAAAAATAATAAATTGTTGTTTTTGTATTAAAGAAAAATGTTTAATAAAGAAGTCTGCATTTTAATTTATTCTAAATACTTACTACTGATTTTTATCATTAACTGCTGTACTTTAGTGAAACACTGTATATGTAAATTTTTCTCGGGGGTTGGTAATTTCAGAGCTTTCAGGGCTTGAATACCCGTTTTAAACATTTTTCGAAAAAGGAAGGCCTAATTTTGTTTTCCATAACGAACTTCTGTGTAGAAGTAACATATGTATTTTTGACAATTTGAATTAAATATCTGATTCTTTACGTTATATTATACATACAGCTGTGGACAAATGTCTAAGAACGATTCATACTTCCTTATTAAGTTAAGAAAATAAGGTATTTAAATTGTGTATAATGATAAATAAAATTATTTTATTTTATTTTTATATTTATCAATAAAAATAAACATTATTTGGTAACTTCAGTATATTGATTTTGAAAAACTGGATGTTTTAACCAAAAAGTCCGATTTTCGCCTGGACATAAGTCTGAGAACGATTCTAAAAAATGCTAAAAAAATAATTTAAGTCAAACTAAAGATAAAATATATATTGAGGACGTTAAAACACAAGATTGTAAAGCCTTTTAGGTTTATAACCTACTATCATAGACCATATGAAACCTTAGTTTAGTACTAGAACAGTTGCTTACTACATGATCTTGACTTTTGTATAAAATTCGTTCAAATTTGCGATATTCAGCTTCCAAGATTAATTTTTACATCACCCCAGAACTCTTCTCCGGGATTCGAGTCCGTCTGGACATTGTCTAATTAAAAAAATAATTATCGGACCAACATTTAAAACTTCGGTACACTCCAGAAAATCGTTTGTTTTCAAAAATGGTTCCGAGAAAGAGTGCCACTGATATTTATGATTAAATAATGATGAAAATAATAGAAATATGTCACACAAAACTGTCCATAGACGTTTTGTTGATGTTGTGTTACATGGCTGGGCTTTACAGATGATGCCATTTGTAATGGCCAAATAATCTTAACTCTGTATTGAATTTGTGCCATCCCATGTATCATAGACTGAAAATCAATAACAGTTAAACACTATAAAGTAACAAAACAAATGTTAATGGAAGGGTCCTTATGGAAAATAATATATCCGCCGTCCGATTGGTGCTGCATGTTTTCTCAAGTACACCATCTCCGACTGATGTCGGGATAGTCTATCAACAATGGGTATGTTTCACATGATATGGGGTAGGTCCAATTTGTCGAATTTCAAACATTTTAGTAAAAGAGAATTATGTTGACGTATTTTAAAATACAACTATACGATGATTCGAGCAGTATTGGTTTGTACTATGGCCAAATATTGAAACATTTCAACAGGGCAGTAAACCCAAACACAATATTCAGTACGCGAAACTGCTCTTGAATGCAAATGTAATGAAATTTTTAATCAGACATTGTCCGGTATGGACCTAAATCGCAGAGAACAGCTCTAGGTGATGTAAAAATTAATCTGGGAAGCTGAATATCGCAAATTTGAACGAGTTTTATACAAAAGTCAAGATCACGTAGTAAGCAAATGTCCTAGTACTAAACTAAGGTTTCATATGGTCTATGATAGTAGGTTATAAACCTAAAAGGCTTTACAATCTTGTGTTTTAACGTCCTCAATATATATTTTATCTTTAGTTTGACTTAAATTATTTTTTTTAGCATTTTTTAGAATCGTTCTCAGACTTATGTCCAGGCGAAAATCGGACTTTTTGGTTAAAACATCCAGTTTTTCAAAATCAATATACTGAAGTTACCAAATAATGTTTATTTTTATTGATAAATATATATTTACTAATAATAAAAATAATTTAAGTATCATTTTACACAATTTAAATACCTTATTTTCTTAACTTAATAAGGAAGTATGAATCGTTCTTAGACATTTGTCCACAGCTGTACATACATGCGTTTACTTTCCTACATTACTTCACCTCACCATACGTCTTGAGTTAACAGAGGTTGAAATTTAATTTCACAAATTTCCCAATTCTTAATCAATATCTAATATAATTTAATCTGAATAATATTCATAATTATAATAATCATAATTATCTCGGAAATTATATTATTATTACGTTATCACGTAAGTCAAATGTAATAAATACAAATTATTGGCCTTTATACCAATGAACGATTCCTACAGTTAATGTCGAATCTGGCAAATAATTCATTGGAATTTCATGACAAATAATACTCTCGAAAGTTTGCCATTACTCATCGAGAGGAGGGAACAATAAAAAAAAATGTTGTTTCGGGAGCCGCTAATCGAACCATTAACCGCTTGCTCGTAAGCTACGTACTTAGGCACTGAACCACGGCCCCCTCAAATGAAAGAAATACAAATTATAAAAATAATTTCAACCAAATTTGATGCCTTTTTTCTGATTCAATTAAATACGAAAAAATTTAATTTTATTTTATTTACCATGCGGTTGTTTGTTTCAGGGAATCATTGCCATTTCCACACCACACTACAGTTGTGTAATTTGGCAAGTTTCCGATTTTTGTTTGTTCGGTTCCTTTATAGTAGGCCTTTCACTCTTTTATATATATACGACATAAATAAATAAAAAATAATATTAGCAAATTAAAATACAAAATATAACACATAGGTGTATTCACGAACTGAGAAAATGGGGGTAACAAATTTACTCTAAACAACAAACTACAGCGCCGCTTTATTCACGTTGACTTGAAGCCGTGTTCTCGATCTTTGAAACATGCAAATCAAAGATGTTTTATTTATTTTATTTAAGAAGATATTAAGATGCGAGTAAAACGTTGAATAACTTTGATCGTCGCTTCACATTTTTTATTAGTTTTAGTGAGAAAAGTCTATACATTCAGGTTGTTTCTCTGCTTTGTTCGTTTCCAACGACAGAGTGACACTACCAAAAAGTATATTTGGTTTGTGTCTCTGCTCGTTTCACGCGGTATTAAACACGGCCTAAGATCATGCACTTCAAAAATTCACTATTTCAACTGCTACTAACTACGTTTTCCTTCACGTCACCGACTCTTGATCTATCTGTGTTGTCGAGAGCATTCTTTTTCTTTCACTTACAATTTTTCCACTCTTGAGTGATTCGGGTTTTTCCATTCAGGAGTCAAATTATTCGTGTCGTACAAACTATTGCATCCCACTAAGAGCTTTGACCGAACTACTAGCAATCATTGGTGTTGTGCGTTTGTAATGTTTTACACCAATGAAAGAGACCTACAGTTTAATGCCGAATCCGAACGGCTGGTGTGAGTACTTTTTCATGGCAAAATGGTCATCACTTTAGCTAGCATAAAGTTTTTATTTAAGTCTTTTAAGTCTGAAAATGGTAAACCTTGTTTTTATTCAAAATTATATGCCATGTTTTCAGCACTTAAACTTGACATTTTTGAAAATTTTAAACTCAAGATCAAAAATGATTTAAAAAATAATAAATTTAAAAGTCTTTTAAGACATTCGATCAATTCTTTTAGTTTGCTTACACATAATGAAGTATCACCGTAAGTAAAGGAATCGTAAACGAGTGTTATATGAACTTTTTTTTTAACAGGAGCGCGGTTCATAATATTTTTTAGATATAAAGAGCTTATAAATTCTCAAATATTCTAAACATTTTTTAGTCAGATCAAATAATTTAGTTTTTTTACGAAAAACCTATTAATATGCGATAAATTTTTTGAGTCACTATTAATTAGTGCCAGATAGTACAAACAATTTAAACCAAAAATTAACTTAACTCAATTAAATTAACACTTTTTGAAATGTCTGAAGGCCCCCATACACGGGCAAACATTCTCGTCAAACTTCAAACTCTAAATTTTTGATCAAGCTTGCTTGAACGTGTGTGGCGAATTTGATTAAAAATGTGAAAATCTGAAATTTGTCAAGCTTGCTTGAAGCTTGGACGGAATCCGTCACCGCACAGCAAGTTTGAACCAACTTTCTGTTCAAAATTTATCGATTCTAAAACTTCGTGAGCGATTTATGTTTAGTAATTTGCTTTACAGTTTGCATTAGTTTGAATTATTCAAGTAAATATAGTGCAAAATGTCAAGAAAAAAACAAAATAAAAAATTTAAATTGAAAAATATCGAGAGGTTTAAAAAACTCAAACCAGGAATAACAGCATAAGTTTTTCACTCATCCTCATATAATTATTCCAATCTTGTGGATATTTTAGATATACACACATGGTTAGTGTTCATCCGAGTACGAGTAAAAATACTCGTATACTGGGGTAAATGGCACAATAAACGAATATTTTTTGAATCGACTAATTGTTACAAATATTTTGACGTACCGACTAATTGACAATATATTGAAATATTTTATTTATTTATAATTTTGATACAAAAATTCAAACACTAACCACAGGTTGAGATGATTTCCTAGACTTTTGAATGAATCAAACATAATAAATAAATTAAATTATCTACATAATATTTGATTGAATATAATATTTTACTGTTAACTGTTAGTTAACAATACATACGTCAGTTTTTAGTTTCTAGAGGCGCTACCCAGCAGATCTCCAAGCAAGGAAGCTGAAATAGATCCATGAAACTCTCTCTCTCATTTTCATACTTTTTCCGAGAGAGCAAAGTCGAAGTCAAATAATTTTTATCAGTTCAAGTTTATTCGCGAATATAAGTGGTGCTAGTGGTAAACAAAGTAAACAATTTTACCAGGATCTTTGAGAATTATTTGCTATGTATTATTTTCAAATAATAATTTGACATCTTTCTATTTCAATAAATACATATTCTCAAAAAAACATTTAATTTTTTTACAGATTCTACTTCTGATGAAATCAACAATCAAAGAGAGTTCATCGCAAAAATGTCTTCTTCTTCCATAACCAAGAGTTCAACGACAAGAAGACAAGTAATTTAATTTAATATATTTACATTTAATATGTAATTATTAGGGGTCTCGATTACCCGGGCATCGAGTAACCCGGGCTACCCGGGTAGCTCGAATACCCGGGCAATACCGTCACGGTGTCGAATGAACCGACACTGTGTCGAAACAACCGTCACAGTGTCGAAACAACAGTCACTGTGTCGCATCAACCGTCACTGTGTCGCAAGAACAGTCACTGTGTCGAAACATCCGACACCGTGTCGCAAGAACAGTCACTGTGTCGCAACAATCGGCACTTTCGACGCATCTTCGGGTGTTGCAGCGGAACGACGCACATCGTTCGGACTTTCATGCGAAGGAGCAGGTAGCGGGCGATTGCTTTGAGGCAGAGTGCGTCGTTTGTTGTTGTTTTTTGTTTGTTGTTGTTTTTTGTTTGTTGTTTGTTTTGATGACTCTTTGATGTGTTATGCTTTGCATGAAATGCATATAAAAATTAGAATCTGCGCATTTGAAGTGCGTGTATATGAATGTGTAGGAATTCATTTCACAATCTGCATTGATTAATGTAATGAAGTAATTGAACAAATATCAATTGATGATTGATGTTATTTTTTTTTTTTTAATTTATAAACAAATTATGAACTAAATGAAGAAATTGATATTTGTTTAATATAATTATTTTATAGAACATTTTTTATTAAATTTTGAAAAAATAGACAATTTTTTTATAAATAATGTTTCTTTAGAAAATTCAATTTTTCAAAGTTCAATTTTTTTTTATAAAATAATTTAAAGAAATTTATTTTTTATTTAGTTCATAATTTGTTTATAAATTAAAAAAAAAAATAACATCAATCATCAATTGATATTTGTTCAATTACTTCATTACATTAATCAATGCAGATTGTGAAATGAATTCCTACACATTCATATACACGCACTTCAAATGCGCAGATTCTAATTTTTATATGCATTTCATGCAAAGCATAACACATCAAAGAGTCATCAAAACAAACAACAAACAAAAAACAACAACAAACGACGCACTCTGCCTCAAAGCAATCGCCCGCTACCTGCTCCTTCGCATGAAAGTCCGAACGATGTGCGTCGTTCCGCTGCAACACCCGAAGATGCGTCGAAAGTGCCGATTGTTGCGACACGGTGACTGTTCTTGCGACACGGTGTCGGATGTTTCGACACAGTGACTGTTGATGCGACACAGTGACTGTTCTTGCGACACGGTGTCGGATGTTTCGACACAGTGACTGTTGATGCGACACAGTGACTGTTCTTGCGACACAGTGACGGTTGATGCGACACAGTGACTGTTGATGCGACACAGTGACTGTTCTTGCGACACGGTGTCGGATGTTTCGACACAGTGACTGTTGATGTGACACTGTGTCGGTGCTACCCGGGTATTGTGTGCTACCCGGGTAAAAATCGAGAGCCCTAGTAATTATACACAAAATAAAATATGTACAGCTGTGGACAAATGTCTAAGAACGCTCCACTCTGTTACCTATTACTCAAGTTTTTTCTCATAACATATTTTGTAACGGTACTTTTTTATGCGTCGTTACAATGACTAATATGTAAACTTTATTTGACAGTTCATTTGAGTCTTGATAGTTATAAGTAAAGCAGTAGTGATAGCAAAGTAAGTGAATTCCCAATAAATTGGCTGGACAAAAGTGTAAGAACGGTGCTTTATTTGAGTCTTTTATATAGTGAAACTTAAAAACGATTTATCTTTTTTAGTTCTTTTTTTTTCGTATTTGAGTGCTTGAGAATATTTTTAAAAGAAAAAATAATCATTCAAGTCCAATTTATCATGGCTGGTAGATGAAATTGCGATCCAATATTACGAAAAGATATTGTTGAGCTCAGGAAGATAAATTTATCTTATAGTCAAATTGCTGCTCGTTTAAATCGCTCCAAAACATTAGTTTATAATGCTGTGAACCATTATAAACAATATAAATATTACGTAAACCTTCCGAAAACTGGTGCGCCACGTAAAACTTCTGTGCAAACCGACAGAAAAATTGTCCGAATTTCAAAAGCTGACCCTAGAAAGAGCGCAACCGATATTTGTCGAGAAATACGAGATGATAAAAATAAAAATATATCATCCAAAACGGTCCAAAGGCGTTTGGTCTAGGCTGGGTTACATGGACGTGTTTCACGGAAGAGGTCATTAGTAACAGCCAAACAACGACAACGCCGTTTTGAGTTTGCGAGATCCCATGTGTCATGGACCGAAAATCAATGGCGGTACATACTTTGGAGTGATGAAAAAAAAATTAATAGGATGGGTCAAGATGGAAAACGGTATATTCGTCGTCCGATTGGAGCTGCATTCAATCCCAAGTACACCACTCCTGTCATCAAGCACGGTGGTCAGGGCTGGCATATTTTGCCCAGCCCAATAAAACCCGGGTGGGTTTTTTTTTAGGTTTTACCCACTTAATATTTTTTGGGTTTTATTGGGTTTTTTAATTTTATAAGAAGAATGTATTAAAATCGCATGGTAATATAAAAGTGTTAGCTATATAATATTACGTTTGGTACTTGTTGTAAGTTCGAATTTCAAATTTTAAATCTAGTAGGCTTTACAAATATTTTTCATTTGAATATGGGAATGTATGCAGTATGCAATGCAAACCTTTTCGTTAATTTTTGATTTTTTGAATCTAGTAGGCATTGATTTATTTCGTCTTTGCAATTTTTGAATTTGTTTTCTAGTAGGCATTGAAAGTTCCTTCCATTCTTTTCCTTTTGAAATTTCAATAGTTCGTGTTGGCATTAAAAATTCAAAAAATATTCAGACTATAGTCAAAAGAACATATCGCTCTTCATATTTTTATATTCAAACGCATTTTAAATATTAAATTAAGTTTATAACAGTGTACAATAATTTATAATTTATAATTTATAATTTATTTAAAATTGGAGTTTATAAATAGGTGTGTATGGTTTAATTTCCTTAATTTTATAATATTCATATAAAATATGTTTCGATGTAGACCATGCCACCAGGTAGTGGTAGGAAATCAGGTGCTGAGTGGGCGGAGGTGGAGCAAAATGAAGCGGGAGAAACTGTTTGCCGTCATTGTCACATCAAATTATCTTGTAAAGTGGAAAGAATCCGCGCACATTTGAAAAAATTCCACAAAAGAAATCAAACAGTTGGCGAAGAAATTTCAAGCGAGAGCGATGAAGAATTTTTCTTCGCCAACAATATACCTTTTTCAGTGGTAGAAAATAATAGCACAAAGGAGATGTTCGAATCATTGAGGCCGGGTTACAAACCACCCAATAGAAAACAACTGGCAGGACCTCTTCTAGACGAAATCTCAGAAGATGTCAATGATGCTATGATGAACGATTTGAAAAATGAAACAGTCACATTATTATTAGACGGTTGGTCTAGCGTTCGCAACGACCCCATAATTGCCCATAGTATGCATACTGGTTCAAAGTCATATCTGTTTAATGCTGTGGATTGTGGAGCAGAGAAGAAAACCGCCGAAGTGTTTTGAGTTGGTAAAAGTTGCCATTTTAGAAATCAAAGAAAAATATAAAATAGACGTCTTTGCGGTTTGCACAGATAATGAAAACAAAATGAAATCTTTAAGACAATACTTGGAGATTGAGTTTCCAACCATAATAACGTATGGGTGCTCCGCGCATTACCTAAATATTTTAGAATCAGTGGTCACTCCGAAAAATATAATAAAACACATAACAGAAGTCCAAAAGTACTTTAGAAACCATCACCAACCGCATGGATGGCTTGTTGAAAAAAACGGCATGATGCCGCAAATTCCAAATGATACTCGATGGAGTTCCCAAATGGAGTGTGTTCATACGTTTGTGGAGAATTATCACAAATATAATGAAATCCGAATTGAACATTGCATTGATAGTGCAATAAACAACATATTATCAAACGTTGGACTTTATACGGAAGCCAAATATTTGCTGCAGCAGCTCACTGTAGTCGGGAGCTCCTTAGATTTGTTGCAAAGTGACTCCACAACTATTTCAAAAGCGGTGGATATATGGCTTATTTTAATGGAATCTCCGGAACTACAGAACTATTATGAAGAAATTCATAAACGTTTTAAAGAGGCAGTTCGATCGTTCCACTTTCTTGCGAATATGACTGATCCTAAGTTAAGAGGAAAAAAATTAAATGCCGACCAAGAATCAGAAGCTGAATCTTGGTTAATAAGACGATACCCAGAGTATCATCCATTTTTATTAAATTTTCAAATTGAAGATAATCAATATTTTCCATCTTCAATGTTTCCAGAAAATGTTATTGAACAATTCTCGGCATCGAAATGGTGACATGTAATGGAATTGAAAACCTCTAAAAAAAATTTTTTACCAAAATAATTCTGTGATATTTTTAAAAAAACGCATTCTTGTCATGCAAGTTCAGCGGGATTAGAGCGCATATTTTCCACATATGGCCTTATTTGAACTCCTATACGCAACAGTCTAGGAACAGAAAAAGCAACTAAACTTGTGAAGGTGTATAAGTTTCTACGCCAAAATAATCCCGAGTGGTAATAATTAATATTAGTTGTTTTATTAATTAATATTTAGTTGTAATATTTAGTTGTAATCAATAAAATTGAATATTAATTTAAATTAATTTGTTTTTAAATTTTATAAACCTCAAAAAACCCAATAAAACCTGACCCACCGGGCTTTTTTAAAAAAACCCGTGTTTTTGGCAGCCCTGACGGTGGTGGCTCGATCAACATTTGGGGATGCTTCTCATGGTGTGGGGTTGGTCCGATTTGTCGAATTGAAGGAATTTTAACAAAGGAGAAGTACGTCGATATCCTTAAAAATGTAATGCTACCATGGGCCGAGCAGAATTTGCCTCTAATATGGAAATTTCAACAGGATAATGATCCAAAACATACGGCCCGATTCACGAAATTATTTTTCGAACAAAATTCAATCGATGTTTTAGATTGGGCATCGGCGAGTGCGGACCTGAATCCAATAGAACATCTCTGGGGAGATGTAAAAAAAGCTGTTGGGAAGCTTAATATCACCAATTTAAATGAATTGTATTCCAAAGTCGAGGAAGCTTGGGCAGCCATTCCTGTGGAACGGTGCCAAAGGTTGATAGCATCTATGGTCTTAATGATAATTTTGTTATTTACTTAATTATAATTTATTTTTTAATTGTTTTTTAAAATCGTTCTCAGACTTATGTCCAGTCAAAAAACGGACTTTTTGTTTAAAACATCCATTTTTTAAAAACCAATGTACTGAAGTTACCGAATAATGTTTTTTTTTATTGACAAATACACTCCGCGCCACATGAATAGAAACACACAAATTTTTTTCGATGACAGCTCAAAACTTTTGAAAGTGAATTTGCGAAATTATTTGGCGAATGCCAATCGATAGAATAGACAATTAGGAACAATATTGCGAAACAAAAAATCTCCCGAAAAATTCCACAGGACACCTTTTCTGTCCTTTTTTGAAAAAGTACACAAAAAACTTCTTATTTTTTGCGTCACTTGAATAGAAACAGCAGCCAAGGTTTCACTATACGATCAGTTACATTGCTGATGAATGCTAAATTTTCAAAATTAAGATGGTTTAAGGTATTCTGCGTGTCTTTACATTAAAAATTTCCAGACCAATGGTGCATACTTTGGCCGAAAAGGCAAAAATGTGAGTGCATATTGAAAATGCATTTTCTTTTCCTGCAATCCCCAATAAAATGGAAAGTAATAACAAAATTGTATTGATTATTCTAAAAAATATTGAAAACTATGGGAAAAAAATTAAAAAAGAGCAATCATCCACGAAACAGCTATAGACCAAGAAATTGTCCTGAAAATTTCCTTCATGTGTGGATGATCCGCAGCCAAAATGCTAGAAATTAGCGATAGTAGTCTGAACTTTTCTACAGTTTGATGCATAACAGAGAGCTCAGATCATTTCTGCTGAATCAACTTTTACCAAAATACGACGTTAAATGCATGTTTTTTGGCATTTAACCTGGTTCCTGAAACAAACAAAAAATGTTCATACAATTGATTCAGAAACAATTTTTTTGTTACAGGAACCAGGTAAAATGCCAAAAAAACATGCATTTAACGGTGTATTTTGGTAAAAGTTGATTCAGCAGAAATGATCTGAGCTCTCTGTTATGCATCAAACTGTAGAAAAGTTCAGACTGCTATCGCTAATTTCTTGCATTTTGGCTGCGGATCATCCACACATGAAGGAAATTTTCAGGACATTTTCTTGGTCTATAGCTGTTTCGTGGATGATTGGTCTTTTTTAATTTTTTTCCCATAGTTTTCAATATTTTTTAGAATAATCAATACAATTTTGTTATTACTTTCCATTTTATTGGGGATTGCAGGAAAAGAAAATGCATTTTCAATATGCACTCACATTTTTGCCTTTTCGGCCAAAGTATGCACCATTGGTCTGGAAATTTTTAATGTAAAGACACGCAGAATACCTTAAACCATCTTAATTTTGAAAATTTAGCATTCATCAGCAATGTAACTGATCGTATAGTGAAACATTGGCTGCTGTTTCTATTCAAGTGACGCAAAAAATAAGAAGTTTTTTGTGTACTTTTTCAAAAAAGGACAGAAAAGGTGTCCTGTGGAATTTTTCGGAAGATTTTTTGTTTCGCAATATTGTTCCTAATTGTCTATTCTATCGATTGGCATTCGCCAAATAATTTTGCAAATTCACTTTCAAAAGTTTTGAGCTGTCATCGAAAAAAATTTGTGTGTTTCTATTCATGTGGCGCGGAGTGTATATAACAAATATAATTTGTTTATCACTTTACACAGTTTTAATAACGTTTTTTCTTAACTTAATAAGGAAGTGTGAATCGTTCTTAGACATTTGTCCACAGCTGTACATATAAAAAAATATATCAAAATCGGTTTTTTCAATGACGCAGAAAGCGAAAAAACCGCAATAGGAGAGACCGTAGTGGAAGAGAGCTTGAGCGATCGCTGACATTTGACTAATTCGTATGAAAATGTCAGCGTGAAAATATATGTAAACGGCTCGCTGATTCTGGGTGACGGTACCATTTCATACAGAATTCTTGGATGACAGACTCGTACGAAATCTGCTGGGTAAAAGTGCAGGTTTTCGTGTGTATATGTACGTATATGTGAAATGATTACGAGTACGACTATACCGACTTTTAAACCAGATTACTTCTTTTTGCACCGATTTTTAGTTGAAATTTTGGTTTTGACTACTTGCATCGACTACATACCGGTATTGGAACGTCACTACACATGGTCAACAAAATATGTACACCCCTATAAACGTTCTTTAATCGTAAAATGTTTGAAATTTAATTTACGTTCAAACTAATAAGGCCCGTTTTATTCAGCTTCAATTATATTAACTATTGATTAACAATTGGGAAATATGTGAAATCGAGTCTTTGTTAAGGTTTTTAATTGGAGATTCTCTAGTTAGTTATATATTTTTCAGAGGGGATTTCAACTTAATTTGAGCATTTCGTTTTTTCACTCGTAGTAAGCTGAAAATTGTGACATTTCAAAATTATTGTTGTGAAAAATTTTGTATGAATGAAAATCAAAGATTATAAGATCCGAAACTCTTGACTGATGTCAAAGTGAAGTCTATTTTTTATGAAAATTTGATCACACGTATTGTGTCCATGAGTTCACCTAAAATAATGTCATTTTTTAAGGCTACCATATTGGGCAATTTGTGTTGTGGGTATTTTATCAATTCATTAGGGTTTTTAAATTTTTAAAATTATAATAGAATTTTTACAGAAATGTATTAAAGATGTATACAAAACCCGTAAATGTAACTATTCATGAAAATTATATTCATAAAATATAACAATAAATTGGGTTTCCTCATTTATCTTCATTGGAAAATTTTTCCCATAATAAATGAGAATTCAGGGATAGGGATTCTTTGCAGTGGCATCACAAAAACAATGTGTGGTGAAAAAACTCACAGCTGTTTTCAATAAATTATTTCAGTTTCAGAAATTAAATATGTCAAAAAATCCAAACTTTCAAATTGAATTTTTTCTGCTAATAGAATAAATTCGACTAAAGTTAAAGTCTAGAAATGACCACAAAAATGCTCTATTGGGTAAATAGGGAAATATAGTCCAATTAAGGGCTAAATAACAAAAATGACAAACACATGTTTACTCTGAATATTGAGAAGAAGAACAAGAAGCGACTTTTGGTGAATATGGGTACTGCGCTCGGTGAATATGGGGTCTACGATAGATGTATGAGTGGGGTTTTACACATACTTTCAAAACATTTACGTGGAGTTCTACACACACTTTCAAAACATTTTACGAACACATTGATACGAAATTCAAGTTTCGTATCTTATAATCTTTGATGAAAATGAATGCTCTCGACAACAAAAAGAGTTCACGAGTCGGCCATGTGAAGGAAGGCCTAGATTAAGTGCATTTCGTGACCAAGATCGTGGACTTCAGCATTGGAAATTGTGAATTGTGTTTTTTTTTTTATCAAAGATCATTTCAATTGTAGAGAGAGCATTACTGAAAAAAAATTTTTAAAATGTTGACATATTTTGTTATTTGAACAAATATCCCACGGAAATTTCTTAATTATGCTTCAAATTTAACTATAGATTTTAATCGTTGTTAAAGTTAACAAGAGGTGAATAAAACCAATTTTTAATTATAGATATTAATTGCGCTGTTATTTTTATCAGATGATTAAATTATATGCGTTGTTAAGGAATTTAACAGAGACTGAATAAGACGGGCCTAAAACTTATATTTTTAATTTAATAATTATAATATTTTATTTGAAGATAGCTGGAATTGTCAATTCTTAATTTCAGGAATTTATTTATCTGTTTGAATAAGTACACTTGCTATTTTTTAAAGTATAAAGGCCCAATTACTCAGAAATGAAAGAAGAAATGTAGAGAATAAAAACTAGTGAGAACTGAGAGACGCGGTTTGAAACTGGTTAAATGGAAAAGGCAGTGGCTAATTTTTAAAATAGTTGTATGTACAAAAACGCACATTTTCTCAGAAAAAATAACAAAATCCACTACAAAACATTTTCAAAAAATCGTAGCAACTGTTATTTTTTCAAAAATCGAAAAGCCGAAATTCTGACTGAGAGGGAGAGTTCCAAAACGGTAAGCCATTTCTAAATTGTTGTCTCATTTGATGTAATTTAGACGTAGAAACCAAAATCGAGGTTCCTCCGACACCTCAACTCACGTTTTGAATAATCGCATACACTGTGAGCCCGTATGATAGGTTCGAACAGATGACACCCAACTTCACCTCACGTTACTTCTTGAGTAATTATTGGGCCGGATTACTTTACACCAAAAATAATTATGATTTGTTTGAAAGTACTATATTCCAGAGAAAAAAAAGAACCTTTAGTGTCATATAAAGGAGTACACATCAGTATATCCTGGAATCGAATGATATCAAAAATTGGTTAAAGAGTTATAGAAACCTTCTTCGATTCATAGTCAATTATTTAGATCTGTATCTGTTAGTGTAGAAGGTTGTCTGAGTAAAAAAAAAAAACGTTTAAACCAGTGGTAGATCGAAAAGGACATCCTATGCAACAAAAAATTACTCCATTTTGCTCGTTCTATCAACATTCTAGTATCCTTCAGAACCGCAGTGAAAAAATACATGATGGTATCTCTTCCCAAACTATTTAATAGTGTTCTAAACTTTTCAATTAACCCAGATATGCTTACAAAAACAATAATCGAGTGAAAAAGATATTCGTCGTCCGATTGGTGCCGTAAATCCAGAGTACACCATCACCGACATCAGGAGAGGTTGAAAGTCTATCAACAAGTGGGTATGTTTCACATGTTTGTCGAATTTTAAAAATTTAGGTAAAGGAGAAGTATGTGGAAGTCCGTTAAAATATAAGATTCGAGGATAATTTGTCTGTACTCTGTCAAAATAATGAAATATTTCAACATGGATATGAACCCAAACACACTGTTCAGTACGCGAAACTGCTCTTGAATCCAATGGAATGCAATTTTTAGATTTGGCATTGTCCAGTTCGGATCGAATCCCAGCGGAAATCTCTGGGGTAAAATGAATCTGGGAAGCTGAATATCGCAAATTTGAATGAGTCAAGTCAAAGTCAAGAACACGTAGTAAGCAATTCCAGTAGAACCTGGCTAAGGTTTGATACGATCTATGGGCCGTATATGATAATAGGTTATCAAAATAAAAAGCATAATAATATATTTGTTTAAGCCCACTCCACTCTTTTTCTTCCTATTCCTTTTGTAATTAATGTTTTAGTAGTTAATCTAGTACATTGACGTCGCTCCTAATGACTCCGAAAGACCGACGGCAAAGGGTTATGGCCGCCGCCGAGGTCTCTTCGGGTCATTAGGAAACCGAACAGCGACAAAGTAAGTTGACTCAACCCCCAATAAATCCAAGAAATAATTCTGCCGCCAAAAAACCTTTGCGTTTTATTTAGCCATTCCGGAATATCCCAGCCACACTTCAGCTCCAGCTTCACTCACCGCATCCAAAGCGAAACAGCAGAGAAGAGAGCGAAGACAACCTCAGCACCATCAACACAACACAACTCATCAACAAATCTACAAGAAAGTCTCAACCCAAGTACCCTGAGCATACACAATATTTATTGCCTTTAATTTGACATAATTATTTTTTTTAGTATTTTTTAAAATCGTTCTAAGTCTAAGAAGTTAGTTATGGACAAAAAAATAGAATCAAGGGTTTTGTTCAGAAATAGGACCTGCTTTATACAAGACAAGAAACATGAACGTATAGCGATAGGACTAGGAAGAAAAATTGATGAAAAATCGTATGGTGCGATGAATCTAAGATAAAATGTGGTTGAAAATTATCGTAACAACTGAAAAAGTAAGAAATAACACCATACCACAAAATCATTACTTCATATAAGCGGAAACATCATGATTTGTAATGTTTTTGTCTTGTATAAAGCAGGTCCTATATTTTTGAATGAATAAAACTTAGCTCGATATTTTTATGCACAAATATTGAATGAAGTTATGCTTTCTAAAACCATATAGAATATGACTATGGTGTGACAGTTCCATCATGATAATGACCTAAATAACCTATTCGGTTTTGTTAAAATGTGGTTACAAGATTAATAAATCGATTTAATGGCATTGCTTGTACAGTATTTTCCATCTGAATTCTATGTTTTGTTGAAGTTATAATAGCAGTGAACACAATTTTTTCAGATTTGTTAATTTAATTCCCATTTTTTTTGTGAATTAAACCATTTTTACTGAAATTTGTGATGTCCTTGGTTTTTCCCCCAGAAAGTATGTTCCGGCACTCATTTATTCAACAGACTTTGATTTTTTAAATGAATAGTGCCTATCTCATTATTTTTGCTTACTAACAATTTTTTTGCATACTAACAATTTTTCCAAAAATTCACGTTTTTATGAACTTTACCTTACTGGATTATATTTTTTTGTCCAACTCAAAAACGGCCTTTTTTACAAACAATCAATTTGAAAGTAACGGTAATATAAATGTCTTGTTGTTGTGTTTTTTTTTTAAGTATAGATATGGACCAATTTAAATATGTTCAAAAGTTATCGGAAAACTACCAGCAACAACTCAATTATACATTGTTTCTGAACAAACCCTTGATTCTATTTTTTTTTACTTAACTGTATGTCCAAAAACGAACTTTTGGTTAAAACATCTAGTTTTTGAAAATCAATGTTCTGAAGTTACCAAATAATGTTTATTGACAAATATATAATTTTTAATAATAAATATATTTGTTTCTCATTTTACACAATTTAAATACTTTATTTCTTAACTTAATACGGAAGTATGAATCGTTCTTAGACATTTGTCCACAGATGTATACATCGGAGAAAATCTATTTTCACAGACAGACAGACGGACACAGCTAAATCGATTTAGAGGTGACGCTGATCAAGAATATATATAAATTTCCATTACCTCCAAACTTTCCTATAAGGAGTTACAAAGAAAAGGAAAAAATTAATACACCCTTACCCACAGGATGTAGGGAAAATTTGTGACTGGTTAATATGGGTACGGTGAATAAGTGAGTTTTAACACACACACACTTCTAAATGATTTTACGGCCACATTGATTCCAAAAGTTTTACATCTTATAGTCATTGCTCTACAAATATTAGAATTATATGTATTTAATAGCTTATCAGAATTAAGACCAATGACTTTATTCACAGGAGTATTCAATGTGTTAGCCTTTACAGTATATTGTATTAAACAAATTAATGCAACTTTGTTTATATTTGGAGTATTTAATACATATATAATTTTCAAACTCATTATTCTGACAAATTTAGATTTGTAAATTGGGACTTTACTTAAATTTGATAAAACTAATGACCTAGTTCAAATTATTTATGATAAGTAATAAAAAGTAATTGTTACCGACTACTAGAGTTTAATTTGCGCCAGGCTTCACGTACTAAAATATTGAAAAATTTTGTTGTATATATGAAAAGCAATGTTGTTTTCGGGTATTTGTCCAAAAAAAAACTTCAAAGCAGAGGAACGTAGCGACTAAGATATACTAATCTATATGCAAAAATGTAAATACAATAAACTTGACTTAACAAACCTGAAGGAAATTTGAAACGATGAATAGCAAGCCAAGCCAATGGTCACATGTACTTTTTATAAATTCAAAGTCTAATATCGAAGAAAACACAGTTGAAATTAGAAAAACAGTTGTATTCCTAAAACTTTATACTATTTCAAAATTGTTTATTTAAATCAAAACAATTCACAATCTTTTTTAGTCCCTTTAAAATTCTAACCTTCGGTGAAAAAGATGCCAACTGCAATAATCAGTAGTAAACTTCTAACGCAATAGTGTATACAAAAACAATGTTGTAGACGCTTTATAAAGGGATAATACTGTAAACGAAAATAAATGCAAGGGGAAATATTTTGGATAATTCAGTTCAAGATTGGTTTAGGTGCTCTTGTATTACGACCAGATTGTTAAAAACGATACGAAAACGAAACTGTTGTAAATATTATGTATAATATTAAAAAGGTTGTTATTTTTTTAAGCTTTACTGTATTAAGCAAAACTATAATTAGTATAATATTAAACTATAATAAAAATATGTAATTCTCGGTCGAAAACAATGATATTTAAGGCCTGTTCACAGAAACAGATGTGGTACGGTACAATAATATGAGTTGTGCGGTATCGGTATAAGCAGAGGAATTCACACAGATGCAGTACGGTACTATAAAGTATATGAAATTCCATCTATCATTGACATAGTTTTTTGAAATAACAAACTAAAGTTAATAATTATAAAATGTTTGATGTTGAAAATTTTCGTTTTTTCTAGTAGTTTTAGATAATTAATATTTTGTTCTGTCATATTTGTCACTTGTTCTTTCTCTTCAAACATATATAGCTGCTTGTACCGTGTGGTCAATTGTGTCGGTTGCGGTACGATTTTTGAACGCAGCGTACCGGAATACAGTATCGCAGAGTGAGCGCTCCCATATACTTCAAAAGAACTGTGAATACCTGATTAATTTCACGTTCATTATATGCTATTATTTGTTCTTTTTTTCTATTGTAATGTTGGCAACACTTAAAAAATTGTATTGAACTCGTTTTAATCTGGGTCTAGGCGTGGTAATGTGACAAATTACACGTAAATTCCACATTACCATTGCTGATGTGAATACTCCTAATGATAAATATAACAAAACAACAAAACAAAATTTTCGGCGAAAATGAGAACCATTTACATTTTCGATTGACATTTTTTTTCAACGCGCAATTTCAGCTCATTTTGAGCCAAAATTGCGATGATGCTCGAAAATGAACATTTTCGGCTAGGTTAGAATATAGTATGAACCTTAATTATTCAAACCAAATATAGTGCTCTTGCTAAAAGTTCATTTTTCTGTTATTGTTTTCTGTGAATTTATTAAAATTTCAGATTCAATAAATTATAATGACAAATTGAAGACTTTTGTCAGTGGATTTTTTTATTTCTGATAAATCAACATTTGTCGACTTACAAATTGTAAAATTTTTTCATAAGAACTCGATATGTTAAATTATAATATTTTAATTTATGATTAAATACTAATGTTTGTGCATTTATTCAATATTATTTGATATCGCCTGTTCGAAACCTTATGAAAATACACCCTAATGTCGTCATGTTCGTGGAATTTCATAATAAAAAAAAAATATTAGTCTTCCTAAATTGTAAATTAATTATCATCATCGAATTGTGTATTTTCCCTAAAAATATGGCAATATGTGCTGTCAGTAGTGTTGGGTAAAAACTATAATTTTAGTACCCAACTATTCGAACTTTTTTAACTTTATATTTCGGAATTAGTCCTTAATATTTAAATAGTCTTCTGAGCGATCCATTTTTGTTTTATTTTTTAACTTCAAACAATTCAGTTTAATAACAGGAACAAATTAATGCTACGAACTATCGAAAAAAACAAGTATGGAAAAAATATTATAATGGACTATAACAGCCTGATTGGTAATAATGAAACGTACACGAAATTAGACGAAATATTGTTACGATATATCGTTATTACCTCGGTGAAGAAATTTCGATGTGTAGAATCACCGCAATTCACTTGTAGTCGCTATTTTAATTGAGTTTGTTCACATTTTGTATGAAAAATGGAGTTTGTATTAACTCGACATGACGTTACATGGAAGATTTTCAGTCACCTCATATTTTCTCTCGTTGAGAGCAAAATTCAAAGATGTAGGCCAAAATATTTGAAATTTGTAGAAGAATTTGTTTTAATCTGCCAAGACACACCCTGCTCTCTCTGGTTCGGGTCTCTATCTTCTCAAACCCGAGAAGCGGTAAGATAATAAGATCCTCGTAAGAGCTAAGCTAAGATCTTCGGAAGATCATAGCTCCGATTGTAGCTCCGACCGTTTCGACCCCTGTGGGAAACTTTTGACAGATGTGAGATTTTGTTCACAGGTATTGTAACTATGAGTTCAGGTAAATAATGCAATTTTTTAAGGCTACCATCAGGATTCGGACCTCGAGAAACAGAAATCGTAGTAAAGAAGGGCAAAAATCGTAGTAGGCGGCACATTTCCGAAGAAGATTTGAAAAAACTATAATATTAGCAATTTAGGATACGAATTTCGTGTGAAATGAACCAGCTCATGAAGAAATTCCACTTTATTTCCATATTCCATATTATTTTCAAAAAATCGTAGTAAATTAGAGTTCAAGTGTAGTGGCGGAGTAGATTAGATTTCAAAAATTTTCCAAAAGTGAAGCAGATCTACTACGATCGTAGTATAGTCCGAACCCTGGCTAACATATCTCAAAATTTAGAATTGGGATATTTTTCCCAGTTGTAGTGCGTTCACACGAGCCAAATTTTTGGCTAAAAATCATATTTTTAAAAAAGCAAAAAATATTTTCATATGTTAGATTTTCGTTTGGCGGTATTTCTTTCCTTTGTATTGGTGTGTATTCTACACACGTTGTAGACGACTTCTTCATTGTGTTGCAATGACCAACGATTATAAGATTGGAAACTCGAAATTTCGCATCAATGTGGTTGTGAAATTGTCTGATGGTGTGTGTGACATACCAACAATTCACGGCAGACAAAACAGAAACTCAACCCTAGTAGACCCTATATTCAACTCTAGTAGACCCCATATTCAACTCTAGTAGACCCTATATTCACCTCACCTTCAAGTAGACCCCTTGCCGACAACTGTCATTTTTGTTTTGACTCTTGTTCTTCTTCTTCATAATAATAAGAAACTTGAATTTAAAATATTAGTAATAAGGAAGTTTACTGCAATATATTCCATGTCTTCCCTCAAAAACATTTTCGTATCAAGTTTTAGATTTTAACTTTTGTTAAATATGGTATTTTAGCCCCAAAAATCTAATTTAAAAATTGGTATTTTTCGAGAAATCTCATTTCAGAAAATGAAATAATTTACTTATTTAAATTATTAATTTACTTTATTAAAACATTTTATAAAGAAATTATATTAAACACATATCCATTTCTTCTTTACAATAATCATTTGCAGATTGTGAAATTAATTCCTACACATACTAATTTTTATATGTAAGGCATTTCATGCAAGTTATAGCACATCAAATGGTCATCAAAACAAACAAAAAACAACAACAAACGACGCACTCTGCTTCAGAACCAACTCTCGCTACCTGCTCCGTCGCTTGAGAGACCGAACGATGTGAGTCGTTTCGCTGCTAACACTCGAAGATGAGTCGAAAGGCTTATATCGGCCTTACCGTGCTACACGGGTAATGAAAAGCACGGTAAATAAAACTTCTGACATTTGCGGCTGAACGTCAAAAAAAAATCTCTTTTTATCCTTTTTAGCCATATCCTTTGTTGATAAATGTAGGTATTGTAGTACATTATTTGGAATTTTGTTCACTTTCCTCGCCATTCTCAAAGTGTGCAAGTATAATTGGAACAAACTAAAGCAAATCGCCGTGAATCAGTGTTTAAACGTGTTATTGGGAGTCAAGGATGTCAGAAACTCAGAAGTAAAGTAGTTGTGCTTTTCAAAACATAAATATTTTCACATAATTACGGAAGAAGAAGAAGAGACGAAATTTTTTGAACGGGAAGGTGAATAAAGGCATCGAGGTGACTTTTGGAAGGTCATGACGATAGTTCCAAAAAATACCACCGGCGCTTTAAGGACATTACGATAGTTCCAAAAACTATCACCGGCGCTATTTTCATGTTTTTCACACACACCATCAAACCATTTTAACAACCACATACAAGCGGTATTTCTAGTTTCATATCTGGTAATCTGTGCCGACAAGTGGTTGATTGTTGGTCAATAACTCTATTCCGCAAAACCCTTTGCCGCATTCTGCAATAGCGACAACGCTCTGCTGATGTTTTAGCATACTTAATAAGAGAAATCAGTATATATGACTTTTACGAAGTATTGGAAAATCTGCGTAATTTTTGAGTCACTTCCCGTCCCTTTCCGCTCCATTTCTTTTCGATCCACTTTTTCGGAAAACACACTTCGGAACGCACTTGCTATACGCCGATTTCTTGGTAATTTATAGCTAATTTTGTCGCGATTTCTGAAATTAAGTATTGGTCATTGGTCATCACCAAATGACTAGTTTTTTGTACATGTACAAATTATTGTACGACAAGTCGCACAATTTTTATATTTTGATCTTCATTTCAAGGAAATGGCTAGTGAAGAAATATTTTTCATCCCCATCTCAATTGGTTGATTGAACTGCTCAACTGACAATCGCTTTAGCATGAAAGTAGGGACCATGGGCGTACTTTGCAAATTGAGAAAATTTGGGATTATATTCCTCAAATTCTCTAATTTTCGTGACGTGCAGCAGTCTATCAAAGATAACAAGATGGGAAACTCTTGACAGATGTGAGATTTTGTTCACACGTATTGTGTCCATGCGTTCACATAAATAATGCCATTTTTTTAAGGGTACCATATCTCATAATTTAAAATGAGGATATTTTTCACAGTTATTGGGAATATTTTTCTATGTTGGACGGTTTATGCAATACATGTAAAATTATAGATATTTCAGATTATAATGTTAACATTAGAATTCTAGCATTAAAATTTATATATTGATTTACCAATTCAATATAGTAAAAATTATTATTATACTACAACAGACGAATTGTTCCAAAAATGTATAAACATTGAGTATAAGAACTATAAATATAACAGTTTATGAATATTAAATTCAATAAACATAACTGTAAATTTGGTTTTCCTCACATGTTTTCTTATAAAAAATTCCCATAATAAATCAGAATTCAAGGATAGGGGAAATCCAATTTCTCCACTGTGGCATCACAAAAACAATGTGTGGTGAAAAAACTCACAGCTGTTTTAACTAAATTATTTTAGTTTCAGAAATTAAAATTCTCTAAAAATGGAAACTTTCAAATTGGATTTTGGCTCCTAAAATACCTCATTAGGCTGAAGTTAAAGTCTAAAAATGATAACAAAAATGTTCTGCTTCTATTATGTTATATATATTATATTATATATTAATGTAAGCTATATTAAGAATATTTCAAATTCATGTTTCTTATGAAACAAAACAGTTGTCGACAAGGGGTCTACTTGAGGTGAGTATGGGGTCTACTAGGGGTGAATATGGGGTCTACTTGGGATGAGTATAGGGCCTACTTGGGGTGAGTATGGGTTCTGCTTGCCGTGAATTGTTGGTTTTTGACACACACCATCAAACAGTTTCACGACCACATTGATGCGGAATTTCGAGATTTCATTTATTTATTTAACAATCCTTTTATTTAACAATCTGCATATGATTAATGTAATGAAGAAATTGATATTTGTTTAATGTAATTTTTTTATAAAATATTTCAATAAATGATTTTATAATTTAAATTCTTGCATTTCAATTTAATGCAATGTGCCACATCTTTTGTTGATAAATGTTTGTTCACTTTCCCCGCCATACTAATGATGTGCAAGTACAGGATAATTAAAACGAAACAATGGCAAATCTCTGAAATGCTTTAGAAGAATTGGGAGCATCATCAATGGTTAAGTGCATAGCTTACGAATCGGCGGTGTCGGGCTCAGTTGCCTCTTAGGGAACATCATTTTTTCTTTACAGCCACAATATATTATCGAGCAATGACAAACTTCCGAGAGTATTGTTTGCCATGAAAAAACTTCTCCCAAGCCGTTCAAATTTGACTTTAAACTGTAGGTATATTTCATTGGTGTAAATCGTTACAAACGTACAAAACAAATTATTGCGAGTAGAACTTTTGCAAATTGAAATATATTCTCATATTTCTCATATTTTCTCCGATCTCTAATCAGAAACTCTTTGAGGTGAATTATTTGTAACGAAACTTTTGGTGAAAAAATCTGATTAATGAAATAAGAAAATTTGGGATAATAAGGTTTTTTTGTTTTTTTTTGAAATATTTTTCCCCATTTGCTTTGCTAATTGGCTTGGTGTTTGTTGTGCTGAGAGAAAACATTATTATTTGGCATTTTCTTTCTCTCTGCGTTGAGTGCATGTCGTTAAATTTTGATAATAGGTGGCCGCCAGCTACTCAATTCTTAACACTAGAGAGACCGACACTTTGTATATACCTAGATTGCCCAAACGCAGTCAAAATGGCTGCCTTGTAAAAGAATAACTCATGTATAAAGAAATTGGTTAAATATTATTTTTTTTTATTTTTCATATTATTAACACTTCACTCGACATTTCTTTCATTAATATTCAGCGAAAAATAAATACAATAATCACCTTATTAGAACATGTATCACTACCTAAAGATTCGAATAACAAGTACTAGTTTCGCTTATTGAGCAACCGCAACTCATCAAGTATCGACAATTTATCACATATTTACGAGTTATTATGTGACGGCAATCGGAAAAAAGTAATGAAAACTATTGTTTCAATATCGAGACGATCAGATCATATAAGAAATGTACAAAATTTAATAATAAGAGTCATTTTATTATTTAAAATATCTCAAGCAGTCAAAATGACTGCTTTTGGGCAATCTATGTATACCACATATGTATATACCAGAAATGAAGGAGGGGGAAGTTAAATACTAATTTAATAAATTCATTTATATGTCGTAAAAAAAGTCACAAAATTTTAAGAAAGTGTGACATTACATACATACATTTTTTTCTAATTGAAATTAAAAAGCAGTCAAAATGATTTGCTTGGGCAATCTAGTTTTAATATATATGCGAATTGTTCTCAATTTGGGCGAAATTGCGTTGAAAATGAGTAATACGCGCATTTTCGGTTCAGTGTGAACATAGTAGAAAGTAATTTTTAACATTTTTAATTTTGTTTTGCCCTTTACACATTGATCTATACATAAAATAAATAAATTGTTCAGAGTCACCACCTTTTTAGCTGTCATAAATTTACAGTAATACTTAAGTTTATAGAGCAAACTCTAAATCTAAAAAAGAAAGAAAATAAATATAAAAGTATGTTCGGAAGTCTATGAAGTGCTTCTATTAATTAATAATAATAATATTAATATTTATTTATTCAGGATTTGCAATATTACAACATAATAGGGGAGCGACCAGCCACAAAAGATGGATGGATTCCGGATGAAATGAATAAATTTATGGACTCATTAGAGAAGTGATATTTTGATGTATGTACGTACATTCATTTATTCAATTTTTGGAGAGAAAATTCAAAAGAATTTTCCTCTTGTACATTCAACTGTCTGAAATTTTTGGAAACAACCAAGAAATTGAAAATAGTTATGAGACACATGGTTGAATTTGAATCTAATTGAATTTTTAGAACCAGAATCAGTTAAAGAAGACTCTTAACCGAAAAACAAACAATTGACATTTCAGTAGAGCCAGAACCAAAGACACAACGAACAACAGAATCTTTTTGTCAATTTACTTCTCAAAAAGAAAGACGTTTCGCGGAAATTATTTTTTTTTAACATTATTGAGATCCCCCACATGTTAATTGAATTTAATTAAACATTTAGGCCCGTTTTATACAGTCTCTGTTAAATTCTTTAACGACGCATGTAATTTAATCATCTGATAAAAATAACAGCGCAATTAATATCTATAATTAAAAATTGGTTTTATTCACCTCTTGTATTATACTTTAACAATGATTAAAAATCTCTAGTTAAATTTGAAGCATAATTAATAAATTTGCCAGTGATATTTGTTCAAATGACAAAATATGTCAACATTTTAAAAAATATTACAAAATTATTTTAAAAAATTCAAATGAGAAAAGCTGTTTTCTGACAATTATTTCAGAGAGTACGAAAACCCACCCCTAAAATTTACAGAGAGAATTTTTTCAGAAATGCTCTCTCTACAATTGAAATGATCTTTGATAAAAGAAAACACAATTCACAATTTCCAATGCTGAAGTCCACGATCTTGGTCACGAACTGCACTTAAGAGTGAAAGATCTAGAGTCTTCCTTCACATGGCCGACTCGTGAACTATTTTTGTTGTCGAGAGCATTCATTTTCATTCATAAAAAAATGTTCACAACAATAATTTTGAATTGTCACAATTTTCAGCCTAACTACGAGTGAAAAAAACGAAATGCTCAAATAATGTTGAAATTATCTTTGAAAAATATGCCTAATAGTGCGTTCACACGAATCAAATTTTCGGCTGAAAATCCAATTTTCCAAAAAACTGTTCACACGACAAAATAGATTTTCATACGTCAGATTTTCGTTTGGGGGTATTTTTTTCCTTTCTATTGGTGTGCATTCTACACACGTTTTTGTCGACTTCTTCATTAGGGGTATTCAGACTCAGTGTCGTAGGCTCGAACTCGTAAGTCTCGTACTCTCGACATGTCTGAACACCTGATCAGACGGCGTAAAGTGATTTGGAGGGGTGTTGCATATTTTTGAACAAATTGCCCGTTTTATAGAAATATTATAATAATTTATGATTTTTCATGCATAAATATATAAATAAAAATGTTGTTAGTATAATTCTAAAAATTAAAATTAAATTGTGTGAACCTCGCACACAAATATTCTCATTTTATATAAAAGTTGGTCCAACTATAGTTAGAAAAATCCCTTTCATTCAAAAGAAAATGTATTGTTATATATTGACATCATTGTTTAATCGTTTTATTAGTTGCTCATATTTCTCCTTTTCGCATAACTATTTAGACATAAATAGTTTTATTTTCCAAAATGCATGATGTTTTATGTGAATATGAATGAATTTATTAAATTTTCGGATTCAAGAAATTATAATTGAATGACAAATTGAAGAATGTTGCCACTACATTGTTTTTCTCAGATGAATCGAAATTTCGTGGCCCAAAAATAGTACTATCGGACAATTTTTTCACAGAAATTCGAAATTTTTAATGGAATTGTGTATTATAATACTTTATAATATTTTTATGTACAATTGTTAGTTGTTTTATTCACAATTATTTCACTTTTTTGCAAAAATATATATGTTTTGTTTTCACTGCAAAAGTTGGCAACATTTAAAAAATTGATTCTACGCGTTCTACGAGAGGTACAACTCGCGTACGAGCGTGGAATCGTAGATTCGTAGAATCGTAGATTACAAAAACAATTTGCACGTATTCTACGCTCCTACGAGCCTACGAGACTGAGACTGAATACCCCTATTGTGTTGGAATGAATATGACATCAGGGTAATACTATGTTCACACCGGATCGAAAATGCGCATTTTCTCAATCGCTCAATCGCATTTTCGACCGAAAATGAGCCGAAATTGCACATTTTCGCCTTGGAAAATCTGTCAAACGAAAATGCGAATTGTTCTCAATTTCGCCGAAATTGAGTTGAAAATGAACAACTCATCTCTGGGTTTGTTACATTTATCATTGTGAATAGCACTTTTCTGAAGTGAAATGTCAAAAACATAAATATTAAATAAATGAAAAGAAGCAAGACACATGATCGATCCAAAACTAAAAGAAAATATATGGAAAAACGTAAGTATAAAAAAAGAAGTTTGTGGTCTTCTCAGACCGAGGAGCTCTTGCTGGAATTGTGGTCCCAAAAAATAGGCGAGTTGCGTTGGGCAAGAAGACAAGGCCACATATTTGAGGAGATGGCAGTGGAGCTGCAGAAGAATGGCTGTTCAGTAAATAGAGCTGAAATAAAATCGAAGATACAAAAGCTTACATCAAGATACAGGTAATAATAGTAATCCTAGATCATTATTTTTAATAACATTAATTTTCGATGGATTTCAAAAAGGCATTGACGGGACCGTCGGACGGTTCCCCTTCAGAATGCGGACTGTATCCGAAAATCCACCAAATAATTGGTGGATTCAAAATAAATAATCTAGATTATTTAATAGAGGATAGCATTGAAGGTATGTAGGAAATAAAAACAACAAAGAATAATATTAAATAGTTTTTTTATTAAGAATTTATGGACGGGTGTAGCGATCAGAGGAGTTCGTCGCCTACACCGTTGTCACCACCGTCTCCAGTGGCATCGGCGTCCCAATTCGCATCCACGTCCCTATTGTCATCCACGTCGCCATCCACATCAGATTCGGAGGTAGCAGCTGGAAAGAGGGAAAAGAAGAATATGTTTCAACGGACACGGTTTCATTAAATTTGTTGAAAATGTAAATGCAGAATCTCCTATTATAAAAACTGGTACATTTACATTTGACATTGGTTTTGTCATCTCCTTAAGAAACGTACATTGCTCCAACTGTTGTTTCAGCAATGACTTCTCATAAATTTGAGAGTCATTGCATCTCCCTGGGCTACCAACATTTATATATATATATATATATATATATATATATATATGATATATAATATATTTAATTTTTAATAAAAACAAATAAATACCTTGAGTCAACCAATGCCAAAAGAACTGTAGAGTACCAGCCTTTATAATTAAAATAGTCAACTGCATCCTCTGAACGAGGACGAATTTCTATGTGGCAACCATCTAGAGAGTGAATAATAATTATTAATGAAATTCATCATTATTTTCTTTTTGATTACAAGTACTTACCAATTGCACCTAAACATTGAGGGAATCCAATTTTCTCAAACCCATCGACTAAGTCCTCAATTTCTCTAGTGAGAGGGAAGTTTTTTAGGTACAGGGGTCCTAAAACACCCCAAGCCAGAGTACAAAACTCCTGCAAAATACTGCACACAGTGGATTTTCCTGTTCCAAATAGGTTTCCAACTGTGCGATATTCTGCATATGAGCCCAGGGCATATAAGGCGATTGCCACACGTTTTTGATACGGAATCGCTTTCCGGTAATTCGTATCTTTTTTTGCAAGCAGTTTAACATCAGACACAGTTTTATAAACGTGGTCCAATCCATGCGAAAATTGGTTTGAAAATTCGTTGCTCTGCATTTGGCAATCAACTTCCCAAAAGTAAGTTGAGCGATCCTATATAAATTATATTATTAGCAATTTATAATGATTACATATGTATTAATTACGTGTGTCCAACATATTCTTGACTGGGCCAATAAAGATGATCCAAGAGCTAACAGCATGCACTGCAGTCTCCTTATATTCTTTATTTTTTTACGATGGGCATTTATTTTGGCACTAAATACACCATCTATCACTTCAAATATTCCGGTATTTGCCCGGCACATAACAAAATTTTGATAAACTCTTTTCGAATTCATATTGTTTATATGGAAAAAATGTAAACAATGCGAATGGACCTGTCAAACGAAATTGACTTCACTCGGTGTGAACGGCTGCAATTTCGTTTGAAATTATTTGCCGAAAATGAGCATTTTCGATCCGGTGTGAACATAGTATACAATTGCGTTGAAAATGTGTAACTCATCTCTGGTTTTGCTATATTTATCATTGTGAATAGCACTTTTCTGAAGTGAAAAGTCAAAAACATAAACAAAACTAAAGTAAATAAATCGAAACAAGACGCAATATTCAAAAATAAAAGAACCGAGGAGCTCTTCTGGAATTGTGGTCCCAAAAAATAGGAGTGGCCACATATGAACTTATGGACTATGAACTTTTCACAATTTTTGCAAAAGGACTGTAGAAATTCTGCCATCCCACAGAGCTCCGATCTCATCATACAGGCGGTATGGAGTCGCCGGTTGCGCCCAAATCACTTGCAGTGATGCAAATTCTTAACATGTGATGATGAATGCTTTACATTATTTAAATACATTTCTTAGAATGAATGAAAAAATGTAAACAATGAAAATTGACCTGTCAAACGAAATTGACTTCATTCAGTGTGAACGGCCGCAATTTCGTTTGAAAATGTTTGCCGAAAATTCGCATTTTCGTAAATTCTGTGTGAACATAGTAGGGGTATTCAGACTGAGTATCGTAGGAGCGTTGAATACATGCAAATTGTTTTTATAATCTTCGATTCTACGAATCTACGATGCCACGCTCGTACGCGAGTTGTACCTCGTAGATTGCGTAGAATCAGTTTTGTGTATGTTGCCTAAATAAAAGATAAATATTTTTGCAAAAAGGTGAAATAATTGTGAATAAAACAACTAACAATAGCACATGAAAATATTGTAAAGTATTATAATACACAATTCCATTCAAAATTTCGAATTTCTGTGAAATAAATTGTCCGCTTGTACTATTTTGGGCCGCAAAATTTCGATTCATCTGTGAAAAAGCAATGTAGTGGCAACATTAAACAATGATGTCAGTATATAACAATACATTTTCTTTCGAATGAAAGGGATTTTTCCAATTATAGGTGGACAAACTTTTATATAAAATGACACTGTGTCGAAACAACCGTCACAGTGTTGAAACAACAGTCACTGTGTCGCATCAACCGTCACTGTGTCGCAAGAACAGTCACTGTGTCGCAACAATCGGCACTATGACGACCTTTCGACACATCTTCGGGTGTTGCAGCGAAACGACGCACATCGTTCGGACTTTCATGCGAAGGAGCAGGTAGCGGGCGATTGCTTTGAGGCAGAGTGCGTCGTTTGTTTTTGTTTTTTGTTTGTTGTTTGTTTTGATGTCAATTTGATGTGTTATGCTTTGCATGAAATGCATATAAAAATTAGAATCTGCGCATTTGAAGTGCGTGTATATGAATGTGTAGGAATTCATTTCACAATCTGCATTGATTAAAATAGACACGTTTTTTTATAAATAATGTTTCTTTAGAAAATTCAATTTTTCAATTTTCAAAGTTCAATTTTTTTTATAAAATAATTTTAAGAAATTTATTTTTTATTTAGTAAAATAACATCAATAACAAATAACAAATATCAATTACTTCATTACATTAATCAATTGCAGATTGTGAAATGAATTCCTACACATTCATATACACGCACTTCAAATGCGCAGATTCTAATTTTTATATGCATTTCATGCAAAGCATAACACATCAAAGAGTCATCAAAACAAACAAAAAACAACAACAAACGACGCACTCTGCCTCAAAGCAATCGCCCGCTACCTGCTCCTTCGCATGAAAGTCCGAACGATGTGCGTCGTTTCGCTGCAACACCCGAAGATGTGTCGAAAGGTCGTCATAGTGCCGATTGTTGCGACACAGTGACTGTTCTTGCGACACAGTGACGGTTGATGCGACACAGTGACTGTTGTTTCGACACTGTGACGGTTGTTTCGACACAGTGTCGGTTCATTCGACACCGTGACGGTACTACCCGGGTATTCGAGCGCCCGGGTATTGTGAGCTACCCGGGTAAAAATCGAGAGCCCTAATTTTAATTTAATAATTATACTAATAATATCTTTTTTCATACATTTATCATCATAAATCATAAATTATTTTAATATTTCTTAAAAACTGGCAATCATTTCAAAAATATGCAACACCTCTCCAAATCACTTTATGCCGTCTGATCAGGTGTTCAGTCATGTCGAGAGTACGCGACTTACGCGTACGAGCCTACGAGACTGAGTCTGAATATATTATAATACTTTAAAATATTTTCATGTGCTATTGTTAGTTGTTTTATTCACAATTATTTCACCTTTTTGCAAAAATATTTATCTTTTGTTTTCACTGCAAAGGTTGACAACATTTACAAAATTGATTCTACGCAATCTACGAGAGGTACAACTCGCGTACGAGCGTGGAATCGTAGATTACAAAAACAAATTTGTACGTATTCTACGCTCCTACGAGCCTACGAGACTGAGTCTGAATACCCTAATTTGTACGTATTCTACGCTCCTACGAGCCTACGGGACTCAGTCTGAATACCCCTAATGAATGACTTTTTATTTCAGCGATGCTTGTGTGTTCTTGAAAATTTATCAGTCAAACGATTTTTTTATTTTCTGAGCGACCCTGTGGAACTTTTCGTTACTATCTTGACGCATAGAATCAAAGGCACACTATTTGCCAGACGTACAAAAATGTTAATTTATCGAATTTGTTTATCAAAAATAGATTACCCTCATAGCACTGTTAAAGTATTCAGAAAATCTAGATACAAATCAACAACAATGCAAAAGGAATACTACAAAGTAAATGATAATAATGCTTCTTCAAAACAAGAATATAGAGAAAATGCATTTAAAATACAAATGATCTCCAAAAATTTACATGAACAAATTTTTGGAAAAAGCTTTCAATTTGTAAATATAAAAGAAAGTCTTCTATTAAAACATTTAGATGAATTAAAAAAGTTCGGTATTGATATTAACAAATCTACCATTTTACCTGATATTAAACTCAAAATTCCTCCTTTGCGTGGTAAGAATATTGAAGACCACTTTCATATAATTGCTAATGAACAAATTAAACCGTATGTAAACTTAATGAACGAGTTGATTAATTGCAAGAAATACCCGATTCCTCCAACTAAATGGTGTTTTCAAGAGGGATGGACTAAATATAATCCTTTAAATAACTCTGCATTGCCCGTAAAATATCCGTCTGATGATGTGTTTATAATTGATGTAGAAGTTTGTGTGTCGCTCGGTAACGCTCCAATTATTGCTACCGCTGTTAGTTCGCAATATTGGTATTCGTGGGTAAGTCCTAAAGTATTTAGTGAAAATAGTGCTTGTGGAAATTTAGAAGTTTGCAATTTAGATGAGCTAATACCGCTTGGGAAAGAAGGACCAAAATTAATAGTTGGTCATAATGTCTCCTATGATAGAGCTCGAATCAGAGAACAATATTTCCTCGAAGATACCAAATCACGTTTTATTGATACGATGTCAATGCATATATGTGTAAGTGGCGTTAGCAGCTACCAACGAACGATTATTAAATCCAAAAACCGTTCCGACACAAACAATGAATGGATTGAAAAAAGCTCATTAAACAGTTTAAAAGATGTTTATAAGTTATATTGCAAAGAAGAAATGCATTCAAAAGAAACCCGAAATGTGTTTTTAAAAGGAACTATTGATGATATACGTAAAAACTTTCAGCATTTAATGAGTTACTGTTCAAATGATGTTATCATAACTTCAAAAATTTTGCAAAAATTAGTTCCTTTATTTTTAGAAAGATTCCCACATCCTGTTACTTTTGCTGGAATGTTAGAACTTGGTTCATCATATCTTCCTGTTAATGATAACTGGATACGATATATTAATGAGTCTAAACTAGCGTATGAAGGTTTAAATATTGAATTAAAAAAACATTTATCTACGCGTGCGAATGAAGCTTGTAAATGGTTTAATAATGATAAGTATAAAAACCACATATGGTTATGGGATGAGGATTGGTCCGTTCAAAAACTAAAAATGAAAGTGAACTCAAAGGAAAAACAAATGAAGAGTACTAAAAGAAATAATATTCCAAATATCCATATGAGAGACTTGTTCCAAAAATTTGAATATTTACATGGAATGAAGAAGTTGTTGCCCAAGAAAAGGCCCTTTTTACCAGGATATCCAGCATGGTACCGAAAATTATCTCGAAAACCACAAGAAGGCTTTGTTTGTTTTTCCGGCGCTAATGAAATTGGAATCGGCATGAATATTGTTCCAAAACTTCTTTCTTTGTGTTGGGAGGGATATCCATTACATTATAACAAAGAACACGGTTGGGGATTTTTAGTACCCTTTAAGTTAAAACACTCACAAACTAATTCCCAGGAAGGTAAAATACCAATTCATGAACTCGCAAGTTTTTGTCAAATACAAAATATTGATTTTGAATCGGTTTTAGAAAATGTTCACAATTTTAAACAAAACCTAACAATTAAGTCTGGTATTTGGTGCAATACAGTAATTGACGATTGCTGCTACTTTTTCAAATTGCCTCATAAAAAGGGTTCTTCATTTAGAGTTGGAAATCCGTTGTCAAAAGATTTTTTAAAAGAAGTTTCAAATAATATTCTGAGTAGTGGTAATAATAATGATACTGCTGAACGTATTATTGAAATTTCTCGTATGGTAACATACTGGAGAAATAATCGAGATCGTATAATTGGACAAATGGTAGTGTGGCTACCGACAAGTACAACTCACAGTGAATTTAAGTATGGCGCTATTTGTCCACAAATTGTTGTATGTGGGACTGTTACTCGTCGTGCGATGGAACCTACATGGATGACTGCATCAAACTCTCAAATTGAGCGTATTGGATCCGAACTAAGAGCTATGGTTCAAGCACCAATGAATTACAAAATAATTGGTGCTGATGTTGATTCACAAGAGTTGTGGATTGCATCAGTGTTAGGTGATGCATATTCCTGTGGTACTCATGGTGCTACGCCATTGGGATGGATGACACTTAGTGGTTCAAAACATAATGGTACTGATATGCATTCCATAACCGCAAAAGCCATAGGAATATCTAGAGAAAATGCCAAAGTAATTAATTATGCTCGTATATATGGTGCAGGTCAAAAATTCGCGGAAAGTTTATTAAAACAGTTTAATCCATCTATATCGGATCTAGATGCAAAATCCAAAGCTTTGAAAATGTATTCTATTACTAAAGGTAGAAGAAACTATGAAATTCGTAAAGAATTTCAGGACCAGTATGAGAAAAAAGGGTATGTTTTTTAATTATGCATTTTTAGTTTAATAATATATATGCAGATAATTGTCACGTTCTTCAAGTTAGAGTTAAGAGTTTTCATGATAGAATTTAGAGTACTTTCTGTTGAGTAAAATTAACTCAAGCTCATTTAGGACCGTTTTATTCAGTCTCTGTTAAATTCCTTAACGCATATAATTTAATCATCTGATAAAAATAACATCGTAAATAATATCTATAATTAAAATTTGGTCTTATTCACTTCTAGTTAATTTTAAAGACAATTAAAAATCTCTAGTTAAGTTTGAAGCATAATTAAGAAATTTCCCTGGGATACGTGTTCAAATTACAAAATATGGCAACATTTTTTAAAAATATTACAAAATTTTTTAAAAAAATTGAATGAGAACGGCGGTTTTCTGACAATTATTTCAGAGTACGAAAACCCACCCCTAAAATTTACAGGGAATTTTTTCAAAAATGCTCTCTGTCTATTTAAAATGATCTTTGATAAAAAAAAAAACACAATTCACAAATCACAATTTCCAATGCTGAAGTCCTCGTTAACTAACTAGAGAATCTCCAATTAAAAACCTTTACAAAGACTGAAAAAACTCGATTTCACAAATTTCCAAATTGTTAATTTATAGTTACTATAATTGAAGCTGAATAAAACGGCCCGCTTTTTAATTGACGATTCTCTTGTTAGTTAACGAGACGTCACCTTTAACAACGCAATTAGCTAACTATATAAAATAGTTCTGTAAGCATATTTTGTAGAGGGAATTTCAACTTTATTTGAACATTTCGTTTTTTCCACTCGTAGTTAAGCTGAAAATTATGACGTTTCAATATTATTGTTTTCAAAAACTTCGAATGAAAGAAAACAAATGCTCTCGACAGTAAAAATAGTTAAAGAGTCGGCCATGTGAAGGAAGACGTAGATGAGGTGCATTTCGTTACCAACATCGTGGACTTTATTTAGCATTGGAAATTGTGATTTTTTTTTTATAAAATGCTCTTCCAATTGGAGAGGAACTATGAAATCAATAACTAAAACCACTTGTTGTCATTTCGTATTTCATCATTAAAAAATAAGAAAAAATGATAGGAGTTCATGTTTCTGTAGGGGGCCGTGGCTAAGTGCGTAGCCTACGAGCCAGCGGGGCCGATGTTCAAATCCCGGTTCGATCCCGGTTCCGCCAACATACATTTTTTTTTACGGCTTCCTCCTCTGCGAGCAGTGGCAAACTTCTGAGAGTTAATTTTTGCCATGAAAAAGCTTTTAACCCAGCCGTTCGGATTCGGCATTAAAACTGTAGGTCTCTTTCATTGGTGTAAAACATTACAAACGCACAACACCAATGATTGCAAGTAGCTCGGTCAAAGCCCCTCGTGGGCTGTAAAAGCCAATAATTTGTATTTGTTAGTTTAGTTCATGTTTCTATATATATACAGCCTTGTCCAAAAGTTTGAGGCACTTCAACAGAGTGCCCGTATCTTCACGGACTTTTTGTTGCAAATTCGAGGTTCTTTGCTTTATATTTAACTTTTTTTTTTATTATTTTTATTTATTTTTTTTTTATTCAAGCCTTTAAACACAGTGTCAAATTTGACGTCGATGACAACGCACGTGCGAAGTCAAAGAAAATTTAACACGTGTTAATTCTAAAAATTTATTGTGCTTAATTGTGAATAAAAACAATATAGAAAACCAAAATTATAAAAAAACTTTAAAAACAAAACACTCTAGTGAGAATTGTAAAAAAAAAAAAATAATAAAAAAACCAAAAACACTTAAAAATGGATGACGATGTGAGTGACGACGGTGATGAACGCCTCTTGACCTGGCAAAGTGTTCCCAGCAAACAATCGCATAAACGTCATGCGGAAAATTCACCAAAAGCCATAAGGAATAAAAAACCATTTGTGGCCGATAAACCAACAACATCCCGTAATGCAACGTCTGCAAATAAGTTTGCAGCTTTAGAAGTAGACGAAGAAGAACCATCTACAGAAGTTATGAGTGCAGCTGGAGCTCCTAATCCTCCTCCTATATTTATTCCTAGTGTTAAAGATATTTGTGCTATGATAAGTCATATTTGTACTATTATTATAAGGGATGTAAAGTCTACCAAGAGATTCTCCAAAAGAAATCGTCTAATATGATAAACAACAAAAAATTGGAAAATCATCGTAATACTCAATTCTCTTCTGTCCAGCAAGAATACATTAACACAGACACTAGTGGTAATAAAGAAAATATCAACAATAACTTTAATAATATGTCTTTTGCGCAAGTGGTAAAAAATCAAAATAATAATGACATTATGAATAGGATTGAAGTAGCACTAAATAAGCAAATTGAATTAACCAATTCATTAATGAATATGATGTCAATACTTATTAATAAATTATGCAAATAGATCTTAGAATCGCAGCAGGGAATGCCAATGGGCTTTCCCGTCATGCCCAAGAAATAGAAATGTTCTTGCATTTACATTTTATTGACATATTATTGATATCTGAATCTCATTTTACCTCTCGATCTCATTTAAAAATCAGAGGCTTTAATGTTATTTCTGCTAATCACCCAGATGATAAAGCGCATGCTGGTGCAGCTATAATAATAAAATCTACTTTAAAATTTGAAGTCATAGACGCTGTTTGTAAAACTTATCTTCAAGCCGCGGGAGTTAAAATCAAGTGTAACAATTTCGATATTTCAATTTTGCTATTTATTGCCCTCCAAGATATAACATAAGCTGTTCACAATATGAAGCATTCTTTAAAAATCTTGGTGCTAAATTTATAGTTGGTGGAGATTATAACTCAAAACATCCTTGGTGGGGTTCAAGACTAGCTAATCCTAAGGGAAAAGAACTATTCAAATGCATATCAAACAATCATTACTCTACATTATCGACTGGTAGGCCCACATACTGGCCCAGTGACCCTAGAAAAATACCTGATTTGCTTGACTTCTTTGTTTACCATGGGATCGCGAACCACCTCCTAGATATCATAGATAATGATGATTTAAGTTCAGACCATTCAGCCATCATCATTAATTTTAATACGACGTTGAACACTTTAAACTGTAATTCCTACAAACTCTTTTCCTCAAAAACTGATATTAAATCCTTTCAATACTGGATAGATAAAACATTAATCTTAATATAGCGTTAAAGTGTGGTAGCGAACTTGACAATGCAGTTGAAAACTTCACGAGTTTAATTCATGAAGCAGCCTTTTTATCAACACCAATCAATGAACCTATTCAAAATAATAACACTGTTATCATATCTAGTGAAATAAGAGAATTAATCAGAAATAAGAGGCGATTAAGAAGAATTTGGAAAATAAGCAGAAATCCGAGAGATAAAAGTAACCTTAATTTTGCATCAAATCAACTGAAACGACGACTTCATGAAATTAAAAATGATTCTCTAGGAAATTATTTGAAAAATCTGAACTGTTGCAATAACGATGAGTACAAACTTTGGAGAGCTACTAAATATTTAAAACGTCCTAGAAAACGTAACGTTCCAATAAAAGACGCTAGCGGAACTTGGTGCAGATCAAGCTTGTCTAAAGTTAAGGCTTTTGCTGAACACTTAGAACAAAGTTTTCAACCATTTCATATAAATAACACTACCACCGATATTGTGAACTTTTTAGACATTCCCTGTCAAATGGATTTGCCATTGAAACATATTTCCCCTAATGAAGTTCGTTCTGAAATAAAGATGTTGAATAACACCAAAACTACTGGATTTGACAAGTTGGATGCCAAAGTACTTAAATCTTTACCTAATAATGGTATTCTGTTACTAACGCTTATATATAATACTATATTAAGACTTTGTCAATTTCCAAGTCAGTGGAAGTGTGCTGAAATAATTACGATTCTCAAGCCTAACAAACCAGAGAACGTCGTCTCGTCCTATAGACCGATAAGTTTATTAGTAACATTCTCGAAAGTATTTGAAAGAATATTTTTAAGAAGAATGTTACCTATTCTTGAAAAACAGCATATTATACCTGAATATCAATTTGGATTTCGAAGTAATCACGGCACACCTGAACAATGCCATCGTATCGTAAATGTCATTATTGATTCTCTGGAAACCAAAAAATATTGCTCTGGTGTGTTTTTGGATGTTCAGCAAGCTTTTGATCGAGTCTGGCATAGTGGTCTATTATTTAAGCTAAAAAAACTCCTTCCTGCTCCAGTTTACTTAGTATTAAAATCGTACTTAGAAAATCGTTGTTTTTATGATAAATCATTGATGAAACATCTGATATTAAGCAAATAAGAGCAGGTGTGCCACAAGGCAGTGTCTTAGGACCGGTTCTGTTTACGATCTTTACTTCAGACATGCCTATAACAGATTTGGTAACTACAGCTACATATGCTGATGACACTGCTGTACTTGCTTCAAATGAATCTGCAACTGTGGCTTCAAATCTAGTTCAATCTGCACTCAACAAAATTTAGTTATGGTTAACAACGTGGAATATTAAAATAAATACTTCAAAATCGGCTCATGTAACTTTCGCTTTAAAAAAAGGAAACTGCCCTGCAGTTTTTCTAAATAACTCTGAAATTCCTAATTGTGACAGCATTAAATATCTAGGACTGCATCTCGATAGGAGGCTAACGTGGAAAAATCATATTAAAGCTAAACGTCTCCAGCTTAATTTGAAATCCAAAAGAATGTACTGGTTACTTAATCCAAAATCTGAATTAAGTCTTAACAATAAATTACTGCTCTATAAAACCATACTGAAACCTGTATGGACATATGGAATTCAATTATGGGGCACAGCAAGTAATTCAAATATTGAAATTTTACAACGTTTTCAATCCAAAATATTAAGGCAAATTACTAATGCACCTTGGTTTGTCACAAACATTCAAATCCATAAAGATCTCAATGTCTCTTTTGTTAAAAAAGAAATAAATAACTTCAGCGCAAGATACCTTATTAGACTTAGTAATCACACCAATACTCTAGCTATAAGACTTCTTGATGATACTAATGAAATTAAAAGACTTAAAAGATATCATACACTAGATTTACCATTTAGATAATAAGTATGTACATATAGCTATTTTAAGTTTGTTATTATTTTATATTTAAGTTGTTGTTAATGTTCATTTAAATATGTTCATTGTATTTTTGGACTTAATGAAGTTCAAAATAACTCTGTTAAATTTATGTAATCAAATTTGCTTATTATTATTTAAATAGATTGCAAATAAAAGAATATTTACAAAAAAAACAAAAAAAAGCCTTTAAACACAAAAACAAAATGGTATATGCACTTTAAGGGTAAAAACCACTAAAATATAAACATTTAAAAAAATAAAAAAAAAACAATAACATTAAAAAATGACATGTAAATAATAACATGTCACGTAAATGATGTATATTAAATCATTTTAATCTTACAGATCATAATTTGGTCGGCATAATCTGATCTATACCGAAATGCCAAGTATCAATGTTGATATAAACAATTTGTCCACCCCCTCTACAGCGGCGTTACGCATCGAGTTGAGGAGTGCTCTCTTGGAGCGAACTTTGGCTACTGCAAGGTAGTCCAGAACACTGGACGCCTTTCGTCAATCACAACGTGATAAACTTGGTTGGGCTCTATTTCTTGATGCACCCATGTGTCCTCTTAAGCTCGAATCTGGTGCTGCTAACTACCATGTTATTTGCTGCAACGAAGTCGAATAGCCTCATTTCGTACTCGTGCGTTTCTGGGTGTAGGCTAAAGTTTCCGACTGTTAGACCAAAGACCTGCCCAAGTTGGTATTTAAGTCGCACATTACAATTTTTACATCGTGGCGGGGGCAGGGCTCATACATCTTCAAGGCTTTGACAGGCGCTCCTTGGTCGTATTGTTCTTCTCCTCCGTCTTTATCTGAGGCATTTTATCGTCTTTAGCCGAGGCTTGTTGTTCGGCTTCACTGAAGGAAATTTTTGATGTGTGTGGCTTGCAAGCCAAACGCCGCAACATCAAAACTGAGGGGTTTGATCGCTGCTCAACTAACTTTTTTTGAACATGTCATAACTTTCTCTAAATATATGCAATCTTTAACACCATATACATTGGCTCAAAAGTCTAACCGGACAGCTGAGAAAAGCAATGAGTTTCAGTAAATTTTTGTTAAATATTACTGTCTTAGAAATGTAGGATTACTTAAACAATATTTTTCATGCATCTTTTCATATATCTTTCAATAATATAAACAATTTGGGTGGGGGTAAAAGTGACCCCAAAATTGTTGCCATTTTAATATAATGTGTTTTTATAATAGAGATATTTTCAGAGATAACGATCTTTCTCAAGAGGTATCTATAAAATTCAAAACCTCATGAAGATTCACCCTCAAAATTTTGATGTGGTTATTTTTCTTGAAAGAATATTCCCGAAACATTATGGGAAAAAATAATTCGTCAATTATTAGTGTGAAATGAGGAGTTTTACAAGAAGCCCAAACAAGAAACATGTATATGTAAACACTGCTTGCTGAAAATTCATACTATTCGCTATATATCGCATAAAGCTCAGATTATATGAATATATTATTATACTATTATGGACTATACATAGCAAGTTTATGCTATATTTTAATATTTAATACATATATTTCTACGTTTTTTTCAGATATTCTACAAATGAAGCGTTAAAAATATCGTCAATGTGTAATCGTATTGTTCACGAAATGTTTTTAAAACCTTCGTGGAAAGGAGGTACAGAAAGTGCAATGTTCAATCGGCTTGAACATATAGCATCGAAAGAAAGTCCCGTGACGCCATTTTTAGGATGTCGATTGAGTCGTGCATTAGAAGGAACGGGGGGAAATGAAACACAGTTTTTACCAACTCGTGTAAATTGGGTTGTTCAAAGTGGCGCAGTGGATTTTCTTCATCTCATGTTAGTATCCATGCGTTGGCTTATGGGAGATAATGTACGATTCTGCTTGAGTTTTCATGATGAGTTGAGATATCTCGTCAAAGATGAATTGGCATATAAAGCAGCGTTGGCTATGCACACAACAAATTTATTGACTCGTTCATTTTGTTCATCTCGTCTTGGCCTGTATGATTTACCAATGTCTGTTGCATTTTTCTCATCAGTTGAAATTGATACAGTCTTGCGAAAGGAATGTACAATGGATTGTGTGACACCATCTAATCCTCATGGCCTTAAAATTGGATATGGGATTCCTCATGGAGAAAGTCTGAATATATATGAAGCCATCGAAAAGGTTGGAGGCGACATTTCCAATTGGGATTGGATAGTATAAATTCGAAATAATAGAGGTATTCACGATCCCTAACAAATATGATAGCATATTTGCTTGCTGGCTCTAAACAACAATAAGTTTCCTACCAATAGTAAAGTTGCTATTTCAAAACCCATAATGTTATTTATAAAATTATCGATTCTGTTCGGAATTGAAAATGTCAAAAAATAAATATATGAATATTTCCATGACAAGATAAATGTAAGACACTTCTATATAGCTAAAGGTTATATTTTAATATTAACTATCGTGTTAGGACAATCTACTAAATCAAGCTCAAGCTTGAATGTAAATTTGAAGATTCACAATTTTGAGACAATAATTTTTTTCTGATTAATATATTTTCTGAATTTATTGACATTGACTCATTTTACTTTTAGCTCATCGTGCATTGAAATGAAATGTTAAAAAAAAATGTCTGCCTTTAAACTATTTTAAAGTTTTTAGGCTGCGTTCACACCGAACGAACGACGCGAAGTGCGATGCGAAATTTTCGCGACGAATTCGCGGCGAAAATAACTGTTCACACCGAAAAGCGATTCGCCCGCGAATTCGCAAAAACCGTTCACACAAAAAACATAAGTGAACTCGCGTTACAAGAACAAACGTCTTTGTTTCTCGTTCGTTTCACTCGTTACATTTCATGTTCGTTCATGTTGGGGTCATCGCTCGTGTTTCGCATCGTTTTCGCGTCGCATGTGCGGTGTGAAAGCTCTCATAAGATCTAATGTAAATGTTTATTTTGTTTCGTATTTACCCACCCATCATGATCATACCCTATCAGGTGCATATTGTGAAATTAATCCTCTCACAATCATTTACGCGCTATTTATATGCGCGCATCAATCTATGTAGCTAACTACGCAGATTCATATTCTCATATGCACGCATTTCACGCGTTGCGAAGAGTCATCAAAACACACATCAAACTCATACAAAACAAAGAACCAACAGCTACAAGCGCACGCAGTCAAACAACAAAAACAAAACGAATAGACAATGATGAGAAAATGGACCTAATTCTATAAAGTATTAGATCGATATATTATTATTATTATTTAATGTTGATGATTGGAGATGCAACTTGTTTTCCGGGACCTTGTATAGCACCTGTCTAGGCCGGACCGGATAGTCCTATTGTGTTAAGCTCATCTGGATTGAGTTTACGTTATAAAGTAATAGTAAAAGTAGTTTGTGTTTTAGTACTCCTAATGTTTTCGGAAAAGGAAAAATGGCGGGGTCGGACACCCTTTTGTAATTTTTTTTCGACTCGACAGAAGCTCACCTTGAGCACAAGGGTAAGGATCAAACGAATTAACACTAGAAAGACCGGAGCGGTCATTTTTTACTTTTATTTATTTAAAAAGCTTTTTAGAAAACATGTGAAGTTACATAAAATTTAATTATTGTTTTTGAGATACACTGATCCATACTTAGAAAGACCACGAGCAGTCATTTTGACCGCTAATGAGAAATATAGGGTTATAGCTAAATAAATCGTCATAAAATCATGTTTTATTATTTAATATATTAATTTTTGTAATATAAAAAAATACATTATTTTTAAAAAAATTGATCCAAAAATATTCCTTTTTTATATTTGCGGCACAGTTGCCGCACATGGTTATGTTACAACAATCACAAAAATTTAATTGTTTAGTTTTATTTGCACTTTATATTTATTTGGCATTGGAGTCTCTTAGGAGTTTTATTGGCTCTACTTTCCAGAGAAACCAACTGAAGTATATAATTGTTTCGGGATATGTTTTTGCCGGTTGTTGTGTTATACATATACATATTATCCATGAATTAATTCCAGCTATATCCAGTACATTATAAAGGACATGGACTTCGGCTTACTGCCCTGACCGAATACTTGTGAGCCATTTGATCTACCATATCTACACCATATATCCATATATCATATATCTAGGTTCAAATGACTCACCGCGAGCATATAATAAAGCAATAACTGCATCAAGCTCATCCAAAGACGAATCAATTCATTTCACCAATTCATTATCTGACTGGCTTCAGTTTCTGTACAAAGTTTTATATGACGAAGAGTCTTCTGCTTTATTGTGGAGTCTTCTAACTTTATAGTCTTACATTATATATACATTATTATAAACATCCTACTTGAGTACTTGAACAATTGTTCTTATTTAGGATGAATGTCCATACCATACCTCCTTTGATGCTAAGTTATCACCAAGTTTTTAATAATATACTTCCTCGTCTGATTTCGTATCATCTGATGAGGAAATATTTATCGCAGTTACAAAATCGAAATCGGCATTCTCAGAAAGATTTTCTCCTATATCTGTTAGTCGAAATAGTTCTATCGATATTTCAGCTTCTGCAAGATTTCTACGCGCATTCATATTATTTTTCAAAAAGCAAAATCACAATTCATATGTTTATTGTACAAGTTTCAAACTTCATCATTCAAAATTATTAACATTTTTTCCAAAGTCTACATTTACCGTTAATGTTGGAAACACATTCATGCGGCAGCGACAATGCGTCAAACGTCAAAATATTTTTACATTAGTTCTTATTTAGATGATTATTTTGAATGCAACACGACGACAAGATAAATATTGTCGTCCGTCGCAGCCGTCAACTTGGATCTATTTATAATTTGAGAGACGACGACAAGCGTCAACTGTCAAAATGCTCTCTTTTCATTTATTTTTCTCTCAATTTATGATTGTAAATGAGTATATTTACTTTTACATGTTTCATTTTGATGTTTTGTTATGTTATATGTTTTTTGTTAATAAGTTTTAAGGCAATTATTTGAACAAAATATTTTGTCGCTGCCTCATTCAAAAACTTTCACTTTTTGAGAAGATGACGGCAGATAACTTCTACGCCATGTTGTCGGCGTGTTGGTGTGTCGCTGCCGCATCGAATGTGTTTTCCACATAAGTCCGAAACTAAACTTTTTGCAGTACAAAGCAGAGAGTGGATTAAGTGTTGCTTCATGTATATGCATATGTGATATATACGGTTGTATGTATATTGTATGTATGTTTTTGTTATACATATAAGGTAACTCCAAATTAATATTATGTCGTTCACAAAATTCTGTTTTAATAAATAAAATATTTTTAAATTACAGACTTGTGTAAAATTAATCAATAATAAGGAATATAATAATAGTTGCTGTTTTATGATGATTTATGTATATAGCTCTAGCGGTCAAAATGACCGGTCATGGTCTTTCTAGGTATACGAAAATTTCGGTCTTTCTAGTGTTAAGAAATAAAACAATTTTTTGCTTGACTAATTTTTCGTCTTTAATTTCACTAAAAAACAACCTTCGAAGCCGACAGGCTGTATAGGAACAACTTGCACAACAACAACCACTGCAGTGTAATTTATAATAGTCAAGAATGAATAAAATCAAAATAAATCAGAATAAAACATAGACAAGTCTTTTCTTCAGCATACCTTTAAGCAGATTACAATCATAAAACGATCATCTGGGCGATCTTTGAAGGCTATTCCAAGACTCCTCTTGCAGAAGATTCTTCCAGAAGCACGCAGAAGATCGGATATGACGAATCGAAGAGCAACAGTTTCTCCCGACGCATCGCTACAGAGGGATCTTTCGCGATCAGAAACTGTTGTCAGACCTACGTCCGTTCGTCAAAGTTGCATGAATACTCCGACCAGATAATTAGGACTCAAAGGTCTTCTCAAAATTAAGATACATGTAATAACAAGAGAACACAGTCATAATGTCATTCGCTCGCTTATAGTATGTTCACACGGAGCCGATTTTCGGCCCAAAATCTATTTTCGCTGAAAATCAGCCGAAAATCTGATTTTCGCCTTGGAATAACTGTCAAATGAAAATCGATTTCTGCTTATTTTCATCGAAAATCACGAAATTTGATTTTCACCCGAAAATTTGGCTCGTGTGAACGGACTATTAACTCAGGTAGAGAAGCTATACCATCTCAATCAGAAGACTCGTGGTGAGGCAATGGAAATTATATCCCATCCAATGACTGTTTTGCATCCGAATGTATTACGAACTTACCCGGGTTTAAAGCTTTTTTTTTTTGTCTCTGAGGCGGACTGATTGTTCGTCTCGTCTGACTTGTTTCATTATTCTATTTATTGTATTGTTTACTTCATATCAATTTTCTGGCGAAAGTATCATGTATGGTACAATTGCTTCTGGTGTCAGCTTTTCTACCATCTTCTGCTCGAGCTACATCCTTGCATCGTGAAATCGTACACAGTCGCTGATGATGTGTTCTACGTTTTCAATTTTGTCCTCACAGTACATACAAAAAGGATCGCTTGCGCACTTATACTTGTGTAGGTACGCCCGGAAGCATCCGTGCTCAGACAAAAATTGAGTGAGGTGGTGGTTCACCTCCCCGTGTGTCCTAGAGGTCCATGCGTCTATGTGTGGTATAAGTATGTACGTTCATCTACCTTTTGCAGATGCTTCTCATCGGTTCTGCCATTCTTTCTTATATTGATCGTCGGGTCTCTGGTGTTCTATAGGTTCGGTCCGGTTATTAAATAGTGAAGCTGCTCGTTTTGCTGCGATATCAATCGGAATTCTTGATGCTATAACATTAACCACATCGTCAGATACTGTGCGAAATGCACAACACACTATGTGAAGATAGTCTATATGCTGCCTCAATGCTCCTCAAATACGTTTTACAGATGGTCCCTTTCGCCCAAATCGGTGCCGCGTACATAATGATGGAGTTACTTACGCGTGTTAGTAAGGTCCTTATCGGTTGTTTTGGGCCGCCTATGTTTGACATACGCCTTGCCAGTGCTGAGGCAATCCGAGCGGCCTTCCCATTAAGTGATTCTTAAAGGACAGCCTATGATCAAGCACTACTGCCCTGGCTCGACGTAATTGTGTGTCCCCCTATGCTTAGTTTCAGTTTTTCCCAATTTTTCCCAACTGTTTATGAGGACTGCTTCCGTTTTGTGGTCCGCCAGTTGTAGCTTCGATGCTCGTAGCCATTTTTAACACTGTCTACTGTTTTGGTGCAATTTTCAGCACCTTCTGGTATGGTTTTTGCGACGGTTTCTATGGCGATGTCTGCATATCTCACAATTTCAACTCCCGTTGGTTTTTGGATGTTAAGTACACCAACGTACATAATGTTCCAGAGTATTGGTTCTAGTACAGAGTCTTGCGGTACTCCAGCGCTCACATGATATGTTTTTGGTCCATCTTCTGTATCGTACAGGAGACTCCTATTTTTAAAGTAGCTCTCTATTATATTGGCCAGGTAGATAGGTATGTTTAACCCCCTGAGGGCAGCCATTATCTGCGTTAAGTTAGCTGAGTTAAAAGCATTGTTTATGTCTAGTGTTATTATTGCACAGCATTTTTCTGTACCGCCCTTTCATCTTGTGTCCTTAATGGCCTCTGCTGCTGTGCCACATACCGCCGCTTATTAGCGCTGTTTGGGTTCCTCCGCGTGTTTAACGCAAAGATTTCACTGCCCTTTCGCTAAGTGCACCTATACTTGGGAACTGTTCCACAATTGCGCTGCAAATCTCCTCTCTTCTAGTGATCTCATCTAGGTCTCGGCACTCTATTGTAGCTTGGTGGCTTAGAACGTCTGTAGCTTCTTGTAGGGCATGTTAAATTTTCTCCCTGTGGGTCTTTGTTTGATTGTCCGCGGGGCCCTTTAGCTCTAGGAGAAGTTCTCCTTTTGCTGTTTTGCGAATCTTTGTTACGCTTTCACCTAGTTCTTTAGGTTCTGACTTCGCTTTGACTAATTTTAGCATGTCGGCATAGAACATGTCGCCGGTTTTACTGATGATCAGGGCATCATGGCGTATGAGCGATTTCTTCTCTCTGGGTTTACGTCTTATCACCTACGACCATCTCCCCTCCTTCAGGTTTTGTTTGGGGTCTCCCGCTCCTGTTGCCTTCTTGGGGCATTTACGTCTCCTGGATTGGTCTGAATTTTTTCACTGTTAGCAGGCGTTCGATAGTGTCGTCCGCTTCTTGCTGTCTCTTTTCTTTTGTCTTCTTCCTTGGGCTTTGCACAGGTGAGGTTTGAACGCTTTTTTCTATCAGGTGTCTCTTTGCTGATTTGCTGCTCTCCCACTGACTGCAATAATTTCTTCAATCAAGTCCCTCATTGGTTGATTGACGATTCTCTTTACCGTCATTAGTTTTTTTTTTAAGCCGTTGACTGTCGTTCCCTTGGTTCTCCCCGGTTGTTGGATGACAAAGTTGGGGACTTCGGTTTCTTGGGGGTGTTCTCTGTAGCTTCAATTTTTTGCTGAAGAGCTGGTGCTTGTAAGGTTCTTATTGTGTTTTATTTTATTTTTAACAGCTAATATTTTCACTACACTTCAGATTTTAATCACTTGTTGGTTTGAAGCTGGGATAACTCAGCAATCGTCCAGGTTCCAACAAAGCAATTTCTTGTTTCTGCCTGATATACACACTTGGTCAAATAAATAAGTACACCTCGGCAGAGTAAAAAAAAACGTTTAAGTGGTAGATCGAAAAGGGCATCCTTTGCAACAAAATATTACCCCATTTTGCTCGTTTTATAAACATTTTATAATAACTGTCAAATGAAAATCGAATTTTCAGTAGATCGAAAATTACAGTGGTGTTGCCATATATGAAAATTTGAAATGTAAAATAAATTTCGTTATGGTAATACCAAAAAAATGTTAATAGGAATTCAATATTTTTTGAATTCCATTCCATTTTTTCATATAATTAAAACATACTGCGATAATATTAACAATAACCAATTATAAATATCGCAATGTAATAAACAAATAACAAACGGAATGAATAAATAAAAAAAAACTGCAATCGTGATATCGAAAACTAATCATTTTGAAAATTTTGAACATGTTAATCCAAAATTTAAAGTCAAATATAAAAGCAACTATGAGAACTATTATAAAACATATAGGAGTTATTATAATTAATATTGACGCCCTCAACACGTGGCTTGCTTCATTGGTCCCCGAGCTGGGTGGCGAAGCTATGCATCATCGTGTCGACCTGGTCGACGGGAGCGACATTTTTATCTGATTTGTTGAGTGCAAACCAAGAGAACTTCGTACATTTTGAACCCCTTCAGCGAGTGGGCATCCGAAGATTCAGCGAAAACGAAACTGATCTGAAGGATTACTTGTATGAGTTGAAGAATCTGCTCCACTGCAAGCGATTTGAGCAAGTACATGGTGCATACGGTCATGCTTTTTATTTGTCTTTGATAATACGTATCTAGGTAGAGGGAATCTTCAAAAGATACAAGCAGACCGGTCTGAATGCATGCACGACTCACCGGTGCTTAGACGTACTAAACCCTCTCCTCAACACACACACTGTCCTGTTTGTGATCCCTGTGGTACTACCAGTTACGGCATTCCGTCACAGGGCAGGAAGGAGTTAATCACTCCCCTCTATAATTCGGCACACTTTATTACGTGTTCTCTGTTGCTCGAGCCCTTTCCTCATCTCGTCGGGTGCGCTTTATCATTTGCGTAATGATATTATTTGCTGTGTTCCAATTCTCTTCCGATAGTACCATAAACCTTATGACAGCCTCGACGATTAAAGCTTCTGGCATTTTCTGTTGCAAGACTTGTCTGGCCACATCAAATCTACCGCACTCTAGTAAGATATGTCCCGCGTTTTCGGTGCTATTCTCACAAAATAAGCAATATGGATCATTTACCTGTTTATACTTATGTAGGTACTCACGAAACAATCCATGACCTGACAGGAATTGTGTCAGGTGGTGGTTCACATCGCCATGGTTCTTTCGATCCATGGTTTTATGTTTGGGATCAACCTGTAAGTCCATCTTCCTTTTTGTGAAGAGTTCCAGCGTTGTTGTCATTCTCTTATGGCGGATTCGTCAACGGTGATTCTGTTTTGGTTTGGTACTCCGTTTACATGGTTGTAGAATAGGGCGGCATTTCGTCTCGCTGCTATATCTACCGGTAACCGAGATGCTATGACATTAGCAGCATCATTTGAAACTGTTCGAAATGCGCAGCAAATTCTCAACGAGGACAGTCTGTAGGCCGATTGTAGGCCAATCATATGTGTTTTGCAAGTGGTTGCCTTAGCCCATGTAGGTGCCGCGTACATCATTGTGGATGTATTTACACTGGCTAGTAGCGTTCTTATTGGTTGTCTTGGTCCTCCTATGTTTGGCATAAGTCTTGACAGAGCTTCTCCAACACGTGCCGCCTTTTCACTTGTCGCACGCAGATGTTCCTTAAAGGATAGTCTATGGTCAAGTAGGACACCAGGTATCTAATGGATGAGCTGGATGTTAAAGAGTGTCCACCTACTCGTATCTCAAGTTTTTCTACTTTCTTGTGGCTGCTAATTAGCACTGCCTCTGTCTTGTGATTGGCCAGGTCTAGTTTTGCAACATGCATCCAGTCTTTAACCCGTTGAATTTGTTGCGTTACACCTTTGTGCTACTGCTTCCAGCGTTTTCGCAACTACTACAATCGCGATATCGTCCGCGTATCCAACAATGTTGACTCCTGGGGGTTTCTCGATCCTTAAAACACCGTCATGTATGATGTTCCACAATATAGGGCCTAGGACGGATCCTTGGGGAACCCCAGCGCTAACGGCGTATGTTATTGGTCCATCCTCCGTGTCGTACAGCAGCTTTCTGTTCTAAAAGTATCTGTTTATTATTTGTATTTATTATGATGTATTTCGTATTATTAAGGGCTAGCATTGCCTGTTCTCAGTTAGCTGAATTGACCATATTTGACGTCCAGTGTTACTACCGCACATATTGCAGACTTTCTCAATGGCATGTGTGGTACTGCGATTCTTTCGAAATCCGAACTGTTGGTTGGAGAGTCCGGCCCGTCCTTCTGTTACCTCTTCCAGTTTGGTAAATTCAAATACAGCGCATCACGCTGTTGGCTTTCTCCTCGGATTCTCCTGTAGCTGGTTCCATGTTGTCGACTAGCATATCGGTGTCCAGTTTTTTCGTTTTCCAACGAATCAATTGAGTTTTCCTCCCTAGCTGGCGTCGAGGCTGTGCAGCTGTGTGTCTTATCTCAAAGATTATGGCATTGTGGTCGCTATTCGTGTAAGCATCTGAGACCTCCCATATGCTATGTCTGGTTAACGAACTACTTACAAAGGTCAGGTCGATTATTGATGAGCCTCTGCCGTTATCATATGTGTTTTTGTTCCCGCTGTTTAGGAGAACCAGGTTTAGATTGCAGAATGTTTCAGGTACTGCTTTTCCTCTCTGATTTGTCTTTGTGCTACCTTATTCTAGCGCCCACGCATTGAAATCGCCTGCAACTACTGCTGGAGATTTTCCTCTTACTGAGTGCGCTTATCGGTCTAGAGTATCTTGGAATTCTAGTATGCTGAGGCTTGGTGGTGCATAACAGCTGAAGAAATATATACCCTTTATTTTAGCATAGGCAAAATAATCGTACTGGTCTCTTGGCCTATATTCCAGAGGCAGACCCGCGCACGTACGCAGAGCCGCTTTTCCAGTTCCGTCCTTTACCCAGTTGTGGTTATCTGTGGGTATCGTATAGGGTTCGCTTATAATGAGGATGTCAGCTTTTGATTCGCTGACCATTTGTGTCAGAAGGTCTTGGGCCACTTCACAATGGTTTTATCTGTATGCACTTAACCATGCTTTGCAGATATCAGGGATGTCTGGGTACCATCTCGAGTTTGTCGGAGTGATTTTATATCGCTGGAGCTTATTAATCCAATATTTGGGAACTCTTCTTTAAATGCACTGCAGATGTCCTCTCGGGTTGTCACCTCGTCTAAGTCTCTGCACTCAATAACCACCTGATGACTTATCGACCTGACATTTGCGAGACTCTTGCAACGCACGTACTATATTGTCTCTGTGTGATCCAGTTTGTGAATCCGCTCGCCCTTTCAGCTGGAGTAAGAGCTCTCCTTTTGCTGTTTTACGGATTTTCGTAACTTCTTCGCCTAATTCTTTTAGTTCCGGCTTAGCTTTGATAAGCTTCAGCATATCCGCATAGGACAAGTCACCTGTTTTTGTTATTATTATTCCATCCGGACGCGTGTGGACTTTTCTTTCTTTCGGCTTTTTTCTGTTCACGACTGCCCATTCGCTGTCGTTAGCATGTTCGTCAGTACCATTTCCGAGTATAACTGGTGCCTGCTTTCGTGCTTCGTTTGGTATCACTTTGTTGGTTTCATAATTGGATATATTTTCGCCATGGTCTGAAGTTTTTATGGCTTCCTTGGCTATTGGTAACCGTTCGACCGGGCCCTCCATATCTCGCTTACGTTTGTCAATCGCCCTGCTTTTTTCGCTGCCTTCTGATACTTCAGGTATTTCATCTGTAGGTCGCCCCTGCGCTAACTTCTTATGTAGTGCCCCAGCTCATAAATAACCATCTTCTCTCTTGAATTATCAGCATCTTATCTCCCCTCCTTCAGTCCCCTCCTTCAGGTTTTGTTTGGGGTCTCCCGCTCCTGTTGCCTTCTTGGGGCATTTACGTCTCCTGGATTGGTCTGAATTTTTTCACTGTTAGCAGGCGTTCGATAGTGTCGTCCGCTTCTTGCTGTCTCTTTTCTTTTGTCTTCTTCCTTGGGCTTTGCACAGGTGAGGTTTGAACGCTTTTTTCTATCAGGTGTCTCTTTGCTGATTTGCTGCTCTCCCACTGACTGCAATAATTTCTTCAATCAAGTCCCTCATTGGTTGATTGACGATTCTCTTTACCGTCATTAGTTTTTTTTTTAAGCCGTTGACTGTCGTTCCCTTGGTTCTCCCCGGTTGTTGGATGACAAAGTTGGGGACTTCGGTTTCTTGGGGGTGTTCTCTGTAGCTTCGATTTTTTGCTGAAGAGCTGGTGCTTGTAAGGTTCTTATTGTGTTTTATTTTATTTTTAACAGCTAATATTTTCACTACACTTCAGATTTTAATCACTTGTTGGTTTGAAGCTGGGATAACTCAGCAATCGTCCAGGTTCTAACAAAGCAATTTCTTGTTTCTGCCTGATATACACACTTGGTCAAATAAATAAGTACACCTCGGCAGAGTAAAAAAAAACGTTTAAGTGGTAGATCGAAAAGGGCATCCTTTGCAACAAAATATTACCCCATTTTGCTCGTTTTATAAACATTTTATAATAACTGTCAAATGAAAATCGAATTTTCAGTAGATCGAAAATTACAGTGGTGTTGCCATATATGAAAATTTGAAATGTAAAATAAATTTCGTTATGGTAATACCAAAAAAATGTTAATAGGAATTCAATATTTTTTGAATTCCATTCCATTTTTTCATATAATTAAAACATACTGCGATAATATTAACAATAACCAATTATAAATATCGCAATGTAATAAACAAATAACAAACGGAATGAATAAATAAAAAAAAACTGCAATCGTGATATCGAAAACTAATCATTTTGAAAATTTTGAACATGTTAATCCAAAATTTAAAGTCAAATATAAAAGCAACTATGAGAACTATTATAAAACATATAGGAGTTATTATAATTAATATTGACGCCCTCAACACGTGGCTTGCTTCATTGGTCCCCGAGCTGGGTGGCGAAGCTATGCATCATCGTGTCGACCTGGTCGACGGGAGCGACATTTTTATCTGATTTGTTGAGTGCAAACCAAGAGAACTTCGTACATTTTGAACCCCTTCAGCGAGTGGGCATCCGAAGATTCAGCGAAAACGAAACTGATCTGAAGGATTACTTGTATGAGTTGAAGAATCTGCTCCACTGCAAGCGATTTGAGCAAGTACATGGTGCATACGGTCATGCTTTTTATTTGTCTTTGATAATACGTATCTAGGTAGAGGGAATCTTCAAAAGATACAAGCAGACCGGTCTGAATGCATGCACGACTCACCGCTACATCAGGTAGCGGTGCTTAGACGTACTAAACCCTCTCCTCAACACACACACTGTCCTGTTTGTGATCCCTGTGGTACTACCAGTTACGGCATTCCGTCACAGGGCAGGAAGGAGTTAATCACTCCCCTCTATAATTCGGCACACTTTATTACGTGTTCTCTGTTGCTCGAGCCCTTTCCTCATCTCGTTTATCATTTGCGTAATGATATTATTTGCTGTGTTCCAATTCTCTTCCGATAGTACCATAAACCTTATGACAGCCTCGACGATTAAAGCTTCTGGCATTTTCTGTTGCAAGACTTGTCTGGCCACATCAAATCTACCGCACTCTAGTAAGATATGTCCCGCGTTTTCGGTGCTATTCTCACAAAATAAGCAATATGGATCATTTACCTGTTTATACTTATGTAGGTACTCACGAAACAATCCATGACCTGACAGGAATTGTGTCAGGTGGTGGTTCACATCGCCATGGTTTCTTTCGATCCATGGTTTTATGTTTGGGATCAACCTGTAAGTCCATCTTCCTTTTTGTGAAGAGTTCCAGCGTTGTTGTCATTCTCTTATGGCGGATTCGTCAACGGTGATTCTGTTTTGGTTTGGTACTCCGTTTACATGGTTGTAGAATAGGGCGGCATTTCGTCTCGCTGCTATATCTACCGGTAACCGAGATGCTATGACATTAGCAGCATCATTTGAAACTGTTCGAAATGCGCAGCAAATTCTCAACGAGGACAGTCTGTAGGCCGATTGTAGGCCAATCATATGTGTTTTGCAAGTGGTTGCCTTAGCCCATGTAGGTGCCGCGTACATCATTGTGGATGTATTTACACTGGCTAGTAGCGTTCTTATTGGTTGTCTTGGTCCTCCTATGTTTGGCATAAGTCTTGACAGAGCTTCTCCAACACGTGCCGCCTTTTCACTTGTCGCACGCAGATGTTCCTTAAAGGATAGTCTATGGTCAAGTAGGACACCAGGTATCTAATGGATGAGCTGGATGTTAAAGAGTGTCCACCTACTCGTATCTCAAGTTTTTCTACTTTCTTGTGGCTGCTAATTAGCACTGCCTCTGTCTTGTGAGTGGCCAGGTCTAGTTTTGCAACATGCATCCAGTCTTTAACCCGTTGAATTTGTTGCGTTACACCTTTGTGCTACTGCTTCCAGCGTTTTCGCAACTACTACAATCGCGATATCGTCCGCGTATCCAACTATGTTGACTCCTGGGGGTTTCTCGATCCTTAAAACACCGTCATGTATGATGTTCCACAATATAGGGCCTAGGACGGATCCTTGGGGAACCCCAGCGCTAACGGCGTATGTTATTGGTCCATCCTCCGTGTCGTACAGCAGCTTTCTGTTCTAAAAGTATCTGTTTATTATTTGTATTATTATGATGTATTTCGTATTATTAAGGGCTAGCATTGCCTGTTCTCAGTTAGCTGAATTGACCATATTTGACGTCCAGTGTTACTACCGCACATATTGCAGACTTTCTCAATGGCATGTGTGGTACTGCGATTCTTTCGAAATCCGAACTGTTGGTTGGAGAGTCCGGCCCGTCCTTCTGTTACCTCTTCCAGTTTGGTAAATTCAAATACAGCGCATCACGCTGTTGGCTTTCTCCTCGGATTCTCCTGTAGCTGGTTCCATGTTGTCGACTAGCATATCGGTGTCCAGTTTTTTCGTTTTCCAACGAATCAATTGAGTTTTCCTCCCTAGCTGGCGTCGAGGCTGTGCAGCTGTGTGTCTTATCTCAAAGATTATGGCATTGTGGTCGCTATTCGTGTAAGCATCTGAGGCTTGGTGGTGCATAACAGCTGAAGAAATATATACCCTTTATTTTAGCATAGGCAAAATAATCGTATGTCTAGTGTTATTATTGCACAGCATTTTTCTGTACCGCCCTTTCATCTTGTGCCCTTAATGGCCTCTGCTGCTGTGCCACATACCGCCGCTTATTAGCGCTGTTTGGGTTCCTCCGCGTGTTTAACGCAAAGATTTCACTGCCCTTTCGCTAAGTGCACCTATACTTGGGAACTGTTCCACAATTGCGCTGCAAATCTCCTCTCTTCTAGTGATCTCATCTAGGTCTCGGCACTCTATTGTAGCTTGGTGGCTTAGAACGTCTGTAGCTTCTTGTAGGGCATGTTAAATTTTCTCCCTGTGGGTCTTTGTTTGATTGTCCGCGGGGCCCTTTAGCTCTAGGAGAAGTTCTCCTTTTGCTGTTTTGCGAATCTTTGTTACGCTTTCACCTAGTTCTTTAGGTTCTGACTTCGCTTTGACTAATTTTAGCATGTCGGCATAGAACATGTCGCCGGTTTTACTGATGATCAGGGCATCATGGCGTATGAGCGATTTCTTCTCTCTGGGTTTACGTCTTATCACCTACGACCATCTCCCCTCCTTCAGTCCCCTCCTTCAGGTTTTGTTTGGGGTCTCCCGCTCCTGTTGCCTTCTTGGGGCATTTACGTCTCCTGGATTGGTCTGAATTTTTTCACTGTTAGCAGGCGTTCGATAGTGTCGTCCGCTTCTTGCTGTCTCTTTTCTTTTGTCTTCTTCCTTGGGCTTTGCACAGGTGAGGTTTGAACGCTTTTTTCTATCAGGTGTCTCTTTGCTGATTTGCTGCTCTCCCACTGACTGCAATAATTTCTTCAATCAAGTCCCTCATTGGTTGATTGACGATTCTCTTTACCGTCATTAGTTTTTTTTTTAAGCCGTTGACTGTCGTTCCCTTGGTTCTCCCCGGTTGTTGGATGACAAAGTTGGGGACTTCGGTTTCTTGGGGGTGTTCTCTGTAGCTTCAATTTTTTGCTGAAGAGCTGGTGCTTGTAAGGTTCTTATTGTGTTTTATTTTATTTTTAACAGCTAATATTTTCACTACACTTCAGATTTTAATCACTTGTTGGTTTGAAGCTGGGATAACTCAGCAATCGTCCAGGTTCCAACAAAGCAATTTCTTGTTTCTGCCTGATATACACACTTGGTCAAATAAATAAGTACACCTCGGCAGAGTAAAAAAAAACGTTTAAGTGGTAGATCGAAAAGGGCATCCTTTGCAACAAAATATTACCCCATTTTGCTCGTTTTATAAACATTTTATAATAACTGTCAAATGAAAATCGAATTTTCAGTAGATCGAAAATTACAGTGGTGTTGCCATATATGAAAATTTGAAATGTAAAATAAATTTCGTTATGGTAATACCAAAAAAATGTTAATAGGAATTCAATATTTTTTGAATTCCATTCCATTTTTTCATATAATTAAAACATACTGCGATAATATTAACAATAACCAATTATAAATATCGCAATGTAATAAACAAATAACAAACGGAATGAATAAATAAAAAAAACTGCAATCGTGATATCGAAAACTAATCATTTTGAAAATTTTGAACATGTTAATCCAAAATTTAAAGTCAAATATAAAAGCAACTATGAGAACTATTATAAAACATATAGGAGTTATTATAATTAATATTGACGCCCTCAACACGTGGCTTGCTTCATTGGTCCCCGAGCTGGGTGGCGAAGCTATGCATCATCGTGTCGACCTGGTCGACGGGAGCGACATTTTTATCTGATTTGTTGAGTGCAAACCAAGAGAACTTCGTACATTTTGAACCCCTTCAGCGAGTGGGCATCCGAAGATTCAGCGAAAACGAAACTGATCTGAAGGATTACTTGTATGAGTTGAAGAATCTGCTCCACTGCAAGCGATTTGAGCAAGTACATGGTGCATACGGTCATGCTTTTTATTTGTCTTTGATAATACGTATCTAGGTAGAGGGAATCTTCAAAAGATACAAGCAGACCGGTCTGAATGCATGCACGACTCACCGCTACATCAGGTAGCGGTGCTTAGACGTACTAAACCCTCTCCTCAACACACACACTGTCCTGTTTGTGATCCCTGTGGTACTACCAGTTACGGCATTCCGTCACAGGGCAGGAAGGAGTTAATCACTCCCCTCTATAATTCGGCACACTTTATTACGTGTTCTCTGTTGCTCGAGCCCTTTCCTCATCTCGGTGCTTATCATTTGCGTAATGATATTATTTGCTGTGTTCCAATTCTCTTCCGATAGTACCATAAACCTTATGACAGCCTCGACGATTAAAGCTTCTGGCATTTTCTGTTGCAAGACTTGTCTGGCCACATCAAATCTACCGCACTCTAGTAAGATATGTCCCGCGTTTTCGGTGCTATTCTCACAAAATAAGCAATATGGATCATTTACCTGTTTATACTTATGTAGGTACTCACGAAACAATCCATGACCTGACAGGAATTGTGTCAGGTGGTGGTTCACATCGCCATGGTTCTCTTTCGATCCATGGTTTTATGTTTGGGATCAACCTGTAAGTCCATCTTCCTTTTTGTGAAGAGTTCCAGCGTTGTTGTCATTCTCTTATGGCGGATTCGTCAACGGTGATTCTGTTTTGGTTTGGTACTCCGTTTACATGGTTGTAGAATAGGGCGGCATTTCGTCTCGCTGCTATATCTACCGGTAACCGAGATGCTATGACATTAGCAGCATCATTTGAAACTGTTCGAAATGCGCAGCAAATTCTCAACGAGGACAGTCTGTAGGCCGATTGTAGGCCAATCATATGTGTTTTGCAAGTGGTTGCCTTAGCCCATGTAGGTGCCGCGTACATCATTGTGGATGTATTTACACTGGCTAGTAGCGTTCTTATTGGTTGTCTTGGTCCTCCTATGTTTGGCATAAGTCTTGACAGAGCTTCTCCAACACGTGCCGCCTTTTCACTTGTCGCACGCAGATGTTCCTTAAAGGATAGTCTATGGTCAAGTAGGACACCAGGTATCTAATGGATGAGCTGGATGTTAAAGAGTGTCCACCTACTCGTATCTCAAGTTTTTCTACTTTCTTGTGGCTGCTAATTAGCACTGCCTCTGTCTTGTGATTGGCCAGGTCTAGTTTTGCAACATGCATCCAGTCTTTAACCCGTTGAATTTGTTGCGTTACACCTTTGTGCTACTGCTTCCAGCGTTTTCGCAACTACTACAATCGCGATATCGTCCGCGTATCCAACAATGTTGACTCCTGGGGGTTTCTCGATCCTTAAAACACCGTCATGTATGATGTTCCACAATATAGGGCCTAGGACGGATCCTTGGGGAACCCCAGCGCTAACGGCGTATGTTATTGGTCCATCCTCCGTGTCGTACAGCAGCTTTCTGTTCTAAAAGTATCTGTTTATTATTTGTATTTATTATGATGTATTTCGTATTATTAAGGGCTAGCATTGCCTGTTCTCAGTTAGCTGAATTGACCATATTTGACGTCCAGTGTTACTACCGCACATATTGCAGACTTTCTCAATGGCATGTGTGGTACTGCGATTCTTTCGAAATCCGAACTGTTGGTTGGAGAGTCCGGCCCGTCCTTCTGTTACCTCTTCCAGTTTGGTAAATTCAAATACAGCGCATCACGCTGTTGGCTTTCTCCTCGGATTCTCCTGTAGCTGGTTCCATGTTGTCGACTAGCATATCGGTGTCCAGTTTTTTCGTTTTCCAACGAATCAATTGAGTTTTCCTCCCTAGCTGGCGTCGAGGCTGTGCAGCTGTGTGTCTTATCTCAAAGATTATGGCATTGTGGTCGCTATTCGTGTAAGCATCTGAGACCTCCCATATGCTATGTCTGGTTAACGAACTACTTACAAAGGTCAGGTCGATTATTGATGAGCCTCTGCCGTTATCATATGTGTTTTTGTTCCCGCTGTTTAGGAGAACCAGGTTTAGATTGCAGAATGTTTCAGGTACTGCTTTTCCTCTCTGATTTGTCTTTGTGCTACCTTATTCTAGCGCCCACGCATTGAAATCGCCTGCAACTACTGCTGGAGATTTTCCTCTTACTGAGTGCGCTTATCGGTCTAGAGTATCTTGGAATTCTAGTATGCTGAGGCTTGGTGGTGCATAACAGCTGAAGAAATATATACCCTTTATTTTAGCATAGGCAAAATAATCGTACTGGTCTCTTGGCCTATATTCCAGAGGCAGACCCGCGCACGTACGCAGAGCCGCTTTTCCAGTTCCGTCCTTTACCCAGTTGTGGTTATCTGTGGGTATCGTATAGGGTTCGCTTATAATGAGGATGTCAGCTTTTGATTCGCTGACCATTTGTGTCAGAAGGTCTTGGGCCACTTCACAATGGTTTTATCTGTATGCACTTAACCATGCTTTGCAGATATCAGGGATGTCTGGGTACCATCTCGAGTTTGTCGGAGTGATTTTATATCGCTGGAGCTTATTAATCCAATATTTGGGAACTCTTCTTTAAATGCACTGCAGATGTCCTCTCGGGTTGTCACCTCGTCTAAGTCTCTGCACTCAATAACCACCTGATGACTTATCGACCTGACATTTGCGAGACTCTTGCAACGCACGTACTATATTGTCTCTGTGTGATCCAGTTTGTGAATCCGCTCGCCCTTTCAGCTGGAGTAAGAGCTCTCCTTTTGCTGTTTTACGGATTTTCGTAACTTCTTCGCCTAATTCTTTTAGTTCCGGCTTAGCTTTGATAAGCTTCAGCATATCCGCATAGGACAAGTCACCTGTTTTTGTTATTATTATTCCATCCGGACGCGTGTGGACTTTTCTTTCTTTCGGCTTTTTTCTGTTCACGACTGCCCATTCGCTGTCGTTAGCATGTTCGTCAGTACCATTTCCGAGTATAACTGGTGCCTGCTTTCGTGCTTCGTTTGGTATCACTTTGTTGGTTTCATAATTGGATATATTTTCGCCATGGTCTGAAGTTTTTATGGCTTCCTTGGCTATTGGTAACCGTTCGACCGGGCCCTCCATATCTCGCTTACGTTTGTCAATCGCCCTGCTTTTTTCGCTGCCTTCTGATACTTCAGGTATTTCATCTGTAGGTCGCCCCTGCGCTAACTTCTTATGTAGTGCCCCAGCTCATAAATAACCATCTTCTCTCTTGAATTATCAGCATCTTATCTCCCCTCCTTCAGTCCCCTCCTTCAGGTTTTGTTTGGGGTCTCCCGCTCCTGTTGCCTTCTTGGGGCATTTACGTCTCCTGGATTGGTCTGAATTTTTTCACTGTTAGCAGGCGTTCGATAGTGTCGTCCGCTTCTTGCTGTCTCTTTTCTTTTGTCTTCTTCCTTGGGCTTTGCACAGGTGAGGTTTGAACGCTTTTTTCTATCAGGTGTCTCTTTGCTGATTTGCTGCTCTCCCACTGACTGCAATAATTTCTTCAATCAAGTCCCTCATTGGTTGATTGACGATTCTCTTTACCGTCATTAGTTTTTTTTTTAAGCCGTTGACTGTCGTTCCCTTGGTTCTCCCCGGTTGTTGGATGACAAAGTTGGGGACTTCGGTTTCTTGGGGGTGTTCTCTGTAGCTTCGATTTTTTGCTGAAGAGCTGGTGCTTGTAAGGTTCTTATTGTGTTTTATTTTATTTTTAACAGCTAATATTTTCACTACACTTCAGATTTTAATCACTTGTTGGTTTGAAGCTGGGATAACTCAGCAATCGTCCAGGTTCTAACAAAGCAATTTCTTGTTTCTGCCTGATATACACACTTGGTCAAATAAATAAGTACACCTCGGCAGAGTAAAAAAAAACGTTTAAGTGGTAGATCGAAAAGGGCATCCTTTGCAACAAAATATTACCCCATTTTGCTCGTTTTATAAACATTTTATAATAACTGTCAAATGAAAATCGAATTTTCAGTAGATCGAAAATTACAGTGGTGTTGCCATATATGAAAATTTGAAATGTAAAATAAATTTCGTTATGGTAATACCAAAAAAATGTTAATAGGAATTCAATATTTTTTGAATTCCATTCCATTTTTTCATATAATTAAAACATACTGCGATAATATTAACAATAACCAATTATAAATATCGCAATGTAATAAACAAATAACAAACGGAATGAATAAATAAAAAAAAACTGCAATCGTGATATCGAAAACTAATCATTTTGAAAATTTTGAACATGTTAATCCAAAATTTAAAGTCAAATATAAAAGCAACTATGAGAACTATTATAAAACATATAGGAGTTATTATAATTAATATTGACGCCCTCAACACGTGGCTTGCTTCATTGGTCCCCGAGCTGGGTGGCGAAGCTATGCATCATCGTGTCGACCTGGTCGACGGGAGCGACATTTTTATCTGATTTGTTGAGTGCAAACCAAGAGAACTTCGTACATTTTGAACCCCTTCAGCGAGTGGGCATCCGAAGATTCAGCGAAAACGAAACTGATCTGAAGGATTACTTGTATGAGTTGAAGAATCTGCTCCACTGCAAGCGATTTGAGCAAGTACATGGTGCATACGGTCATGCTTTTTATTTGTCTTTGATAATACGTATCTAGGTAGAGGGAATCTTCAAAAGATACAAGCAGACCGGTCTGAATGCATGCACGACTCACCGCTACATCAGGTAGCGGTGCTTAGACGTACTAAACCCTCTCCTCAACACACACACTGTCCTGTTTGTGATCCCTGTGGTACTACCAGTTACGGCATTCCGTCACAGGGCAGGAAGGAGTTAATCACTCCCCTCTATAATTCGGCACACTTTATTACGTGTTCTCTGTTGCTCGAGCCCTTTCCTCATCTCGTTTATCATTTGCGTAATGATATTATTTGCTGTGTTCCAATTCTCTTCCGATAGTACCATAAACCTTATGACAGCCTCGACGATTAAAGCTTCTGGCATTTTCTGTTGCAAGACTTGTCTGGCCACATCAAATCTACCGCACTCTAGTAAGATATGTCCCGCGTTTTCGGTGCTATTCTCACAAAATAAGCAATATGGATCATTTACCTGTTTATACTTATGTAGGTACTCACGAAACAATCCATGACCTGACAGGAATTGTGTCAGGTGGTGGTTCACATCGCCATGGTTTCTTTCGATCCATGGTTTTATGTTTGGGATCAACCTGTAAGTCCATCTTCCTTTTTGTGAAGAGTTCCAGCGTTGTTGTCATTCTCTTATGGCGGATTCGTCAACGGTGATTCTGTTTTGGTTTGGTACTCCGTTTACATGGTTGTAGAATAGGGCGGCATTTCGTCTCGCTGCTATATCTACCGGTAACCGAGATGCTATGACATTAGCAGCATCATTTGAAACTGTTCGAAATGCGCAGCAAATTCTCAACGAGGACAGTCTGTAGGCCGATTGTAGGCCAATCATATGTGTTTTGCAAGTGGTTGCCTTAGCCCATGTAGGTGCCGCGTACATCATTGTGGATGTATTTACACTGGCTAGTAGCGTTCTTATTGGTTGTCTTGGTCCTCCTATGTTTGGCATAAGTCTTGACAGAGCTTCTCCAACACGTGCCGCCTTTTCACTTGTCGCACGCAGATGTTCCTTAAAGGATAGTCTATGGTCAAGTAGGACACCAGGTATCTAATGGATGAGCTGGATGTTAAAGAGTGTCCACCTACTCGTATCTCAAGTTTTTCTACTTTCTTGTGGCTGCTAATTAGCACTGCCTCTGTCTTGTGAGTGGCCAGGTCTAGTTTTGCAACATGCATCCAGTCTTTAACCCGTTGAATTTGTTGCGTTACACCTTTGTGCTACTGCTTCCAGCGTTTTCGCAACTACTACAATCGCGATATCGTCCGCGTATCCAACTATGTTGACTCCTGGGGGTTTCTCGATCCTTAAAACACCGTCATGTATGATGTTCCACAATATAGGGCCTAGGACGGATCCTTGGGGAACCCCAGCGCTAACGGCGTATGTTATTGGTCCATCCTCCGTGTCGTACAGCAGCTTTCTGTTCTAAAAGTATCTGTTTATTATTTGTATTTATTATGATGTATTTCGTATTATTAAGGGCTAGCATTGCCTGTTCTCAGTTAGCTGAATTGACCATATTTGACGTCCAGTGTTACTACCGCACATATTGCAGACTTTCTCAATGGCATGTGTGGTACTGCGATTCTTTCGAAATCCGAACTGTTGGTTGGAGAGTCCGGCCCGTCCTTCTGTTACCTCTTCCAGTTTGGTAAATTCAAATACAGCGCATCACGCTGTTGGCTTTCTCCTCGGATTCTCCTGTAGCTGGTTCCATGTTGTCGACTAGCATATCGGTGTCCAGTTTTTTCGTTTTCCAACGAATCAATTGAGTTTTCCTCCCTAGCTGGCGTCGAGGCTGTGCAGCTGTGTGTCTTATCTCAAAGATTATGGCATTGTGGTCGCTATTCGTGTAAGCATCTGAGACCTCCCATATGCTATGTCTGGTTAACGAACTACTTACAAAGGTCAGGTCGATTATTGATGAGCCTCTGCCGTTATCATATGTGTTTTTGTTCCCGCTGTTTAGGAGAACCAGGTTTAGATTGCAGAATGTTTCAGGTACTGCTTTTCCTCTCTGATTTGTCTTTGTGCTACCTTATTCTAGCGCCCACGCATTGAAATCGCCTGCAACTACTGCTGGAGATTTTCCTCTTACTGAGTGCGCTTATCGGTCTAGAGTATCTTGGAATTCTAGTATGCTGAGGCTTGGTGGTGCATAACAGCTGAAGAAATATATACCCTTTATTTTAGCATAGGCAAAATAATCGTACTGGTCTCTTGGCCTATATTCCAGAGGCAGACCCGCGCACGTACGCAGAGCCGCTTTTCCAGTTCCGTCCTTTACCCAGTTGTGGTTATCTGTGGGTATCGTATAGGGTTCGCTTATAATGAGGATGTCAGCTTTTGATTCGCTGACCATTTGTGTCAGAAGGTCTTGGGCCACTTCACAATGGTTTTATCTGTATGCACTTAACCATGCTTTGCAGATATCAGGGATGTCTGGGTACCATCTCGAGTTTGTCGGAGTGATTTTATATCGCTGGAGCTTATTAATCCAATATTTGGGAACTCTTCTTTAAATGCACTGCAGATGTCCTCTCGGGTTGTCACCTCGTCTAAGTCTCTGCACTCAATAACCACCTGATGACTTATCGACCTGACATTTGCGAGACTCTTGCAACGCACGTACTATATTGTCTCTGTGTGATCCAGTTTGTGAATCCGCTCGCCCTTTCAGCTGGAGTAAGAGCTCTCCTTTTGCTGTTTTACGGATTTTCGTAACTTCTTCGCCTAATTCTTTTAGTTCCGGCTTAGCTTTGATAAGCTTCAGCATATCCGCATAGGACAAGTCACCTGTTTTTGTTATTATTATTCCATCCGGACGCGTGTGGACTTTTCTTTCTTTCGGCTTTTTTCTGTTCACGACTGCCCATTCGCTGTCGTTAGCATGTTCGTCAGTACCATTTCCGAGTATAACTGGTGCCTGCTTTCGTGCTTCGTTTGGTATCACTTTGTTGGTTTCATAATTGGATATATTTTCGCCATGGTCTGAAGTTTTTATGGCTTTCTTGGCTATTGGTAACCGTTCGACCGGGCCCTCCATATCTCGCTTACGTTTGTCAATCGCCCTGCTTTTTTCGCTGCCTTCTGATACTTCAGGTATTTCATCTGTAGGTCGCCCCTGCGCTAACTTCTTATGTAGTGCCCCAGCTCATAAATAACCATCTTCTCTCTTGAATTATCAGCATCTTATCTCCCCTCCTTCAGTCCCCTCCTTCAGGTTTTGTTTGGGGTCTCCCGCTCCTGTTGCCTTCTTGGGGCATTTACGTCTCCTGGATTGGTCTGAATTTTTTCACTGTTAGCAGGCGTTCGATAGTGTCGTCCGCTTCTTGCTGTCTCTTTTCTTTTGTCTTCTTCCTTGGGCTTTGCACAGGTGAGGTTTGAACGCTTTTTTCTATCAGGTGTCTCTTTGCTGATTTGCTGCTCTCCCACTGACTGCAATAATTTCTTCAATCAAGTCCCTCATTGGTTGATTGACGATTCTCTTTACCGTCATTAGTTTTTTTTTTAAGCCGTTGACTGTCGTTCCCTTGGTTCTCCCCGGTTGTTGGATGACAAAGTTGGGGACTTCGGTTTCTTGGGGGTGTTCTCTGTAGCTTCGATTTTTTGCTGAAGAGCTGGTGCTTGTAAGGTTCTTATTGTGTTTTATTTTATTTTTAACAGCTAATATTTTCACTACACTTCAGATTTTAATCACTTGTTGGTTTGAAGCTGGGATAACTCAGCAATCGTCCAGGTTCTAACAAAGCAATTTCTTGTTTCTGCCTGATATACACTAGGGTGGGTCGAAAAAAAAAATCATATTTGTCCGCCCCTCATATGAAAGGTTATGTCCAGACGATTTCGGGACAAAAAAAATTTTCGCCCCTGCCACGCCCTAAAAACAGCCAAAATGGTTTTTTCGTTATTACTTTGGTATTTGATGTCCGATTTTCTTGTACCTTATATCGTTGGAAAGGTGGTGGCGTAAGCTATGTTTTCTTAGTATATGTCGATGACCTTTGACCCCGTCTTCGGGGGAAAATTTTTGAAACTCGTATTTCTTCCAGGCGTTTGGGGGTAAATTATTTCATATATCGAAAGATCTCGAAAAATTATTAAGATTCGATATGTTAAAGTTGAAATTTCCCTCACAAACAAAAAAGTTAGAACGCTTTAAAACGTTAGTAGAAAATTAAATGCAACTTTGTAGAATTCAAATTTTTTTGCGAATCCGCTATGTTTGACATTATGGTTTATGCAACAGTTTGTTACCGGAACCAAAATACTAGAAAATATTTGAAATACAAAAAAAAAAAATAAAAGTTTAGTTGGATGGGGATTTGAACCTGCGTCCCTGAGCTAAAAACTCAAATTACATATGATTTGTACTAAAACTTTAAAGCGTTCTAACTTTTTTGTTTGTGAGGGAAATTTCAACTTTAACATATCGAATCTTAATAATTTTTCGAGATCTTTCGATATATGAAATAATTTACCCCCAAACGCCTGGAAGAAATACGAGTTTCAAAAATTTTCCCCCGAAGACGGGGTCAAAGGTCATCGACATATACTAAGAAAACATAGCTTACGCCACCACCTTTCCAACGATATAAGGTACAAGAAAATCGGACATCAAATACCAAAGTAATAACGAAAAAACCATTTTGGCTGTTTTTAGGGCGTGGCAGGGGCGAAAATTTTTTTTGTCCCGAAATCGTCTGGACATAACCTTTCATATGAGGGGCGGACAAATAAACTTTTTTTTTGTTGTATGGAGACCGACCCACCCTAATATACACACTTGGTCAAATAAATAAGTACACCTCGGCAGAGTAAAAAAAAACGTTTAAGTGGTAGATCGAAAAGGGCATCCTTTGCAACAAAATATTACCCCATTTTGCTCGTTTTATAAACATTTTATAATAACTGTCAAATGAAAATCGAATTTTCAGTAGATCGAAAATTACAGTGGTGTTGCCATATATGAAAATTTGAAATGTAAAATAAATTTCGTTATGGTAATACCAAAAAAATGTTAATAGGAATTCAATATTTTTTGAATTCCATTCCATTTTTTCATATAATTAAAACATACTGCGATAATATTAACAATAACCAATTATAAATATCGCAATGTAATAAACAAATAACAAACGGAATGAATAAATAAAAAAAAACTGCAATCGTGATATCGAAAACTAATCATTTTGAAAATTTTGAACATGTTAATCCAAAATTTAAAGTCAAATATAAAAGCAACTATGAGAACTATTATAAAACATATAGGAGTTATTATAATTAATATTGACGCCCTCAACACGTGGCTTGCTTCATTGGTCCCCGAGCTGGGTGGCGAAGCTATGCATCATCGTGTCGACCTGGTCGACGGGAGCGACATTTTTATCTGATTTGTTGAGTGCAAACCAAGAGAACTTCGTACATTTTGAACCCCTTCAGCGAGTGGGCATCCGAAGATTCAGCGAAAACGAAACTGATCTGAAGGATTACTTGTATGAGTTGAAGAATCTGCTCCACTGCAAGCGATTTGAGCAAGTACATGGTGCATACGGTCATGCTTTTTATTTGTCTTTGATAATACGTATCTAGGTAGAGGGAATCTTCAAAAGATACAAGCAGACCGGTCTGAATGCATGCACGACTCACCGCTACATCAGGTAGCGGTGCTTAGACGTACTAAACCCTCTCCTCAACACACACACTGTCCTGTTTGTGATCCCTGTGGTACTACCAGTTACGGCATTCCGTCACAGGGCAGGAAGGAGTTAATCACTCCCCTCTATAATTCGGCACACTTTATTACGTGTTCTCTGTTGCTCGAGCCCTTTCCTCATCTCGGTTTATCATTTGCGTAATGATATTATTTGCTGTGTTCCAATTCTCTTCCGATAGTACCATAAACCTTATGACAGCCTCGACGATTAAAGCTTCTGGCATTTTCTGTTGCAAGACTTGTCTGGCCACATCAAATCTACCGCACTCTAGTAAGATATGTCCCGCGTTTTCGGTGCTATTCTCACAAAATAAGCAATATGGATCATTTACCTGTTTATATTTATGTAGGTACTCACGAAACAATCCATGACCTGACAGGAATTGTGTCAGGTGGTGGTTCACATCGCCATGGTTTCTTTCGATCCATGGTTTTATGTTTGGGATCAACCTGTAAGTCCATCTTCCTTTTTGTGAAGAGTTCCAGCGTTGTTGTCATTCTCTTATGGCGGATTCGTCAACGGTGATTCTGTTTTGGTTTGGTACTCCGTTTACATGGTTGTAGAATAGGGCGGCATTTCGTCTCGCTGCTATATCTACCGGTAACCGAGATGCTATGACATTAGCAGCATCATTTGAAACTGTTCGAAATGCGCAGCAAATTCTCAACGAGGACAGTCTGTAGGCCGATTGTAGGCCAATCATATGTGTTTTGCAAGTGGTTGCCTTAGCCCATGTAGGTGCCGCGTACATCATTGTGGATGTATTTACACTGGCTAGTAGCGTTCTTATTGGTTGTCTTGGTCCTCCTATGTTTGGCATAAGTCTTGACAGAGCTTCTCCAACACGTGCCGCCTTTTCACTTGTCGCACGCAGATGTTCCTTAAAGGATAGTCTATGGTCAAGTAGGACACCAGGTATCTAATGGATGAGCTGGATGTTAAAGAGTGTCCACCTACTCGTATCTCAAGTTTTTCTACTTTCTTGTGGCTGCTAATTAGCACTGCCTCTGTCTTGTGATTGGCCAGGTCTAGTTTTGCAACATGCATCCAGTCTTTAACCCGTTGAATTTGTTGCGTTACACCTTTGTGCTACTGCTTCCAGCGTTTTCGCAACTACTACAATCGCGATATCGTCCGCGTATCCAACAATGTTGACTCCTGGGGGTTTCTCGATCCTTAAAACACCGTCATGTATGATGTTCCACAATATAGGGCCTAGGACGGATCCTTGGGGAACCCCAGCGCTAACGGCGTATGTTATTGGTCCATCCTCCGTGTCGTACAGCAGCTTTCTGTTCTAAAAGTATCTGTTTATTATTTGTATTTATTATGATGTATTTCGTATTATTAAGGGCTAGCATTGCCTGTTCTCAGTTAGCTGAATTGACCATATTTGACGTCCAGTGTTACTACCGCACATATTGCAGACTTTCTCAATGGCATGTGTGGTACTGCGATTCTTTCGAAATCCGAACTGTTGGTTGGAGAGTCCGGCCCGTCCTTCTGTTACCTCTTCCAGTTTGGTAAATTCAAATACAGCGCATCACGCTGTTGGCTTTCTCCTCGGATTCTCCTGTAGCTGGTTCCATGTTGTCGACTAGCACTAGGGTGGGAACGCCTCCGCGTAGGAAAGAAACCTGAAAAAAAAATTCGACAGCGAGTGGCACTTATGATGGAACCGGGGTTTTAGAGGCAGGACCCCTTAGAATGGAACCGGGGTCCTAGAATCGTACAATGGAACCGGGGTTCGAGAGGCAGAGAATCCCACAGCAGAGTGTGCTGATAGAGGGTCCTAAGTGTTTTGACGCCCGTACTTGGTAAACCAAGAGCGTCGTCGCGTTCAATCGGCTTTACGCCTAGAGCGACAGGAGAAATAAAGTCAAAACAAAGTCAATTGTGTTGAGATTAATTCTGAGTTTATTAATGGGCTGTGGGGCCCTTTTATACCTGGTGTCCACCTACTCGTATCTCAAGTTTTTCTACTTTCTTATGGCTGCTAATTAGCACTGCCTCTGTCTTGTGATTGGCCAGGTCTAGTTTTGCAACATGCATCCAGTCTTTAACCCGTTGAATTTGTTGCGTTACACCTTTGTGCTACTGCTTCCAGCGTTTTCGCAACTACTACAATCGCGATATCGTCCGCGTATCCAACAATGTTGACTCCTGGGGGTTTCTCGATCCTTAAAACACCGTCATGTATGATGTTCCACAATATAGGGCCTAGGACGGATCCTTGGGGAACCCCAGCGCTAACGGCGTATGTTATTGGTCCATCCTCCGTGTCGTACAGCAGCTTTCTGTTCTAAAAGTATCTGTTTATTATTTGTATTTATTATGATGTATTTCGTATTATTAAGGGCTAGCATTGCCTGTTCTCAGTTAGCTGAATTGACCATATTTGACGTCCAGTGTTACTACCGCACATATTGCAGACTTTCTCAATGGCATGTGTGGTACTGCGATTCTTTCGAAATCCGAACTGTTGGTTGGAGAGTCCGGCCCGTCCTTCTGTTACCTCTTCCAGTTTGGTAAATTCAAATACAGCGCATCACGCTGTTGGCTTTCTCCTCGGATTCTCCTGTAGCTGGTTCCATGTTGTCGACTAGCATATCGGTGTCCAGTTTTTTCGTTTTCCAACGAATCAATTGAGTTTTCCTCCCTAGCTGGCGTCGAGGCTGTGCAGCTGTGTGTCTTATCTCAAAGATTATGGCATTGTGGTCGCTATTCGTGTAAGCATCTGAGACCTCCCATATGCTATGTCTGGTTAACGAACTACTTACAAAGGTCAGGTCGATTATTGATGAGCCTCTGCCGTTATCATATGTGTTTTTGTTCCCGCTGTTTAGGAGAACCAGGTTTAGATTGCAGAATGTTTCAGGTACTGCTTTTCCTCTCTGATTTGTCTTTGTGCTACCTTATTCTAGCGCCCACGCATTGAAATCGCCTGCAACTACTGCTGGAGATTTTCCTCTTACTGAGTGCGCTTATCGGTCTAGAGTATCTTGGAATTCTAGTATGCTGAGGCTTGGTGGTGCATAACAGCTGAAGAAATATATACCCTTTATTTTAGCATAGGCAAAATAATCGTACTGGTCTCTTGGCCTATATTCCAGAGGCAGACCCGCGCACGTACGCAGAGCCGCTTTTCCAGTTCCGTCCTTTACCCAGTTGTGGTTATCTGTGGGTATCGTATAGGGTTCGCTTATAATGAGGATGTCAGCTTTTGATTCGCTGACCATTTGTGTCAGAAGGTCTTGGGCCACTTCACAATGGTTTTATCTGTATGCACTTAACCATGCTTTGCAGATATCAGGGATGTCTGGGTACCATCTCGAGTTTGTCGGAGTGATTTTATATCGCTGGAGCTTATTAATTCAATATTTGGGAACTCTTCTTTAAATGCACTGCAGATGTCCTCTCGGGTTGTCACCTCGTCTAAGTCTCTGCACTCAATAACCACCTGATGACTTATCGACCTGACATTTGCGAGACTCTTGCAACGCACGTACTATATTGTCTCTGTGTGATCCAGTTTGTGAATCCGCTCGCCCTTTCAGCTGGAGTAAGAGCTCTCCTTTTGCTGTTTTACGGATTTTCGTAACTTCTTCGCCTAATTCTTTTAGTTCCGGCTTAGCTTTGATAAGCTTCAGCATATCCGCATAGGACAAGTCACCTGTTTTTGTTATTATTATTCCATCCGGACGCGTGTGGACTTTTCTTTCTTTCGGCTTTTTTCTGTTCACGACTGCCCATTCGCTGTCGTTAGCATGTTCGTCAGTACCATTTCCGAGTATAACTGGTGCCTGCTTTCGTGCTTCGTTTGGTATCACTTTGTTGGTTTCATAATTGGATATATTTTCGCCATGGTCTGAAGTTTTTATGGCTTTCTTGGCTATTGGTAACCGTTCGACCGGGCCCTCCATATCTCGCTTACGTTTGTCAATCGCCCTGCTTTTTTCGCTGCCTTCTGATACTTCAGGTATTTCATCTGTAGGTCGCCCCTGCGCTAACTTCTTATGTAGTGCCCCAGCTCATAAATAACCATCTTCTCTCTTGAATTATCAGCATTTATGCCTCTTTTTTGTTTGTGGGGTGGTCTCGGCGCTGCACTTTTGGGTTGTCACTGTTGCGGGATCGCTTTTCTTTGCTTTGCTTGCCGCCAATATTGTTGATGGCTTTTTGGCAATGATCTCACGGCTGTCTTCTTCTGATGGTATCCTTATTGGGGTAAGGATATTTAATGCCGGTGCTAGTACGTTTTTCTTCGCCTTGCTGGCTGACACTGTACAAAAGGCCAGAATCGTTGAAGGTTTTTTGTCGGTTATTTGCCGCTCTTCTTCAACTGCAGACTTCTTTCTCGGAGTAAGATTCCTGTTTGGACATTGGTGGGGATCTCATTACCCCCGAATTCCTCCTGAAGGGATCGAATTCTAGGGTTAGGTCAATGGACCTTTCCTGAGCATCACATTGCGTCGACTCCATCCCCCTCTGGTCCGGGGGTGGGAACGCCTCCGCGTAGGAAAGAAACCTGAAAAAAAAATTCGACAGCGAGTGGCACTTATGATGGAACCGGGGTTTTAGAGGCAGGACCCCTTAGAATGGAACCGGGGTCCTAGAATCGTACAATGGAACCGGGGTTCGAGAGGCAGAGAATCCCACAGCAGAGTGTGCTGATAGAGGGTCCTAAGTGTTTTGACGCCCGTACTTGGTAAACCAAGAGCGTCGTCGCGTTCAATCGGCTTTACGCCTAGAGCGACAGGAGAAATAAAGTCAAAACAAAGTCAATTGTGTTGAGATTAATTCTGAGTTTATTAATGGGCTGTGGGGCCCTTTTATACAATATTTTAAGTGTTATACACACATTGGTATAACACTTATAACTATATCTACTCTACTCTAACTATTGATAAATTTGCTGACATATTTGGTATCCCCTTCTATCCAGTTCACTTGAATCCAAGAAAGGATTCAAGTTACAATTATTTGGTTTGACGAATAGGATTCGGGCACGGTCGTTGGAATTTGTGTACACTTGAGATCCACACGAATTCGACGGGCAATGTCCGAACCGATCACAACAACAACAACGAGAAACGCGGCGCATGCCGAAAATGCAGCGCAAGCAAATTAGATATTATGCGTGTTGTTGTTGTAGTCCGTCAGTGACCATGCGCGAGCTGACGGAGCACCGCTGGTAATTCTGTGACTGGATTTGTTTACATTTATTTTGATGTGGGATACTATAAAGTAGGGGAGCAAAATAGGGTCGGCAGTGTGGACTTATGTGTGCACACTACACCCTCACCCTTAACAGAAAACTTAGGGGTGTTACAATAATTTTTCTTAAAATATTGAATTTTGATAAATTTAATGTTTATGGTTTATATATTATCTTTAAATGTAATTAAGTAAAATTTTTTTTTTTTTTGTTTACTGTGTTTGATAATTATGTAGTAGTGCGTAGTAGTATAAAAATTTGAAAGTTTTGTTTTTTTTTTTGTTTTGTTTATAAAATATTTTTAAATGTATAAGTAATATACAGTGTGTATATGTAATATTATATAATATAATGTGTAGTAGCATGGTTAATGTTTTTATGGTTATGTTGCCTTATATGGATTTAATTGATTATTGTGGACTAATTTATCTGTCCCGTTTATATCTATGAGACTATTTACTCTTAGTCTATCTAATACTCTATATGGACCTTTGTATGGTAAATCGCATTTGCGTCTATCTTCTACCTTTAATAAAACTAAATCTCCTACATCTACGTTAAGGGGATTAGTGTATCCTAGATTCTTAGTGGTTCTTTTGATTTTGGTTTTTGTCAACATTTCGTTTGCTTTTGTTTTTGCATAGTTAAGTCTAGTACGCATTTCACTAGCGTAGCTATCGAAATCATAAAACTTAGTTTTCTTGTTATAAAGGTCATTTGGTAAATATGGCAGTTTTCCGTAAACTAGCTCATATGGTGTATACCCTGTGTCAATATGTGGGGTCGTGTTGTAAGTAAAAGCGAAATATGGGATCCATTTATCCCATTCGTGGTCAGTTGTCGATGTTAATAAGAATTCATTGAGTACTCTGTGATTTCTTTCGAGAGAGCCTATAGTCTGGTGATGGTAGGGGGTTGAAAATGTTTGTTTTATTTTCAAGAGCGTGCATATATTACGCATGAGTTCGTTTTTGAACTCTGTCCCGTTATCAGATTTTAACACTTGAAAGTGACCGTATTTCAAGATTACTTGTTCGACTAGTGTCTTTGCAACTGTGTCGGCATCTTTTGTGGACATTGGGTGTGCTATTACATATTTTGTCAATTCACACTGAATTGTTAATATGTAGCGGTATCCGTTTGAAATTCTTAGAGGACCTACAGTGTCGATTGAAAATGTTTGAAAACTATCGCTAGGGGTGTCTGTTAGCGTAAGTGGTTCTATAGTGTGCTTGGTTTGATTAGACTTCGCACAAATTTCAGAGCGGGATACAAATTTCTTTACCATCTTAAACATATTTTTCCAGACATATCTTTGTTTTAGTTTAATGAGAGTTTTTCTAACACCAAGGTGACCATTACTATGATATTCAGAAATCAAATTGTATTTCGTGAAATCATCTTGAACTCTCTTTGGAGGTTCATAAATAAGTATTTTCAGTGGAGGACTTTTGTTGTGAGGACTTATTATTCTTTTGAAAGTTTCTTTGAAATCTTTCTTTGAAATTTTTGTGAAAATAGGGTCATTATTGGCTAGCGCTAGCTCTTTAATATTTTTATCCCTTAAAAATGATATCAGCTTCTTCAAAATCGAATATAGATTCGTTGAATTCTCACTGTCATTCGCATGCGTAGTGTGTTCAGGATTTTGCTTCTTCAAAGACGAAACTGGTTTCGTTGAATTATCGCTGAATCCTACGTGCACGGTTTTGCTAAAGTCTGGGTATTGTAATAGAGGTGGATTTGTTAATATCTCTTTGAGAGTATCAAAAGCGGTTTGATGTTCTTCAGTCCATTCGAATTTGCTAGACTTTTTTAGAAGTGCGTTTAGACTTTTTGCAATGTCTGCGAAGTTTTTGATAAATCTTCTGTAGTAATTACAAAATGCTACAAACCTTCTAACTTCGTCTGCATTCTTTGGAACTGGATAATTTTTTATAACTTCATATTTCGCAGGGTCGGTTTTTATTCCATCGGCAGTAATTAGATGGCCTAAATACACGACTTCGGGACGTAGGAAACAGCATTTAGCTGCGTTGAGCTTTAAATTGTATTTTTGAAGTCTGTCAAGAACTTTAATTAAATTCGCATTATGGTTATTTATGCTACAGCCATGGATAATTATGTCATCCACGTAGAGAAAAGCATTTGAATCTAAGCCTGCAAGTGCAAGTGTAAGCATACGTTGGAAACTGTTTGAAGAAATTTTTAGTCCAAATGGTAGTCTTTTAAAATGATAATGCCCATTCTGTATTGAAAAGGCTGTTAAAGGTCGTGATTTCTTCTTAAGTTCTATTTGGTGAAATGAACTAGTCATATCAAGAGTTGAGAAACATTTCGCTCTTCCCAATCTGTCTAGAATATCTTCTAGGCGAGTGAGAGGAAACTTATCATTCATAATTTTGTTGTTCAATTTTCTGAAGTCTACAACAAGTCTCCATTTTCTTTTCTCATCGATGTTATTTTTGGGAACCAAAAGGAGTGGAGCATTGTATGGACTAATCGACGGTTCAATTATGTCTTCTTTCAACATTTTATTGACTTGTTCATTAATTATATCAGAATGTGAGTGAGGCAGTCTGTAATTTTTTATGTATACAGGATTGTTGTCTATTGTTGATATCGTTTGTTTATAAAAATTATTAGTAGTTAGTGGTTCATCGTCCAAGTGAAATACGTCTTAATATTTTTTAAAAATTCTGGTTAAGTCGTCCTTGATTTTAATATCATTATTTTTGACATTTAAAATATCTAAAAGTTTCTTCAAGCGTTTCTCATTATGAATCGGTCTGTCGTGACTGTAGTTCATGACATTATAATTATCTAGAGAATCAGTGTCGAATTGGATTCCTTTTAGAAGGACTTCTTTTTCAGTTGTGTTTAGTATTTTTATATGTGTCATTCCATTTTTTGGAGCTAGGGAGTTGCCTAGGAAAATTCCTTCTTGAATTTCTTTATTAAGAATTACTTTGTCTTCCGTCAATTTTAAACGAATTGGATGAATAATTTCTGTTCGCGGAGGACCTTTAATTAAGAGTGCGTCGTGAGATTTTGAGTGCATTGGAAGTATAATATGCGACTCATCGACAATGATTGAAATTGTAAAAGTTTCGTACCATCAGTTTCAATTGGAAATTCCGAATTTACCAGTTGAAACTCATGTTTGCAGGATTTTTCCTCAAAATTAAGTATAAGGTTCACGCTACCCATTGAGAATATTTCTTCGGAAGTAATACCCGTTAGTTTACATTTTTCGTCAATATTATATGATTCATTATTTAGTTTGGGACTGATTTTACATATGGAAATATCAGCACCAGTATCAATTAAGAACGTTAATGTCTTGTTTTTGTATTTTGTTTTAATGTAGTTAGAGTTATTATCCGATATTTTGTAAATTTTTAATTCTGGCTTTCTGGGAGAGTTGTCTCTTCCGAGCCTCGGTCGTTTCCCTGAACATTTATGTTTCGAATGTTTCTGTTTGCGTTATTATTATTTTGGGAGTTGTTATTGTTTCTGTTATTATCGGTGTTCCGATTGATGTTGGAATAGTTGTTCCTGTCGTTGTTGTTCTGGTATCTGTTTCTGTTGTTGTTGCTATTATTTTGGTTTCGACTTCTGTCGTTGTCTCAGTTTAAATTGTTGTTCTGTTGTCTGTCATTGTATCTATTGTTATTGTTACCATTTCTGTAGTTGTTGTTTCGTTGTCTGTCGTTGTATCTATTGTTATTGTTACCATTTCTGTAGTTGTTGTTTCTGTATTGTGTTCTGTTGGTGTTATTATATGATGTATTACTGTTGTAGTTTGGTCTGGAATTGTAACGAGTGTTTGTGTTATTTTTTCGTTTTATATGCAAAATTTCGTTTTGCGACGTCATTGTTTCATTTTCAACATCAAGTGCTATATTTGTGGCTTCCAATAAATCTTTTGGTTGTGCCGCTTGGACAGTTGTTTTCAAATTTTCATTCAAGCCTTTCTTGAATGCTTTGAGTGCAATTTTATTGTTACGCTGCACTATAATGTCCTTTTCATGTTCTGTCGCGTCTTGTCTTAGGTCTTCAAGGCCTAGTCTGTTTAGTCCTTCAAGAATGGTTAGTAGTTCGTCTTTGTATGTATTGACTCGCAAATTTCTTTGTTTTAAATTTGCTAGTCGTAGTTGTAATTGTTCTTCAGTAGTGTTGTCTTTGTACCTGTCTTTCAGTTTTTTTTTAATGTATCTAAGTCAGATGGTTCCGACGTACTACCCAGTGAGGTGCGCACGTTGGCAGTTAACTTTACATGGTATAAATATTTTAAAAATTGGCTTTGACCTTCAGCGTTAAGAGTTTCATACATTAACTCCGCTGATACGAGGAAACTATGTAGTTTTCGGTGGTCTCCTTTGAAAAGTGGTAGACTTCTAGAAGTCGATTCTATATTAAATGTAGTCATTTTTGATTTTATGTCCGTCTCTTTCGTTTTAATTTCTACTTCTTCTTCCTCTATTTCTTCTTTTTTAGATTCCAATTGTTGTGTTATCAATTGTATGGTATTGGAAAATATTTTATTAAATTCTAATTTGAGAGGGAGGATTTTTTCTTCTTCCATTTGGTCCGATAGGACGTCGAAATCTAACTTTAATTTTACAAGCTCTTGCTGTTTGAGGAGCACGGCTTCTGGTTTATACCCTCTATTTGAACTTTTCTTTAAGTTTATTAGAATCTTCTCAACTTCTCTTATTAGGTTTTCCATTTGTTATTATTTTTTATTTCATATTTTATTTATTTATTTTTTTATTTATTTTTTTAAACATTTGTTATTTGGTTATTGTGTTTGTGGACATAGTTTTTAAAATTCTTATCTTTTTTAGATACTACATATAGGATTACAATAATTACTATTACTAGGATTACTGTATCTGGAACGATTTGTTTCATCTCGTCTGTTTCAATTTGGTTGTTGATAATAGTTTCCTGGAATTGTGGTTTGGAATTTGGTTTTCCCATCTCTCGGTTCTGCTACTTAATTGGGTTTTTTGTATTTTGCTCCTAGTTTGATTGCTTTCTTTAGCTCTTCAATTTCTTCCCAGAGTTTCTGGGCTACTTCCCACTCTGGGGGGTTATCAGCGTAGACCGTTGCAAAGAGGTATGCAAGTCTCGAGACGACTTCCTCGCTTTTTCTTTTGTGGTTTGTGTGCCACTTTAGGGATTTGTGTTGCAATTCTTTCCTTCTGTTTTTCTTGCCTTTGGCGATACTCTTGTATCGTCAGTGGCTTCGGTCCAATTTTAATCGGTTTATATACCGGGGGCTCCTCTTTTTGAGCTGTGTGCTCACCGGTATATATTCTTCCATTTGCATCTAAGGTAATCTTGGCAGGATCCGCGGGCTTTTGTCGAGGATCGGCGAAATTAGCTGTGTCTGATGGCTCGGCGGGAAATTAGCTCTCGTCTCGGCAGGATTCGTTATCGTCTCTGGAGGATTTAGTTGCGTGACTGGAGAATTCGGGGGAAAATCTTCTCTCGTATCCTTGCTGGGAAATCCGTTTTCGTATCGTCTGGGTTTGGCAGGAACTCAGGAACTCGGCTACGTTGCTATGTTAAAATAAGCAGAAAATCTGCGACAGAATATTCCAGATTGGTCTGGCAGGATCGCCATATGATGGAACCGGGGTTTTAGAGGCAGGACCCCTTAGAATGGAACCGGGGTCCTAGAATCGTACAATGGAACCGGGGTTCGAGAGGCAGAGAATCCCACAGCAGAGTGTGCTGATAGAGGGTCCTAAGTGTTTTGACGCCCGTACTTGGTAAACCAAGAGCGTCGTCGCGTTCAATCGGCTTTACGCCTAGAGCGACAGGAGAAATAAAGTCAAAACAAAGTCAATTGTGTTGAGATTAATTCTGAGTTTATTAATGGGCTGTGGGGCCCTTTTATACAATATTTTAAGTGTTATACACACATTGGTATAACACTTATAACTATATCTACTCTACTCTAACTATTGATAAATTTGCTGACATATTTGGTATCCCCTTCTATCCAGTTCACTTGAATCCAAGAAAGGATTCAAGTTACAATTATTTGGTTTGACGAATAGGATTCGGGCACGGTCGTTGGAATTTGTGTACACTTGAGATCCACACGAATTCGACGGGCAATGTCCGAACCGATCACAACAACAACAACGAGAAACGTGGCGCATGCCGAAAATGCAGCGCAAGCAAATTAGATATTATGAGAACCGCGCGAGCTGACGGAGCACCGCTGGTAATTCTGTGACTGGATTTGTTTACATTTATTTTGATGTGGGATACTATAAAGTAGGGGAGCAAAATAGGGTCGGCAGTGTGGACTTATGTGTGCACACTACACCCTCACCCTTAACAGAAAACTTAGGGGTGTTACAATAATTTTTCTTAAAATATTGAATTTTGATAAATTTAATGTTTATGGTTTATATATTATCTTTAAATGTAATTAAGTAAAATTTTTTTTTTTTTGTTTACTGTGTTTGATAATTATGTAGTAGTGCGTAGTAGTATAAAAAATTGAAAGTTTTGTTTTTTTTTTTGTTTTGTTTATAAAATATTTTTAAATGTATAAGTAATATACAGTGTGTATATGTAATATTATATAATATAATGTGTAGTAGCATGGTTAATGTTTTTATGGTTATGTTGCCTTATATGGATTTAATTGATTATTGTGGACTAATTTATCTGTCCCGTTTATATCTATGAGACTATTTACTCTTAGTCTATCTAATACTCTATATGGACCTTTGTATGGTAAATCGCATTTGCGTCTATCTTCTACCTTTAATAAAACTAAATCTCCTACATCTACGTTAAGGGGATTAGTGTATCCTAGATTCTTAGTGGTTCTTTTGATTTTGGTTTTTGTCAACATTTCGTTTGCTTTTGTTTTTGCATAGTTAAGTCTAGTACGCATTTCACTAGCGTAGCTATCGAAATCATAAAACTTAGTTTTCTTGTTATAAAGGTCATTTGGTAAATATGGCAGTTTTCCGTAAACTAGCTCATATGGTGTATACCCTGTGTCAATATGTGGGGTCGTGTTGTAAGTAAAAGCGAAATATGGGATCCATTTATCCCATTCGTGGTCAGTTGTCGATGTTAATAAGAATTCATTGAGTACTCTGTGATTTCTTTCGAGAGATCCTATAGTCTGGTGATGGTAGGGGGTTGAAAATGTTTGTTTTATTTTCAAGAGCGTGCATATATTACGCATGAGTTCGTTTTTGAACTCTGTCCCGTTATCAGATTTTAACACTAGAAAGTGACCGTATTTCAAGATTACTTGTTCGACTAGTGTCTTTGCAACTGTGTCGGCATCTTTGGTGGACATTGGGTGTGCTATTACATATTTTGTCAATTCACACTGAATTGTTAATATCTAGCGGTATCCGTTTGAAATTCTTAGAGGACCTACAGTGTCGATTGAAAATGTTTGAAAACTATCGCTAGGGGTGTCTGTTAGCGTAAGTGGTTCTATAGTGTGCTTGGTTTGATTAGACTTCGCACAAATTTCACAGCGGGATACAAATTTCTTTACCATCTTAAACATATTTTTCCAGACATATCTTTGTTTTAGTTTAATGAGAGTTTTTCTAACACCAAGGTGACCATTACTATGATATTCAGAAATCAAATTGTATTTCGTGAAATCATCTTGAACTCTCTTTAGAGGTTCATAAATAAGTATTTTCAGTGGAGGACTTTTGTTGTGAGGACTTATTATTCTTTTGAAAGTTTCTTTGAAATCTTTCTTTGAAATTTTTGTGAAAATAGGGTCATTATTGGCTAGCGCTAGCTCTTTAATATTTTTATCCCTTAAAAATGATATCAGCTTCTTCAAAATCGAATATAGATTCGTTGAATTCTCACTGTCATTCGCATGCGTAGTGTGTTCAGGATTTTGCTTCTTCAAAGACGAAACTGGTTTCGTTGAATTATCGCTGAATCCTACGTGCACGGTTTTGCTAAAGTCTGGGTATTGTAATAGAGGTGGATTTGTTAATATCTCTTTGAGAGTATCAAAAGCGGTTTGATGTTCTTCAGTCCATTCGAATTTGCTAGACTTTTTTAGAAGTGCGTTTAGACTTTTTGCAATGTCTGCGAAGTTTTTGATAAATCTTCTGTAGTAATTACAAAATGCTACAAACCTTCTAACTTCGTCTGCATTCTTTGGAACTGGATAATTTTTTATAACTTCATATTTCGCAGGGTCGGTTTTTATTCCATCGGCAGTAATTAGATGGCCTAAATACACGACTTCGGGACGTAGGAAACAGCATTTAGCTGCGTTGAGCTTTAAATTGTATTTTTGAAGTCTGTCAAGAACTTTAATTAAATTCGCATTATGGTTATTTATGCTACAGCCATGGATAATTATGTCATCCACGTAGAGAAAAGCATTTGAATCTAAGCCTGCAAGTGCAAGTGTAAGCATACGTTGGAAACTGTTTGAAGAAATTTTTAGTCCAATGGTAGTCTTTTAAAATGATAATGCCCATTCTGTGTTGAAAAGGCTGTTAAAGGTCGTGATTTCTTCTCAAGTTCTATTTGGTGAAATGAACTAGTCAGAGAGTTGAGAACCATTTCGCTCTTCCCAATCTGTCTAGAATATCTTCTAGGCGAGTAAGAGGAAACTTATCATTCAAAATTTTGTCGTTCAATTTTCTGAAGTCTACAACAAGTCTCCATTTTCTTTTATCAGAGAGTCTTGTCTATTGTTGATATCGTTTGTTTATAAAAATTATTAGTAGTTAGTGGTTCATCGTCCAAGTGAAATACGTCTTGATATTTTTTTAAAAATTCTAGTTAAGTCGTCCTTGATTTTAATATCATTATTTTTGACATTTAAAATATCTAAAAGTTTCTTCAAGCGTTTCTCATTATGAATCGGTCTGTCGTGACTGTAGTTCATGACATTATAATTATCTAGAGAATCAGTGTCGAATTGGATTCCTTTTAGAAGGACTTCTTTTTCAGTTGTGTTTAGTATTTTTATATGTGTCATTCCATTTTTTGGAGCTAGGGAGTTGCCTAGGAAAATTCCTTCTTGAATTTCTTTATTAAGAATTACTTTGTCTTCCGTCAATTTTAAACGAATTGGATGAATAATTTCTGTTCGCGGAGGAACTTTAATTAAGAGTGCGTCGTGAGATTTTGAGTGCATTGGAAGTATAATATGCGACTCATCGACAATGATTGAAATTGTAAAAGTTTCGTAATCTATTTTACAATGAAATTTTCTCAAAAAGTCTCTACCTAGTATACTATCAGTTTCCATTGGAAATTCCGAATTTACCAGTTGAAACTCATGTTTGCAGGATTTTTCCTCAAAATTAAGTATAAGGTTCACGCTACCCATTGAGAATATTTCTTCGGAAGTAATACCCGTTAGCTTACATTTTTCGTCAATATTATATGATTCATTATTTAGTTTGGGACTGATTTTACATATGGAAATATCAGCACCAGTATCAATTAAGAACGTTAATGTCTTGTTTTTGTATTTTGTTTGAATGTAGTTAGAGTTATTATCCGATATTTTGTAAATTTTTAATTCTGGCTTTCTGGGAGAGTTGTCTCTTCCGAGCCTCGGTCGTTTCCCTGAACATTTATGTTTCGAATGTTTCTGTTTGCGTTATTATTATTTTGGGAGTTGTTATTTTTTCTGTTATTATCGGTGTTCCGATTGTTGTGATATATGATGTATTACTGTTGTAGTTTGGTCTGGAATTGTAACGAGTGTTTGTGTTATTTTTTCGTTTTATATGCAAAATTTCGTTTTGCGACGTCATTGTTTCATTTTCAACATCAAGTGCTATATTTGTGGCTTCCAATAAATCTTTTGGTTGTGCCGCTTGGACAGTTGTTTTCAAATTTTCATTCAAGCCTTTCTTGAATGCTTTGAGTGCAATTTATTGTTACGCTGCACTATAATGTCCTTTCATGTTCTGTCGCGTCTTGTCTTAGGTCTTCAAGGCCTAGTCTGTTTAGTCCTTCAAGAATGGTTAGTAGTTCGTCTTTGTATGTATTGAATCGCAAATTTCTTTGTTTTAAATTTGCTAGTCGTAGTTGTAATTGTTCTTCAGTAGTGTTGTCTTTGTACCTGTCTTTCAGTTTTTTTTTTAATGTATCTAAGTCAGATGGTTCCGACGTACTACCCAGTGAGGTGCGTACGTTGGCAGTTAACTTTACATGGTATAAATATTTTAAAAATTGGCTTTGACCTTCAGCGTTAAGAGTTTCATACATTAACTCCGCTGATACGAGGAAACTATGTAGATCTCGGTGGTCTCCTTTGAAAAGTGGTAGACTTCTAGAAGTCGATTCTATATTAAATGTAGTCATTTTTGATTTTATGTCCGTCTCTTTCGTTTTAATTTCTACTTCTTCTTCCTCTATTTCTTCTTCTCTTCTAGATTCCAATTGTTGTGTTATCAATTGTATGGTATTGGAAAATATTTTATTAAATTCTAATTTGAGAGGGAGGATTTTTTCTTCTTCCTTTTGGTCCGATAGGACGTCGAAATCTAACTTTAATTTTACAAGCTCTTGCTGTTTGAGGAGCACGGTTTCTGGTTTATACCCTCTATTTGAACTTTTCTTTAAGTTTATTAGAATCTTCTCATCTTCTCTTATTAGGTTTTCCATTTGTTATTATTTTTTAATTCATATTTTATTTATTTATTTTTTTATTTATTTTTTGTAAACATTTGTTATTTGGTTATTGTGTTTGTGGACATAGTTTTTAAAATTCTTATCTTTTTTAGATACTACATATAGGATTACAATAATTACTATTACTAGGATTACTGTATCTGGAACGATTTGTTTCATCTCGTCTGTTTCAATTTGGTTGTTGATAATAGTTTCCTGGAATTGTGGTTTGGAATTTGGTTTTCCCATCTCTCGGTTCTGCTACTTAATTGGGTTTTTTGTATTTTGCTCCTAGTTTGATTGCTTTCTTTAGCTCTTCAATTTCTTCCCAGAGTTTCTGGGCTACTTCCCACTCTGGGGGGTTATCAGCGTAGACCGTTGCAAAGAGGTATGCAAGTCTCTTTTTCTGTCTTGCGAGACGACTTCCTCGCTTTTTCTTTTGTGGTTTGTGTGCCACTTTAGGTATTTGTGTTGCAATTCTTTCCTTCTGTTTTTCTTGCCTTTGGCGATACTCTTGTATCGTCAGTGGCTTCGGTCCAATTTTAATCGGTTTATATACCGGGGGCTCCTCTTTTTGAGCTGTGTGCTCACCGGTATATATTCTTCCATTTGCATCTAAGGTAATCTTGGCAGGATCCGCGGGCTTTTGTCGAGGATCGGCGAAATTAGCTGTGTCTGATGGCTCGGCGGGAAATTAGCTCTCGTCTCGGCAGGATTCGTTATCGTCTCTGGAGGATTTAGTTGCGTGACTGGAGAATTCGGGGGAAAATCTTCTCTCGTATCCTTGCTGGGAAATCCGTTTTCGTATCGTCTGGGTTTGGCAGGAACTCAGGAACTCGGCTACGTTGCTATGTTAAAATAAGCAGAAAATCTGCGACAGAATATTCCAGATTGGTCTGGCAGGATCGCCATATGATGGAACCGGGGTTTTAGTGGCAGGACCCCTTAGAATGGAACCGGGGTCCTAGAATCGTACAATGGAACCGGGGTTCGAGAGGCAGAGAATCCCACAGCAGAGTGTGCTGATAGAGGGTCCTAAGTGTTTTGACGCCCGTACTTGGTAAACCAAGAGCGTCGTCGCGTTCAATCGGCTTTACGCCTAGAGCGACAGGAGAAATAAAGTCAAAACAAAGTCAATTGTGTTGAGATTAATTCTGAGTTTATTAATGGGCTGTGGGGCCCTTTTATACAATATTTTAAGTGTTATACACACATTGGTATAACACTTATAACTATATCTACTCTACTCTAACTATTGATAAATTTGCTGACATATTTGGTATCCCCTTCTATCCAGTTCACTTGAATCCAAGAAAGGATTCAAGTTACAATTATTTGGTTTGACGAATAGGATTCGGGCACGGTCGTTGGAATTTGTGTACACTTGAGATCCACACGAATTCGACGGGCAATGTCCGAACCGATCACAACAACAACAACGAGAAACGTGGCGCATGCCGAAAATGCAGCGCAAGCAAATTAGATATTATGCGTGTTGTTGTTGTAGTCCGTCAGTGACCATGAGAACCGCGCGAGCTGACGGAGCACCGCTGGTAATTCTGTGACTGGATTTGTTTACATTTATTTTGATGTGGGATACTATAAAGTAGGGGAGCAAAATAGGGTCGGCAGTGTGGACTTATGTGTGCACACTACACCCTCACCCTTAACAGAAAACTTAGGGGTGTTACAATAATTTTTCTTAAAATATTGAATTTTGATAAATTTAATGTTTATGGTTTATATATTATCTTTAAATGTAATTAAGTAAAATTTTTTTTTTTTTTGTTTACTGTGTTTGATAATTATGTAGTAGTGCGTAGTAGTATAAAAAATTGAAAGTGTTGTTTTTTTTTTTGTTTTGTTTATAAAATATTTTTAAATGTATAAGTAATATACAGTGTGTATATGTAATATTATATAATATAATGTGTAGTAGCATGGTTAATGTTTTTATGGTTATGTTGCCTTATATGGATTTAATTGATTATTGTGGACTAATTTATCTGTCCCGTTTATATCTATGAGACTATTTACTCTTAGTCTATCTAATACTCTATATGGACCTTTGTATGGTAAATCGCATTTGCGTCTATCTTCTACCTTTAATAAAACTAAATCTCCTACATCTACGTTAAGGGGATTAGTGTATCCTAGATTCTTAGTGGTTCTTTTGATTTTGGTTTTTGTCAACATTTCGTTTGCTTTTGTTTTTGCATAGTTAAGTCTAGTACGCATTTCACTAGCGTAGCTATCGAAATCATAAAACTTAGTTTTCTTGTTATAAAGGTCATTTGGTAAATATGGCAGTTTTCCGTAAACTAGCTCATATGGTGTATACCCTGTGTCAATATGTGGGGTCGTGTTGTAAGTAAAAGCGAAATATGGGATCCATTTATCCCATTCGTGGTCAGTTGTCGATGTTAATAAGAATTCATTGAGTACTCTGTGATTTCTTTCGAGAGAGCCTATAGTCTGGTGATGGTAGGGGGTTGAAAATGTTTGTTTTATTTTCAAGAGCGTGCATATATTACGCATGAGTTCGTTTTTGAACTCTGTCCCGTTATCAGATTTTAACACTAGAAAGTGACCGTATTTCAAGATTACTTGTTCGACTAGTGTCTTTGCAACTGTGTCGGCATCTTTGGTGGACATTGGGTGTGCTATTACATATTTTGTCAATTCACACTGAATTGTTAATATCTAGCGGTATCCGTTTGAAATTCTTAGAGGACCTACAGTGTCGATTGAAAATGTTTGAAAACTATCGCTAGGGGTGTCTGTTAGCGTAAGTGGTTCTATAGTGTGCTTGGTTTGATTAGACTTCGCACAAATTTCACAGCGGGATACAAATTTCTTTACCATCTTAAACATATTTTTCCAGTCATATCTTTGTTTTAGTTTAATGAGAGTTTTTCTAACATCAAGGTGACCATTACTATGATATTCAGAAATCAAATTGTATTTCGTGAAATCATCTTGAACTCTCTTTAGAGGTTCATAAATAAGTATTTTCAGTGGAGGACTTTTGTTGTGAGGACTTATTATTCTTTTGAAAGTTTCTTTGAAATCTTTCTTTGAAATTTTTGTGAAAATAGGGTCATTATTGGCTAGCGCTAGCTCTTTAATATTTTTATCCCTTAAAAATGATATCAGCTTCTTCAAAATCGAATATAGATTCGTTGAATTCTCACTGTCATTCGCATGCGTAGTGTGTTCAGGATTTTGCTTCTTCAAAGACGAAACTGGTTTCGTTGAATTATCGCTGAATCCTACGTGCACGGTTTTGCTAAAGTCTGGGTATTGTAATAGAGGTGGATTTGTTAATATCTCTTTGAGAGTATCAAAAGCGGTTTGATGTTCTTCAGTCCATTCGAATTTGCTAGACTTTTTTAGAAGTGCGTTTAGACTTTTTGCAATGTCTGCGAAGTTTTTGATAAATCTTCTGTAGTAATTACAAAATGCTACAAACCTTCTAACTTCGTCTGCATTCTTTGGAACTGGATAATTTTTTATAACTTCATATTTCGCAGGGTCGGTTTTTATTCCATCGGCAGTAATTAGATGGCCTAAATACACGACTTCGGGACGTAGGAAACAGCATTTAGCTGCGTTGAGCTTTAAATTGTATTTTTGAAGTCTGTCAAGAACTTTAATTAAATTCGCATTATGGTTATTTATGCTACAGCCATGGATAATTATGTCATCCACGTAGAGAAAAGCATTTGAATCTAAGCCTGCAAGTGCAAGTGTAAGCATACGTTGGAAACTGTTTGAAGAAATTTTTAGTCCAAATGGTAGTCTTTTAAAATGATAATGCCCATTCTGTGTTGAAAAGGCTGTTAAAGGTCGTGATTTCTTCTCAAGTTCTATTTGGTGAAATGAACTAGTCAGAGAGTTGAGAACCATTTCGCTCTTCCCAATCTGTCTAGAATATCTTCTAGGCGAGTAAGAGGAAACTTATCATTCAAAATTTTGTCGTTCAATTTTCTGAAGTCTACAACAAGTCTCCATTTTCTTTTATCAGAGAGTCTTGTCTATTGTTGATATCGTTTGTTTATAAAAATTATTAGTAGTTAGTGGTTCATCGTCCAAGTGAAATACGTCTTGATATTTTTTTAAAAATTCTAGTTAAGTCGTCCTTGATTTTAATATCATTATTTTTGACATTTAAAATATCTAAAAGTTTCTTCAAGCGTTTCTCATTATGAATCGGTCTGTCGTGACTGTAGTTCATGACATTATAATTATCTAGAGAATCAGTGTCGAATTGGATTCCTTTTAGAAGGACTTCTTTTTCAGTTGTGTTTAGTATTTTTATATGTGTCATTCCATTTTTTGGAGCTAGGGAGTTGCCTAGGAAAATTCCTTCTTGAATTTCTTTATTAAGAATTACTTTGTCTTCCGTCAATTTTAAACGAATTGGATGAATAATTTCTGTTCGCGGAGGAACTTTAATTAAGAGTGCGTCGTGAGATTTTGAGTGCATTGGAAGTATAATATGCGACTCATCGACAATGATTGAAATTGTAAAAGTTTCGTAATCTATTTTACAATGAAATTTTCTCAAAAAGTCTCTACCTAGTATACTATCAGTTTCCATTGGAAATTCCGAATTTACCAGTTGAAACTCATGTTTGCAGGATTTTTCCTCAAAATTAAGTATAAGGTTCACGCTACCCATTGAGAATATTTCTTCGGAAGTAATACCCGTTAGCTTACATTTTTCGTCAATATTATATGATTCATTATTTAGTTTGGGACTGATTTTACATATGGAAATATCAGCACCAGTATCAATTAAGAACGTTAATGTCTTGTTTTTGTATTTTGTTTGAATGTAGTTAGAGTTATTATCCGATATTTTGTAAATTTTTAATTCTGGCTTTCTGGGAGAGTTGTCTCTTCCGAGCCTCGGTCGTTTCCCTGAACATTTATGTTTCGAATGTTTCTGTTTGCGTTATTATTATTTTGGGAGTTGTTATTTTTTCTGTTATTATCGGTGTTCCGATTGTTGTGATATATGATGTATTACTGTTGTAGTTTGGTCTGGAATTGTAACGAGTGTTTGTGTTATTTTTTCGTTTTATATGCAAAATTTCGTTTTGCGACGTCATTGTTTCATTTTCAACATCAAGTGCTATATTTGTGGCTTCCAATAAATCTTTTGGTTGTGCCGCTTGGACAGTTGTTTTCAAATTTTCATTCAAGCCTTTCTTGAATGCTTTGAGTGCAATTTTATTGTTACGCTGCACTATAATGTCCTTTTCATGTTCTGTCGCGTCTTGTCTTAGGTCTTCAAGGCCTAGTCTGTTTAGTCCTTCAAGAATGGTTAGTAGTTCGTCTTTGTATGTATTGAATCGCAAATTTCTTTGTTTTAAATTTGCTAGTCGTAGTTGTAATTGTTCTTCAGTAGTGTTGTCTTTGTACCTGTCTTTCAGTTTTTTTTTTAATGTATCTAAGTCAGATGGTTCCGACGTACTACCCAGTGAGGTGCGTACGTTGGCAGTTAACTTTACATGGTATAAATATTTTAAAAATTGGCTTTGACCTTCAGCGTTAAGAGTTTCATACATTAACTCCGCTGATACGAGGAAACTATGTAGATCTCGGTGGTCTCCTTTGAAAAGTGGTAGACTTCTAGAAGTCGATTCTATATTAAATGTAGTCATTTTTGATTTTATGTCCGTCTCTTTCGTTTTAATTTCTACTTCTTCTTCCTCTATTTCTTCTTCTCTTCTAGATTCCAATTGTTGTGTTATCAATTGTATGGTATTGGAAAATATTTTATTAAATTCTAATTTGAGAGGGAGGATTTTTTCTTCTTCCTTTTGGTCCGATAGGACGTCGAAATCTAACTTTAATTTTACAAGCTCTTGCTGTTTGAGGAGCACGGTTTCTGGTTTATACCCTCTATTTGAACTTTTCTTTAAGTTTATTAGAATCTTCTCATCTTCTCTTATTAGGTTTTCCATTTGTTATTATTTTTTAATTCATATTTTATTTATTTTTTATTTATTTTTTATTTATTTTTTTAAACATTTGTTATTTGGTTATTGTGTTTGTGGACATAGTTTTTAAAATTCTTATCTTTTTTAGATACTACATATAGGATTACAATAATTACTATTACTAGGATTACTGTATCTGGAACGATTTGTTTCATCTCGTCTGTTTCAATTTGGTTGTTGATAATAGTTTCCTGGAATTGTGGTTTGGAATTTGGTTTTCCCATCTCTCGGTTCTGCTACTTAATTGGGTTTTTTGTATTTTGCTCCTAGTTTGATTGCTTTCTTTAGCTCTTCAATTTCTTCCCAGAGTTTCTGGGCTACTTCCCACTCTGGGGGGTTATCAGCGTAGACCGTTGCAAAGAGGTATGCAAGTCTCTTTTTCTGTCTTGCGAGACGACTTCCTCGCTTTTTCTTTTGTGGTTTGTGTGCCACTTTAGGGATTTGTGTTGCAATTCTTTCCTTCTGTTTTTCTTGCCTTTGGCGATACTCTTGTATCGTCAGTGGCTTCGGTCCAATTTTAATCGGTTTATATACCGGGGGCTCCTCTTTTTGAGCTGTGTGCTCACCGGTATATATTCTTCCATTTGCATCTAAGGTAATCTTGGCAGGATCCGCGGGCTTTTGTCGAGGATCGGCGAAATTAGCTGTGTCTGATGGCTCGGCGGGAAATTAGCTCTCGTCTCGGCAGGATTCGTTATCGTCTCTGGAGGATTTAGTTGCGTGACTGGAGAATTCGGGGGAAAATCTTCTCTCGTATCCTTGCTGGGAAATCCGTTTTCGTATCGTCTGGGTTTGGCAGGAACTCAGGAACTCGGCTACGTTGCTATGTTAAAATAAGCAGAAAATCTGCGACAGAATATTCCAGATTGGTCTGGCAGGATCGCCATATGATGGAACCGGGGTTTTAGAGGCAGGACCCCTTAGAATGGAACCGGGGTCCTAGAATCGTACAATGGAACCGGGGTTCGAGAGGCAGAGAATCCCACAGCAGAGTGTGCTGATAGAGGGTCCTAAGTGTTTTGACGCCCGTACTTGGTAAACCAAGAGCGTCGTCGCGTTCAATCGGCTTTACGCCTAGAGCGACAGGAGAAATAAAGTCAAAACAAAGTCAATTGTGTTGAGATTAATTGTGAGTTTATTAATGGGCTGTGGGGCCCTTTTATACAATATTTTAAGTGTTATACACACATTGGTATAACACTTATAACTATATCTACTCTACTCTAACTATTGATAAATTTGCTGACATATTTGGTATCCCCTTCTATCCAGTTCACTTGAATCCAAGAAAGGATTCAAGTTACAATTATTTGGTTTGACGAATAGGATTCGGGCACGGTCGTTGGAATTTGTGTACACTTGAGATCCACACGAATTCGACGGGCAATGTCCGAACCGATCACAACAACAACAACGAGAAACGCGGCGCATGCCGAAAATGCAGCGCAAGCAAATTAGATATTATGCGTGTTGTTGTTGTAGTCCGTCAGTGACCATGAGAACCGCGCGAGCTGACGGAGCACCGCTGGTAATTCTGTGACTGGATTTGTTTACATTTATTTTGATGTGGGATACTATAAAGTAGAGGAGCAAAATAGGGTCGGCAGTGTGGACTTATGTGTGCACACTACACACTCCAGCTGAGAACGAGAGTGTTTATTTAATGTTCTTTAATTTTGAATTTATTTTACTTTTTACTTTACTTTACTTTAATTTGCTTTACTTTACTTTACTGGTAGTGACTACCGCAAGGAAGTCTAAACCAGGAAGGGAGGCAGACCGTACTAGGAAAAACGGATGTGATGCTAACTCACACAATTCACCACAGAGGAGAGGCTTTACACGAATTTGTAGAGAAACAAAGTTCTCTTATTGCAAATAGAGGATCAGACCCAACTTTCGTAGACGCACGAAGGAAGGAAGGGATGGATATATCTCTATATAGTAGCAAATTAACAAAAAGATAGACTTCATAGACTGGAAAGTTATGAATGATTTGACTATGTCAGACCACCGTGCTGTTTAGTTCAAAATCCAATATAGTTATAAGATGGTAGATACGTCTAATTATGAAAGTCGTCTAAACCACTCATTTCACAATTCAACACATTGTGTTGTATTGAAACTATTTATGTTTAACGATTTGATACTTTTTAATGAATCAAATCTATCTAATTAATAAAAAGAAGAAAAAAAAGAAAATAGTTATAATGAGTTTTATAATCTAATTTACTCCTTTCTGAAGTGACAATAAGAATAGAGCTGACTTTGGAAATGTAGCTCTATTTTTAGGCGTTTTATTATTTATGGCCGGTCTTTCGCTGAGTTATTGCCACGAAACATCAGTCGTTCGACATGCGAGGAGCCGGATCCCCGCCCAGTGGGAGGGGAGGAGAGGGTTCCAGACTGGGTTTCGGGGCCCAAATCAAAGTCGTGGTCGTCGACGTCCGTGGAAGGAACCGAGTCGAGCGGAGTCGAGAGTGGGAATTCCAAATGCGATTTAAATGACGCGCAGTGACGGAACGTGACGAAACTGCCAATGTGTGTTATCACCAATAACAATATTAACAACAACAATAGCCACAATAAGAACAAAAATTACAAAACCAACAATAAGAACAATAACAAGAAAAAACCACAGCAACAACGTCGCCAAAAACAATATTTTCAAACAGGAATATAACGAACATCTACAATAGGAGTGCGACAACAAAAGAATAAAAATGAATTCGAAATGGAAGTGAGAATTTCGAGCCAGGCTACGGACAGTTTATTCAAATTTTTTCCCTCGGGTGTATTTCCGGGCCACGCCAAGCTGGAGGATTCGAGGGAGGGGCGTGGCATTTGAGCTCGCCGCCTACATTTCCAAAGTCAGCTCAATTTTTATTGCTCACTTCAGAAAGGAGTAAATTAAATAATAAAACTCATTATAACTATTTTTTAAAAACTAGAGATAATTCTACAATACACTTACAATCTACTTACGATCGCTTCTGATGATCGTAATTGGAATTCGTAATTTAAGATGGTCAACCGTATGTTGTGAGTCATCTTCTATGTTTGTTTTTGTGTGTCGTATGTCGCGAAGTAAGTTTGCTGTTTTCGCGAAGCAAGTGTAATTTGAAATTAACTAAACTTATATACTCATTTGTTATTATACTGTCCAAAGATCGGGTTGCAGTGATTCGTGCGGTATGAGTTTTTGGTTTGGTTGTAACTTAAGTTGAAGTGAGGTGTGTAGGGTATGCGTCTGGTGTGGCTGTAACAATATGTTAAAACGATCAACCGCAAGGAGAAGACAATATGAATTCCGAAGAACACGGACAGCGCTAAATACGCAGAAGTGCTAGAGGAGTTAACGTAGAATACGTTCAAAAGAGATGAGCAGGTGGGAATTTTATATATAGTGGAAGAAGGTGCTTCGACACCCTGGTGGAATAGATAACTGTAAACCATGAAGATGGCATATATAGCAAAAAAGTCTCAATCCTACAAAGAAATTCGAAGTCGTGGAGAGAGACAGAAGATGATCTCCAAAGATATTGTATCAATGTTAGGACTTATCCGGAAAAAGGACGGTTCCATACCAGATACATTGGAAGGATCAGTAGAGTCGCTGATGGAAGTGCACTTTCCAGGTTGCATAAGGTCTGCAGATCCTTGGGGATCAAGATACCAATTGATAACTGAGGTCGACAAACGGAGGGTTGGCGGAATAGTGATACTTGAAGGAGTGGAAATAAATGCGTTTGTGCTCTTCAAAACATCAGGACTAGACAAGATCTTCCCAGCTCTTCTCCAATGGGGTACAAACACGCTATTGGAAAGAATAACGGAAATCTTCATCACATACCTTGCAACAGGGTGTGTGCCCTGGCCATGGAGGGAGACCAAAGTGGTAGTCCTTCCAAAACCGGGTAAATATGACTAATTGGAAGCGAAGTCCTTCCGGTAGTCTAGGGCTGCCCACTAGGGGGAGTACTATTGCCCATCCTGTGGAATCTTACCGTCGACTCCTTACTTCGGAAACTGGACTTACAAGGTATCCACATTGTAGGATACGCCGACGATGTCGTGATTATTAGGAGTGGAAAGTTTCTGGACATCATAAAATACACGACGAGACTGATTCGAGGCCGATTCTAACCTACGCTTCGTTGATATGGGGCCAAAATCTGACCAGAAAACCATCAAACGAAGGCTAGATCGAGTTAAAAGACTTGCGTGCATTGGAATAACTGATGCGATTCGTACCACTCCAACTGAAGCCATGGAATCGCTGTTAGGACTGCTACCCCTGGACCTTGCCGTAAAGAGGTCAGTAGCACTATCGGATCTTTGCATGAACAATAATGCTATGTGGTATAAGTTCGGCGAAGAAACTGGGCATCGACGAATCCTGACCATCACACACAAAGAAGCAAGGGACTCACAAATACCAAAGAACAGCATAAACAGGACTACACCATTTTCAAGCAGACTTGAGAAAATCGTAAACAGACCTCAGAAAATCGTAAAGTGACTTGAGAAAATCGTAAAGTGACTTGAGAAAATCGTAAAATGACTTGAGAAAATCGTAAAGTGACTTGAGAAAATCGTAAAGTGACTTGAGAAAATCGTAAAATGACCTGAGAAAATCGTAAACAGACCTGAGAAAATCGGAAACAGAACTCAGAAAATCGGAAACAGAACTCAGAAAATCGGAAACAGAACTCAGAAAATCGTAAACAGACCTGAGAAAATCGGAAACAGAACTCAGAAAATCGTAAACAGAACTCAGAAAAAAGACTTAAGAACCGAACTCGGTCGAAAAATGAAAGTTTTTCTGGTTTTCTGATAAATAATAATGTATTTAAATATTCAATATTTAATAATAAATTGTAAATAATACATATATTCTATGATCCTACTCGCATATCTTGTAGGGCCAGCGCATCCCCATGGAAAATGGAGCTGTGTTGAATTGCACGTGAACAGTCGGCCATTGTTATTGTCTCCTTAGCCTCATCAATAAGACGTTCCACAAATTGTAGTCTCTGTTCACAAACACCAGGTCCTTGAACTTCCGGTTACTCGCATCATGTTTTTTACATAAGTCTTTACTTTGGACCATATTGTTTCAATGGGGTTCAGCATTGGTGAATATGGGCCCAAGCGAAGAACTTTGGTTTTGTCTTGCGTGTAACGGGCAACAGCAGCTTCCAAAGATCTGTGACATGGAGCATTGTCACTAACAATCACGATATCTTCGAAATTGTTTCCTTGCTGCAGGAAACTCTCCAAGACACTGCAGATCCATGTATTACATATATCTGCTCTGAATGATCCTCTTTGTCATCATTCTTTGGATCATTCAGAGCAGGCTAAGGAGACAATAACAGTGGCCGACTGTTCACGTGCAATTCAACACAGCTCCATTTTCCATGGGGATGCGCTGGCCCTACAAGATATGCGAGTAGGATCATAGAATATATGTATTATTTACAATTTATTATTAAATATTGAATATTTAAATACATTATTATTTATCAGAAAACCAGAAAAACTTTCATTTTTCGACCGAGTTCGGTTCTTAAGTCTTTTTTCTGAGTTCTGTTTACGATTTTCTGAGTTCTGTTTCCGATTTTCTCAGGTCTGTTTACGATTTTCTCAAGTCACTTTACGATTTTCTCAAGTCATTTTACGATTTTCTCAAGTCATTTTACGATTTTCTCAAGTCACTTTACGATTTTCTCAAGTCACTTTACGATTTTCTGAGGTCTGTTTACGATTTTCTCAAGTCTGCTTGAAAATGGTGTAGAGTGGCCGAAAGGTTACAGAAAACTGTAATTTCTGAACAAAATACTCAGGCAGAGTGTGAGAACAGCGACATCAGCATTTGCGCTGATGGTTCGCTACAAGAAGAACTGAAGGCAGAGTGTTCAGTTGTCCAGCCCAGCAAGCAAGAGTCTTGCCATCCTAGGGAGCAAACATTACGGTGAAGATAGGATGGATAGTATACCACTACACAATATTCGGGTTTCTCGAATCCAGAGGCAAGATAGACTCTCGCTAAAGGGAAGAAAATGGACAATATAAATGTCTGATTCGAAATCCCCAATATTATACAATAGAAGTCCTGAGCAGAAACTCCTCGACACACAAGTCTGCTGGTTTTCTATGGACTCTACATGGAATCAATATCGTTCCCAGTTCGATACTCGATTTGCAACAAAAGTAGTCCAAGTAGAGGCAGGCTTCTTATACTGTGTTCACGAGTTCATTACCCAAGTCTGCGGGTTTTCGATGGACTCAACATGGAATCAATATCGTTCCCAGTTCGATACTCGATTTGCAACAAAAGTAGTCCAAGTAGAGGCAGGCTTCTTATACTGTGTTCACGAGTTCATTACGTTCCAACGAGTTGATGAAGTTCATTCATCAAAACCGGTTGTTAATGACGTTTAACCGCATACAATTGTATTTGTATTCTAAACGTGATAGGATGCAAAATAAGCAGAATTTGCAAGTTTTACCCAGGCTTGCCTTTCGAGCTTTGTATGAAAAGCTTTTTTATTTATTCTTTATTTTAGTTATTCTAAATTCAAAGCGAATAAAGCAAGCTTTGGACTTTTGACAATTAAAAATTATTGGTTTATTTAAACTTTGAAAATATAAATTATTTGTTTATTTTCAATTTTGAATTTTTTCATGTAATAACAAAACGCTTATAAAAAATGTAAGCTGTCTCACCAATTTGAAAGTGCGGTTATTCAAATTTAGGCAGACCACATGAGGATATACGTGGACAGCGGAGAAATCGTCATGTGTTCCAGGAGATGGCCGCCGTGTTGCAGAAAACTGATTTTGTTTCAATATTCAGCTTCAATTATAGTAACTATTGATTAACAATTGGGAAATTTGTGAAATCGAGTTTTTTCAGTCTTTGTTAAAGTTTTCAATTGATGATGCTCTAGTTAGTTAATAAGATGTCAGCTTTAATTAGCTAACTACGTAATTAAACAGTGACGTACGTAAGAAAAGAGTTATAATTTTAAAGAGAAAATTACAACTGTGAGCGATCGAATATTCATCATCGATTAAAGCTACGAAATTTATTTTCTGAATCCTCAACCGCGGCATATGCTTTCTCAGAAGCATCACAGCAAGACTGAATGCGATTCCATGGTGCAAAGTCTCCATCGTGGTATTAATGTGTACTAAATCCTAAACAAATTGTATTAATGTGTACAAAGAAATTCCATTGAACTAAGCCAATCTGCGTTATCGTAACGTCTCGCTTTATTTGATAGAACGCTACGTTTGGTTGGTGTCGTACTCAATTGCCACGGGCTTCGTCACGAAATGGAAACTGTCAGTCCGTGCATTCCACCTTATTCCAAAGGTTTTGCAATACTAGTCGAGTCATCGAACTCCAGGAAGCCTTCGCTGAGCAAATGATCTTTTGCTATAACCTTCAAAATGTCTATACAATTTCCATTTTCAAATTTATGGGCACCAGTAAAGGCATCATGAACGGACATGCAATTCTTCAAAACAAACGAAGCCAATTTGCATGTACCGCTGACATCTTCATCTAAATGGTTGAGCATAACATAACTTTACACGCCTCCAAATTTCAAATCTTTCGATATATACAACAATACAAGCAACTTTCTACATAACTACTTGCTTATAACTGACCGACAATCTGGGTTTAGAGCTAAGAGAAGTTGCATTACAGCTTTGATTGATGCAACTGAATAAATTCTAGCTTCTATTGACGACAATCGAGTATGTTTCCTAATTGTTTTGACCACTCGAAGACCTTTGACACCATTGACCATCAGATACTAGTTACCAAACTTTCTAAAATGTATAATTTTTCCTCTACCGCTTCTAAACTAATACTTTACTAACAGATCCCAAACTGTCTGCGCTAACAGCAATAGTTCAGTATTTCTGCTAAATAAAAGAGGAGTCCCTCAGGGCTACGTGTTAGGACCATTGCTCTTTTCAATATATATCAACGATCTACCGAGTACCTTCAGTAACTGTAATGTCCATATGTTTGTGTACACTTGAGATCCACACGAATTCGACGGGCAATGTCCGAACCGATCACAACAACAACAACGAGAAACGCGGCGCATGCCGAAAATGCAGCGCAAGCAAATTAGATATTATGCGTGTTGTTGTTGTAGTCCGTCAGTGACCATGGGAACCGCGCGAGCTGACGGAGCACCGCTGGTAATTCTGTGACTGGATTTGTTTACATTTATTTTGATGTGGGATACTATAAAGTAGGGGAGCAAAATAGGGTCGGCAGTGTGGACTTATGTGTGCACACTACACCCTCACCCTTAAGAGAAAAATTAGGGGTGTTACAATAATTTTTCTTAAAATATTGTATTTTGATAAATTTAATGTTTATGGTTTATATATTATCTTTAAATGTAATTAAGTAAAATTTTTTTTTTTTTTTGTTTACTGTGTTTGATAATTATGTAGTAGTGCGTAGTAGTATAAAAAATTGAAAGTTTTGTTGTTTTTTTGTTTTGTTTATAAAATATTTTTAAATGTATAAGTAATACAGTAATACAGTGTGTATATGTAATATTATATAATATAATGTGTAGTAGCATGGTTAATGTTTTTATGGTTATGTTGCCTTATATGGATTTAATTGATTATTGTGGACTAATTTATCTGTCCCGTTTATATCTATGAGACTATTTACTCTTAGTCTATCTAATACTCTATATGGACCTTTGTATGGTAAATCGCATTTGCGTCTATCTTCTACCTTTAATAAAACTAAATCTCCTACATCTACGTTAAGGGGATTAGTGTATCCTAGATTCTTAGTGGTTCTTTTGATTTTGGTTTTTGTCAACATTTCGTTTGCTTTTGTTTTTGCATAGTTAAGTCTAGTACGCATTTCACTAGCGTAGCTATCGAAATCATAAAACTTAGTTTTCTTGTTATAAAGGTCATTTGGTAAATATGGCAGTTTTCCGTAAACTAGCTCATATGGTGTATACCCTGTGTCAATATGTGGGGTCGTGTTGTAAGTAAAAGCGAAATATGGGATCCATTTATCCCATTCGTGGTCAGTTGTCGATGTTAATAAGAATTCATTGAGTACTCTGTGATTTCTTTCGAGAGAGCCTATAGTCTGGTGATGGTACGGGGTTGAAAATGTTTGTTTTATTTTCAAGAGCGTGCATATATTACGCATGAGTTCGTTTTTGAACTCTGTCCCGTTATCAGATTTTAACACTTGAAAGTGACCGTATTTCAAGATTACTTGTTCGACTAGTGTCTTTGCAACTGTGTCGGCATCTTTTGTGGACATTGGGTGTGCTATTACATATTTTGTCAATTCACACTGAATTGTTAATATGTAGCGGTATCCGTTTGAAATTCTTAGAGGACCTACAGTGTCGATTGAAAATGTTTGAAAACTATCGCTAGGGGTGTCTGCTAGCGTAAGTGGTTCTATAGTGTGCTTGGTTTGTTTAGACTTCGCACAAATTTCACAGCGGGATACAAATTTCTTTACCATATTAAACATATTTTTCCAGACATATCTTTGTTTTAGTTTAATGAGAGTTTTTCTAACACCAATGTGACCATTACTATGATATTCAGAAATCAAATTGTATTTCGTGAAATCATCTTGAACTCTCTTTGGAGGTTCATAAATAAGTATTTTCAGTGGAGGACTTTTGTTGTGAGGACTTATTATTCTTTTGAAAGTTTCTTTGAAATCTTTCTTTGAAATTTTTGTGAAAATAGGGTCATTATTGGCTAGCGCTAGCTCTTTAATATTTTTATCCCTTAAAAATGATATCAGCTTCTTCAAAATCGAATATAGATTCGTTGAATTCTCACTGTCATTCGCATGCGTAGTGTGTTCAGGATTTTGCTTCTTCAAAGACGAAACTGGTTTCGTTGAATTATCGCTGAATCCTACGTGCACGGTTTTGCTAAAGTCTGGGTATTGTAATAGAGGTGGATTTGTTAATATCTCTTTGAGAGTATCAAAAGCGGTTTGATGTTCTTCAGTCCATTCGAATTTGCTAGACTTTTTTAGAAGTGCGTTTAGACTTTTTGCAATGTCTGCGAAGTTTTTGATAAATCTTCTGTAGTAATTACAAAATGCTACAAACCTTCTAACTTCGTCTGCATTCTTTGGAACTGGATAATTTTTTATAACTTCATATTTCGCAGGGTCGGTTTTTATTCCATCGGCAGTAATTAGATGGCCTAAATACACGACTTCGGGACGTAGGAAACAGCATTTAGCTGCGTTGAGCTTTAAATTGTATTTTTGAAGTCTGTCAAGAACTTTAATTAAATTCGCATTATGGTTATTTATGCTACAGCCATGGATAATTATGTCATCCACGTAGAGAAAAGCATTTGAATCTAAGCCTGCAAGTGCAAGTGTAAGCATACGTTGGAAACTGTTTGAAGAAATTTTTAGTCCAAATGGTAGTCTTTTAAAATGATAATGCCCATTCTGTGTTGAAAAGGCGTCCAAGTGAAATACGTCTTGATATTTTTTAAAAATTCTAGTTAAGTCGTCCTTGATTTTAATATCATTATTTTTGACATTTAAAATATCTAAAAGTTTCTTCAAGCGTTTCTCATTATGAATCGGTCTGTCGTGACTGTAGTTCATGACATTATAATTATCTAGAGAATCAGTGTCGAATTGGATTCGTTTTAGAAGGACTTCTTTTTCAGTTGTGTTTAGTATTTTTATATGTGTCATTCCATTTTTTGGAGCTAGGGAGTTGCCTAGGAAAATTCCTTCTTGAATTTCTTTATTAAGAATTACTTTGTCTTCCGTCAATTTTAAACGAATTGGATGAATAATTTCTGTTCGCGGAGGAACTTTAATTAAGAGTGCGTCGTGAGATTTTGAGTGCATTGGAAGTATAATATGCGACTCATCGACAATGATTGAAATTGTAAAAGTTTCGTAATCTATTTTACAATGAAATTTTCTCAAAAAGTCTCTACCTAGTATACCATCAGTTTCAATTGGAAATTCCGAATTTACCAGTTGAAACTCATGTTTGCAGGATTTTTCCTCAAAATTAAGTATAAGGTTCACGCTACCCATTGAGAATATTTCTTCGGAAGTAATACCCGTTAGTTTACATTTTTCGTCAATATTATATGATTCATTATTTAGTTTGGGACTGATTTTACATATGGAAATATCAGCACCAGTATCAATTAAAAACGTTAATGTCTTGTTTTTGTATTTTGTTTTAATGTAGTTAGAGTTATTATCCGATATTTTGTAAATTTTTAATTCTGGCTTTCTGGGAGAGTTGTCTCTTCCGAGCCTCGGTCGTTTCCCTGAACATTTATGTTTCGAATGTTTCTGTTTGCGTTATTATTATTTTGGGAGTTGTTATTGTTTCTGTTATTATCGGTGTTCCGATTGTTGTTGGAATAGTTGTTCCTGTCGTTGTTGTTCTGGTATCTGTTTCTGTTGTTGTTGCTATTATTTTGGTTTCGACTTCTGTCGTTGTCTCGGTTTAAATTGTTGTTCTGTTGTCTGTCATTGTATCTATTGTTATTGTTACCATTTCTGTAGTTGTTGTTTCGTTGTCTGTCGTTGTATCTATTGTTATTGTTACCATTTCTGTAGTTGTTGTTTCTGTATTGTGTTCTGTTGGTGTTATTATATGATGTATTACTGTTGTAGTTTGGTCTGGAATTGTAACGAGTGTTTGTGTTATTTTTTCGTTTTATATGCAAAATTTCGTTTTGCGACGTCATTGTTTCATTTTCAACATCAAGTGCTATATTTGTGGCTTCCAATAAATCTTTTGGTTGTGCCGCTTGGACAGTTGTTTTCAAATTTTCATTCAAGCCTTTCTTGAATGCTTTGAGTGCAATTTTATTGTTACGCTGCACTATAATGTCCTTTTCATGTTCTGTCGCGTCTTGTCTTAAGTCTTCAAGGCCTAGTCTGTTTAGTCCTTCAAGAATGGTTAGTAGTTCGTCTTTGTATGTATTGACTCGCAAATTTCTTTGTTTTAAATTTGCTAGTCGTAGTTGTAATTGTTATTCAGTAGTGTTGTCTTTGTACCTGTCTTTCAGTTTTTTTTTAATGTATCTAAGTCAGATGGTTCCGACGTACTACCCAGTGAGGTGCGCACGTTGGCAGTTAACTTTACATGGTATAAATATTTTAAAAATTGGCTTTGACCTTCAGCGTTAAGAGTTTCATACATTAACTCTGCTGATACGAGGTAGTTCTCGGTGGTCTCCTTTGAAAAGTGGTAGACTTCTAGAAGTCGATTCTATATTAAATGTAGTCATTTTTGATTTTATGTCCGTCTCTTTCGTTTTAATTTCTACTTCTTCTTCCTCTATTTCTTCTTCTCTTTTAGATTCCAATTGTTGTGTTATCAATTGTATGGTATTGGAAAATATTTTATTAAATTCTAATTTGAGAGGGAGGATTTTCTTCTTCCTTTTGGTCCGATAGGACGTCGAAATCTAACTTTAATTTTACAAGCTCTTGCTGTTTGAGGAGCACGGTTTCTGGTTTATACCCTCTATTTGAACTTTTCTTTAAGTTTATTAGAATCTTCTCAACTTCTCTTATTAGGTTTTCCATTTGTTATTATTTTTTATTTCATATTTTATTTATTTATTTTTTTATTTATTTTTTTAAACATTTGTTATTTGGTTATTGTGTTTGTGGACATAGTTTTTAAAATTCTTATCTTTTTTAGATACTACATATAGGATTACAATAATTACTATTACTAGGATTACTGTATCTGGAACGATTTGTTTCATCTCGTCTGTTTCAATTTGGTTGTTGATAATAGTTTCCTGGAATTGTGGTTTGGAATTTGGTTTTCCCATCTCTCGGTTCTGCTACTTAATTGGGTTTTTTGTATTTTGCTCCTAGTTTGATTGCTTTCTTTAGCTCTTCAATTTCTTCCCAGAGTTTCTGGGCTACTTCCCACTCTGGGGGGTTATCAGCGTAGACCGTTGCAAAGAGGTATGCAAGTCTCGAGACGACTTCCTCGCTTTTTCTTTTGTGGTTTGTGTGCCACTTTAGGGATTTGTGTTGCAATTCTTTCCTTCTGTTTTTCTTGCCTTTGGCGATACTCTTGTATCGTCTCCTCTTTTTGAGCTGTGTGCTCACCGGTATATATTCTTCCATTTGCATCTAAGGTAATCTTGGCAGGATCCGCGGGCTTTTGTCGAGGATCGGCGAAATTAGCTGTGTCTGATGGCTCGGCGGGAAATTAGCTCTCGTCTCGGCAGGATTCGTTATCGTCTCTGGAGGATTTAGTTGCGTGACTGGAGAATTCGGGGGAAAATCTTCTCTCGTATCCTTGCTGGGAAATCCGTTTTCGTATCGTCTGGGTTTGGCAGGAACTCAGGAACTCGGCTACGTTGCTATGTTAAAATAAGCAGAAAATCTGCGACAGAATATTCCAGATTGGTCTGGCAGGATCGCCATATGATGGAACCGGGGTTTTAGAGGCAGGAACCCTTAGAATGGAACCGGGGTCCTAGAATCGTACAATGGAACCGGGATTCGAGAGGCAGAGAATCCCACAGCAGAGTGTGCTGATAGAGGGTCCTAAGTGTTTTGACGCCCGTACTTGGTAAACCAAGAGCGTCGTCGCGTTCAATCGGCTTTACGCCTAGAGCGACAGGAGAAATAAAGTCAAAACAAAGTCAATTATAAGAAGTAAAGTGTGAAAATGTCAGAAAACGAAAGTGTTCAATGGTAAAATGAATACAGAACATGCATCGGCAACTCCTGGTGAGTCGGCAACAAATCAGCAACAACAAAAGCATCGTCACCCTCCTCAGCAACAGCACATCGCACATTCGCGGCATCCACAATGACAACAATTAAACGAGCAGCAGTTCCGACATTAGCACAGCATTTACATCATCAGGCCGCAGCATCGTCGTTGTTAAAGGGAATTAGCTCTCGGTGCCAGAGGTGAAAAGTCGTAATCGTGCTCGGCGCTCGAGGCGCTGGTCCGTGGGACTGAGCTCGGTGTTCCAAGATGACCACCAGCAGCGAGGATGTGTTGCTGCAGATGGGCGAGGTGCGGTACAAGAAGGGCGACGGCACGTTGTACGTGATGAACGAGCGTCTGGCGTGGATGGCGGAGAATCGCGACACTGTCGCCATCTCTCATCGCTTTGCGGACATAAAGATGCAGAAAATTTCTCCCGAAGGCAAGCCGAAGGTTCAGCTGTAGGTGGTGCTGCAACAGCTCAACCTCCCATTTCGTCAATCGCAACGGGCAGCAGGCAATGCTGGCCGATCGTGATAAGGTCAAGGAACTGCTACAGCAATTGCTTCCGAATTTCAAACGAAAAGTGGACAAGGAGCTGGAGGAAAAGAATCGTATATTGTCGGATAATCCCAATCTCCTGCAGCTTTATAAAGATCTGGTTATCACTCAAGTGCTGACCAGCGAAGAGTTCTGGGAGACACACGCAAAAGACCATGCCATGAAGAAGGTCCAAAAGAAACAGGACATCGGTGTGTCGGGCGCCTTTTTAGCCGACATTAAACCCCAGACTGACGGTTGCAATGGCCTCAAGTACAATCTCACCGCTGACATTATCCACTGTATTTTCAAGACATATCCCGCCGTGAAGCGCAAACATCAAGAGAATGTGCCCGCGAAATTGAGCGAGTCAGAATTTTGGACGAAATTTTTCCAATCGCATTATTTCCATCGCGATCGCATCACTGCTGGAACCAAAGACATTTTTACCGAATTTTACCGACCAAACATTAAAGGCAGCAGTGCAGCAAGGAGCTGGTGATCCACTACTGGATTTAAAGTAGTTCGAGGACGTTCCGCTGGAGGATGGTTACTGCAGTGTCAAAGGCGATCGTAACGTTGTCAACAGCGGTAACATTATCCATCAGAATATGATAAAGCGATTCAATCAACACTCCATAATGGTGCTTAAAACGTGCACCGATGTCAATGGACCTGGGTCCAGTACAGGTCCAATACCAAATACATCATCGTCAAAGAACAAAGATTCTAAGTCGGACTCCAACGCTGTCAACGGAGCCACAGAGAAATCCAAACACAAAGAGGCAAAAGCCAATCATGACACATCAAATAACCCATCCAATAGTAATAGTCCTGAAAAACCCGCCAAGCGCCAGCGCATTATTAAAAAAAAATACACTATGAATATCTGGGCGAACCGAATGTGGAGCATGAAGACGAATGCGACGGAGCGACAAAACTCCCAAAGAAATCGCAGCAAATTAGTCTGGCCAAAGTTGAACGTTACCTGCATGGTCCGGTGCCAAGGAATCATTACGAGGTGCACGAAGATCCACGTCAAATGGAAGTGCAGTATCATTTGATGAGCACCACCGACGCGTGGATGGAGCGCACGCCGCACAAAGTGCTCGTCAGTCTCACGGCCGCCGTAAACGCCCTGGGCGAGTTGAGTCCGGGTGGTGCACTTATGCGGGGTTTTCAGGAACAGTCCGTACCACAACTAGTACCGCCCGACTTTGAAAAGGATTTACGTAACCTCTACTTGTCTCTGTCGGAATTACCCAAACACTTCTGGAATTGTTTTCCCCCAACGACACCTGATTTGGAGGCCAAAGCTGTGCGAATGCATGAGGCTATTCAGCGTTTTAAAATGGCAAAGCTGGTTCCTTTCGAGAGTCACGCCTTACATGAACTATCGCCATTGGGCTCTTCCCTGACACAACACTTGAATCGGTTGCTACAAGCTGCCAACACGAAATTTGTCACTTGGCAGCAGCGCAAGATGCGACAACACCCTCTGGGCGTCTCCCAAACGCATATGGCTCTCGATTTCTACCCGGGTACCCTCATGCTGTTCCTAAAAATGGACGAAGCGAAAAGCGCGAGATGCCCTCGACAGCGGCAGCAGCCGGCGTTTCTGGCCTCTGGTACTCCGATTGGGGATGTGGTCTTCTCAGTGGAGGACGTTGCGTATTATTTCCCCCTGAAGACATTAGGGCGTTCGGTTTCCGATAAACGTAATAATTTTTGGGTGAAACTTGCCCTCGTCACCAATAAAAGAAAACAATAATCACTACGCGCCCACGCGGCCGAGAAAGACGCCATGACAGGTGCCGTGTGACGAACCGGGCGAACCGGGCCGTCCCAAAATGAGACAGGGAGGTGCGGAGGAGCCACTGGACTTAAGTGTGCGGAGAGCCGAGGAAGGAGAACCAGAGCGCCAACGAAGGGTCGCCATCCTCGAAAATTGGTTGTACGAAAACGATGATGTGCTCGAGCTGGATGGTGGCGAGCAAGAGCTGGAGGAGGTGCTCCAGGAGGTGAGCGATATGTGGAGGGGAGCCTGCCTCGTCCCGGATCCCATTCCGCGGGAGATCATGTCGGCGGCGGAGAGAGCGCGGGCGCAGAAGAAACGGCACCGCCGGGTGTCGTTTCTACGATGGCACGCGGGGCGGACCTACCGGGTGATGGTCTCGCGGGCCGGGATAGCCCAAATCACTCGACTACCCCCACAATAAGGAGGAGATGTGACGAATTTGCCAGCAAATTCCCCTCCACATATTACTGCTAAAAAAGGCTGAATTCAATAAAAGAAAGAAAAAGAAAAAAAAACCAATATGAATGTTTTTTGGGATAGTGGTTGCGGGGTTCTGTCGTTTTTCTTTTCCTCTTGTTCTGCACAGCCGACGAAGAAGGAGAAGGTCCGGAAAATCGGAAGATGCCTCGGTCGCTGGTACAGCGAACATCTTCGCTCAGCGGAGATGAAGAGTTGATGTAGGAAGAGACCCGGCTTATCGTCGATCTCTTTCCCACATCAACAAGAGAGAGAGAAGTGCGATCAATCCACCACCAACCAAGCACAAACCGTGTATGTGGCAACGATCAAAGCGGACACCGCACAAAGAGGAATCGCCGATAAGGCGATTCTCTCACTGAGGGAACAGAAACTCACCACGGTGCGGGTGTCTGCCGGAGAACTGCATAAATGACTGCAGTGAGCGCGCCTACTATGTGGAGTTGTTGTAATAAAAGAACAACAACCACATAGGACAACGGCGAACGGAGCGGCACGCGCCACCGGTGACAATGCAACAACAACAAGTGGGACAACGGGCGAAGGATGGCCATGAACTCAAAGAGAAGTTCAAGTAAACAACTGGCAACAACAGTTGCGATAGCGTGGGAAAGTGCTAATTCGGAAGTGCACTGACCCACCACAACAAGTACAACAGAGGAACGAGTGACAAAGCGGTGGGACAGCTGTTCGTTCCCCTACACCGGAAAGCGGAGGCCCGTCGGTTCGCCAAGGATGAACTCGAGTGGAGCTTGCGGCTGATGAGTCGCCAAGCCCTCGAGATGATTGGCGACCAAACCAAGGGCCATGGGATGAGTGGGACCAGGACCAGAGGTCTGGAACCAGCCCAGAGCAGGGACGAGAGTCATTAGTTGGTAGGACACCGAGTCCAACAGTCATCTCGTGGAGAACCAAGTCCCAGTAATAGTGAACCCAGTAAATAAATGCAAGACAAAAAACCCCAAGTGCCACTGAAAATCCACGACTTGGAAATATTTCAAGTGAACAGCAAAAACACAAGGTAAAACAGTAGTTAAGCATTTCTGTAGTAAACTACTTTTACTACTAAATGCAACGAATATTTATATCTACTACTATTTCTATAAATCGTTGAATTACCTAGTTTTAAGAGTCCTGGGAGGTCGAATAGATCTCGATTAACATCCACCTCAGTAGCTAAGCATTTCTGTAGTAAACTACTTTTACTACTAAATGCAACGAATATTTATATCTACTACTATTTCTATAAATCGTTGAATTACCTAGTTTTAAGAGTCCTGGGAGGTCGAATAGATCTCGATTAACATCCACCTCAGTAGCTAAGCATTTCTGTAGTAAACTACTTTTACTACCAAATGCAACGAAAATCTATATCTACTACTATTTCTATAAATCGTTGAATTACCTAGTTCTAAGAGTCCTGGGAGGTCGAATAGATCTCGATTAACATATACCCCCGTAGTTAAGTACTTTAGCAGGGAGCAAGTACTACTAAACGGTGCCTAACATAATAAATACCAAATCTCTAACTTCATCGTCAAATTCAGAGTTATCTTGCGTTTAGTAGTAGTGCCAAAGTACTACTAAACGATATCTAATATACAGAATGCCATACTTCTGACTTCGCCATTGAACTCAGAGTTTATCCTACATTTAGTAGTAGTGCCAAAGTACTACTAAACGATATCTATGAAACCATACTACTACTACTACTCCTAACACTAACCACCGAACCGTGGATTCGCGCGTCCTTGGAGGCCTAATCGGTCTCGACTAACCACTACCCTGTAACTAAAACGAGTCATCAACACCAATTGCGGCTAAAACGAGCACCTAGTGCTCCACCACGATACGAGCAAAACCAGCGCTCGGAAGGCCCGTGATCTTACCAGCCACTCAGAGGGACCCGGCCGGTAGTCAACCGAAAGACACGACAGCTGCCGAAGAGGGAGAACGCGAAGCAAGCAAGGAACCATCATCCATCAGGGAAGGACAAACCACCACCGTAGGTTTCAAGATTTTTAACTTCAATTGTACGCATTTTGTATGAATGAACGATAAACCAAAAATACATGAAATAAATAAAACCAATTTCAAGAAACATAGAAAAATTCTTTGTCAGAACCTGGACGCCCGCTGAGCTATCCCAGCTTCAAACCCGGGAAACCGGAAGTTCGTGACAATACAATGTTTTCATTGTGTCTTCAAATACAGTGGAGGTCCAATACAACGAATGATATCCACGGTCCATATATTATTGTCGATCGTTCGGTATATCGAAAATTCGTTATATCAAAATACATATTTCTCTCAACTCTATTCAGACGTGATTTAGAATTGCATGCCGTGCAATTTTTTTTTTTTTTTTAATACAATTCTAAATTTATACAATTCTAATCGAGTTGAAGCCTGACTAGAATTCGTTGACTATATTTGTATAAAAAAAATATATTTTTTCATTTTTAAAGTAAAGTTTTAAGTAAATTTTAGTAAATTTTTTAAGTAAATTTTGAGTAAATTTTTTAAGTAAATTTTGAGTAAATTCACACCTGATGTGCAATTTTCCATCTTCATTCAACATTCTCCACCACACCACGTTCTTCATTACCATATGTGTTATTCATTTAATGATTTAAAATGTATACGATATTATTTATTTATTATTTAAAGTACGAGTTAAACACTAATTTTCTAAGAAAGAAACAAATTGTGTTAATGTAAAAAGCTGGCTTTTAGAATTAGACAAATTTTTGCAGCAATCTGAAATTTTTTTAGGTTCAAAAAATACGGATTTTTCCGTCTTGTTTATTGTCCATCCAAAAGTCTCCACACATATTTTTCTTAACTGGTCTGATGATAACTGAGTAAGTTCCGTAAGATGATGTTCTTCAATTGAGCTGTATGCATTTTCCAGTAAAATAAATATATTCGCTCTTACTTTCTCTAAAAATATAAAAATTATATAAATATTATAAAATAAAATAAAATTTATATATTTTTATATATGTATACCATTAATATATATAAATTATTATTATTTTTATTAATATTAATCAAATATATGAATATGAATGTACAGGAATTAATTTCAAAATCTGCAATTGATTAATAAAATGAAGAAATTGATTTTTGTTATTAGTCTACCTAACCAAATGCGCAGATTCTAATTTGTATGTAATGCAACCAACAAACAAAAAACAACAATTAACGACGCACTCTGCCTCAAAGCAATCTCCCGCTACTTTCTCCTTCACTTGAATCTCCGAACGAAGGACGTGGTGGGTCATGAAGGTTGGTACGGAAAGGGCGAAAGGCCGGGTATTGAAAGGCCGAGTAGTGGTGCTACCCGGATATCGGGAGTTAAGAGCTACCAGAAATCGAGAGCCAAAATATCGACAAAAATTAAGGCCTCAAAAAAAATACACCGAGATTCGTCACCAAATATTACAAAGTTGTTGTATTTGATAAATGTAAATAAATGTGCCCTAATATTCGTAAAGATAATTGTAACACTCATTTCTACAAATATAGTCAACGAATTATAGTCAGGATTCAACTCGATTAGAATTATAAAAATTTTGAAGTGTATTACAAAAACAAATCGCACCGCACACAATTCTAAATCAGTCGGTCTGAATACCCTTAGTGGATTTTATCGAAAGACATCGCTTTCAGAATTGCAGTGAGGAACCAATGAAAGCATACGAATAGAATACATTTAAATATTTGACAGTATTTAACGCTTTTGTCTGTTTTTAGGAAGTGGTGGGAGAATTGTTTTATCCAGAAATCGTAAATCGGAATAAACATGATGGCTTTTGAAAACATTACTTTACATGCGTAGTAACAAAATAACTTCCTTTTGAACATTTTATGATAATTAAAACTTAGGTTAATATGGCTAAACACCCTGCGAGTAACTATATTTACTTATCCTATTCAATTCCGTAAATTATTAATTAAATTAGTTACCTTCTATGTCAAGCATAATACTTGTTATGTTACTAGGCCAAATATATTTGATATTAAGGAAAAACTCTTGAAATTTATTGCTGTATACCAACTGTATTAAATTATGAAGCTTCTCTAATACTTCATGTGAGGACTTCAAATGGCATGGTATGCGTTTCCAAAGATATTTGGCACTACACCTGAATAAAGAACATGCATAATATGTAAATTAAATATATATCAAAGACTATACAAATCATTTTCATATAAGTGTAAAGCCAAGAGCTCGCTATAAATAGATCCCATTTCATCTCCAGTTGGCAATGTCTAAAAATTGAATGAAATTGTTAATATTAAAATAAATAATCATTTAATTGCAATAAGGCACCTCCTCTCTAAATCAAAATCGAAAAATACGAACACAATTTTTTAAAATAAGGTTTTTTATGTTTACATATCTACATAATCTGTAGAAATTATTTTGGAAGTTTTCCAAAAATGTATGTCGAGTTAAGCTTTTATATCAAATGAAAATTTAATCAAAGAGACTTATAGCATGTTCACATGGAGCTGTTTTCGGCCCAAAATTGATTTTGACTGAAAATCAGCCGAAAATCAGATTTTCGCCTTGGAAGAACTGTGAAATGAAGCTGTGTTGACTTTCAGCAAAAATCAAGAAAATCGGTTTTTATTTAAAAATGTACTATTTCCCCAAATACCCTGATGTCATATTTATTCCAGAAACGTGTGAAGAATATAATCCGATACAAACTACAAATCTGCCAAATGAAAATCTATGATATGAAAATCGATTTTGCTGTGTGAAGACTTTTGTGGAGTCAAATTTGTGACTTTTCAATTTAAGGACTATAACTTTGAAATTAATAAATAAAAATCATAATTTATTGTTCTTGTATTAAAGAAAAATGTGTAAAAAAAACAAGTCTGCATTTAAATTTATTCAAAATTCTTACTAGTTATTATTGATTTGTATCATTCAAGTTTCAACTAATAGCATGTTCACACGGAGCTGATTTCGGTCGCTGAAAATCGATTTTCGCTGAAAATCAGCCGAAAATCTGCTTTTCGCCATGGAATAACTGTCAAATAAAAATCAGATTTTCGGGTGATTTTCATCGAAAATCAAGAAATTTTCGGTTTGCATCCGTGGTTTTTGATGAAAATAGTACTATTTCACAAAAATCCTTTACCCTGATGTCATATTCATTCCAACACAATGAAGAAGTCGACAACAACGTGTGTAGAATACACACCAATACAAAGGAAAGAAATACCACCAAACGAAAATCTGACGTATGAAAATCTATTTTATCGTGTGAACGGCTTTTTTGAAAATCTGATTTTCAGCCGAGAATTTGGCTCGTGTGAACGCACTATAACTGCTGTACGAAAACTTTAGTGGGACACTGTATATCGGGGTGAAATTATGTGTGACTCACACGAGTTTGCACGTAAAAAATTAAAAACATCACATATCGGACACGCTCACCTCCCATATAAAGCAAATTAATTTTCAATTCAATATCTGGTGAACTATGAATTGTATCGAGATCAAATTTTGTGTTTGATCATATAAGAGTTAACATGTCGAATATGGAAAACATCTCCCACCTCCCATAGGATAGTTCAGGCTAGGCTGCAAAAAATTGGTTGCCATACCATAATTCTTTTGTGAATCGTTCATACGATCAATTTAGAGTTTTTAATCCAAACATTTTTATAGCGATTTTTTGCGTTACTTGAATAATTTCAATTTCATAGACAACTTCGATGTGCCATTTGATGTATTGTTCAATGTATGGTCAGGAACAAAAAACAGATATATGAATAAATACACGATTTGCCAATTATATATTATTAAATGGAACATTTCTGATGCATACATACAGTGACTCAAACAATTGATCGTATGCCAGTAGGTTTTGTGTATATCAGAGTTCGTAAAAATCGCTCGAAATACCAATCAATTGTACTTCATCTCTGAAATAAGAATCAGCTCACGAGCCATAATTTTTCCACTCTTGAGGGATTGGTGTTTTCCACTCATGAGTGGTATCAATCCAATCGCAAGGAGTGGTAAAAATACGTCTCATGAGTGGTATTCTTGCTCACGAGTGGAAAGAATGGTATATGCTTCAGCAAGAATACTACTCAGCCGAACAGCCAACCGAATGCGACTTATTCCATATTTCAGTTTTCTACCTAAGTCTCTTGAGCGACTACAACAACAACAGTAACTACAATAACAAATGAAATGTGATGTTTGTCGTCCTTTTTATACATTTTTTAATTTTAAGAAACTGTTAAGGTTTACTCAAAACATATATGAATCAAAGGAAATTTCTAGCAAATTTTCTTTTTCTTTTTATTGAATACTGAATTCAGAATTTAATAATAAAAAAAAAAACATTTGCAGTTTATGTCAATCTTATTATTGTAGTAAGATATTATGATATGTACATATATAAATTATATATTAAATTTGTTAAACGAATATGGTGGCGACTTAAAAAACAATTTATTTTGTAAATATAAATATGTATATGAAACATATATATGTGTTTTCATGTCAAATTTTGGCGCACTTTTGGTAAACAATTGGTGATAAACTTGTTGATTAAAAAAAGTTTCAATATGTGCGAATTGTAGATAATCTCTTATTTTCATTAATTTATAATTGAGAAGTTAATATACGTACATGACGAATGTATATTACGTTTATATTTTTAGTTAATTCGAGATGCCAAATGAGGGAAAATGTGTTGCAACTGTGTGGTTGACGAAAAACGAAGTACTTCATTTCTCCTGATGAAGAAACCCATGGTGTAAGGTAAGTAATTTGCTTTATATATTTAGAATGGTATTTATTTGTGTATTCATGTGTATTTATTGTTTACTAATAAAGAGGTATTCACGTAAAATGAGTCGACAACTAATTGAGCACAATTCCGTATATATATGATTCTCAAATCATTTCATTCTTTAATGATTGATTCTCAAATCCTGAAACAATATATAAAGGAACGATGTGGCAATACTATAAATTTGAAGTTTGAGATGTGAATTCACATACACAATACGTGAGATTTCATTTGACGTCTATGAGAAGTTTCAAATTTTATTATCTCTGGTATATAGTGTGACAAATAAAGAAAAGATACCACCATCAAAATAACAGTTATTTATTATGCTTTTAATCACTAAATCAGTTCGAAGTGAAATTTATAGGTAATTCGGCATTGGTGTGGTGTTGTATCTTATGTTTGAAATGTTATAGATCTATAGAAAAAGGGTAGGTCAAACCTACAGAGCAGTTTTAGGTGATAAATTTTTAAATTTGGGAGCTAATTATGGTCACTACTGTAACATGCAACATTAGGGGTATTCACGATCTGCAGCAAATGGGGTAGCCAATTTTCTTTTTTTCTTTACCCAGGTGTCGAAACGATCCGAGCTAAAATCGCAAAGTTCTCAGTGGGTACTTCAGCACATCAAAATAGAATCTTTCGAAGATCTTGTGTTCGCTGTTTCGAGGTAGAGAGTGCGATCTATCAGGTAGAGAACTTCAGAAGATCAAAGTACGCTCTTTCGAAGATCTTTTATACGATCCTCGAAAGAGCGAACATAAGATCTTCGAAAGATCCTATTTTGATGTTCTGAAGTACCCGCTGAGAACTTTGCGATTTTAGCTCGGATCGTTTCGACCCCTGGTTTTACCCACTTAAAAAAACACGAATTTTTTGGGTTTTATTGGGTTTTTTTGTTTTTTATTCATAAATACCTAAATTTTAGTTTATATCACATTACATTTTTGAGATTATAGGATATAATTTTCTTGTATGAGATAGGTTCACAAAAAGAGTTATTTTTTTCGGTTTTCAATAACATTTTTTGGTCAATCTTCTTAAAATTTCAGCCTAATTGGTATTTCCATAACGTACACAGAATTCTGTCTATTAAAAAATTTGCATTTTTATCAAAGCGAATGAAATGTTTCCTTTTTAACCATTAAATTTTACGCAAATCTTTAAGTCACTTAATAATATCTAATAAAATCAAATTGTTAATCTGTAAGTACATTTTGTTAAAAAAATGCACAAAAATCGTGTTTTGTCCATACATACACGTTAGTCCTTCACCGGAGGCTCATACTTAGAAACATAACCGATTGGAATTATGTAGTTTTATGTCATTGATTTATGCAGAATTTACATTAGTACTTATTATTATAAATAATATTGAAATTAATATTAATTTTAATCAAGTACATTTTTGTACAAATAAGTAGAAAAAACACAAAAAGATAAAACTTCCGAGAGTATTACTTGCCGTGAAAAAGCCGTCACCTCAGCTGTTCGGATTCGACATTCAACTGTTTTATTGGTGTAAAATATTAAAAACGCACAACAGCAATGATTGTGAGTAGCAATCAGCCCTACTAAGGGTTGTAAAGGACAATAATTTTTATTTGTACCCTATGTTTTCATCAAATTCTGAATTAATTTTGTTTTCAAAAGCATCTGATTTCATTATAAAATATTATTTAAAAGCCATTGTTGTCAGGCATAGGCCCGTTTTATTCAGCTTCCCATATGGCCCAGATCGGGTAATTTGTGGAATTGCTAGGTGCTCCAATTTTCACCTTTACCACCCAAAGGAATTTAACAGAAACTGAATAAAACAGGCCTTAGGCTGTTATGACAACTTATCACTGATATAATTAAAGCAGAGTAAAATTAGGAGGGTAATTTTGATTTGTTGGAAGGTGGTGTCTATACTGCATTTGTTCTAATAAACATATATAAATAATAAAAATATCAATTTACATCTAATGCAATATTTTCCAGTTGTAATACAAGCTCATTATATTTAGATGAACACATAATAACAAATTTTTTCTACACTGTTTACTATCTAACACCACTAGTGTCTGTTTGATACGAGTGAAAACTCAAGTATTTACATGAATATATACCAAAAAAAATTGGTACTTTTTTACACGAGTCATTAGCTATGCTTTTTCATACGTGAGTTCGAACCGCTTACTGACTGACCAGAATGAGTAGTAGTTGTAGTGCAAAGGCGCACGACATCTGCTGTTCTGCGAGTTGCTATGCTTACTACCAGCAACATAGTACTACTCATTAGAGGTATTCAGACCGTATCTGCGTTGGAGTGCTAAAATCGAGCCGACTGTTTTTGTAATTTTGAACTGTCAAACATTACAAAAAACAATTTGCACGTACACGTGCACCTACACGACTCAGTCTGAATACCCCTTTCTGTTCACTATCCATCAAATTAATACATTTCAACTATTGACAGCTCGTACTACTTTACTACCAGCGACTCATTCTGTTTAGCCAGTTATTATATGCGTCGCTTTCATAATACGCTTTAATAACTAGAGTAGACGGTTTAATGAAAAAAATGCTGCCATAGTATGCTGGTGCTGGCGATATCATCCAATTGTGTATTTTTTCTAAAAAAAAAATATAGCAAGAAGACTATTAGTTATGTCAATAAAATAAAATGTAATTAAAAGTAAAAAGAAAGATTTTATAAAAAAAAATAATTTAAAAAAACTTTAAAACATATACAGACCTATCGGGGATTCCGAAAAATAAAAATTTTACCCGGAATTTTTTCTACCGGTGAAAAAAACCTATGAATCGTCATGTGGGAAACACATTCGATGCGGCAGCGACAATGCGTCAAACGTCAACACATTTTTACATTAGTTCTTATAGAGATGATTATTTTGAATGCAACACGACGACAAGATAAAAATTGTCGTCCGTCGCAGAAGTCCGGCCAATAAATAGGGACTGGCTTGGCAGTGGATACTATATGAAAGTCTTCATCAGGATTCGTGACCTGGACCCAGGGTAGCTATTCGTACATACAAGAATGTCGCGTGCTCTAATGGTTTTGTTGTTCGGTTCGGTTATCCTTAACATTATTGTAAGTTACAATAATTAAAATATTAAAAATATTTTTATATGTATCAGGCATGTTCCCAATTTCGATCGAAAACAATTCGATATCGGAATTCGAATTCGATCGAATTCAAAAGACATGTTCTCAATTTCGATCGAATTCAATGTGAATTCGAATCCACTTCGAAAAGTCAAACTGACAACTGACAAATTGACGTTTAAATAAATTGATTAAATATTTATAGAATTGTTGTGAGCAATTAATGAAAAACATCAATTTTCCCAAAACGGAACAAAGGAAAGACTTTTTAAAACGTCTTTTAAGCAATGACTACGTTAACTAACAAGTTTTAAATTCACATTTCATGAATTTCATACAATTTTGAATCGTTTAACAATTTATTATTGATAAATGTATTTTCATTGCCAGAACTTTAATAAAACCTCATGACGAACATAGACCATAACAAACACTTACATACCATGTCTACGGCTTACAAACAAGAAGATCTAAAGTCGTGGATAATTTTCTAATGCTGAAATGAAGAGTAATTCGTTCTTAAAGTTTACGTTTCATTAAATTTGAATCAAAATTCATATCGAAATCAAACTCACGATTCATTTTGTCACCGGTTTGAATTCGATAGAAAATCCTCGGAATCGGAATTGGAACAAGCCAATTTCGTCTCATTTCGATTCGAACATACAGAATCGGATTTGAAAACAACAAATCGAAAGTTAGAACATGGCAATTCGATTTCGTACTGAATTGAATCGTTAAAGGTACTTGGCCATGGAGTACCATTGCAATCCCTCGCGTCGTCATATAAATTGTTCAAAACGACAGTGCGGAATATTATCCTGGAAACATGCGAAGTGCTAAGGCGTTTGCTTTCGACATTATATGTGAGTGAGCCGAGCAAATCGCAATATGAGGATACCTATTGCAGAGGTTTTTTTGAGATTATTGACAGTCAACAGTCACTGTGTGGCATCAACAGTCACTGTGTCGCATCAACAGTCACTGTGTCGCATCAACAGTCACTGTGTCGCATCAACAGTCACTGTGTCGAAACAACAGTCACTGTGTCGAAACAACAGTCACTGTGTCGAAACAACAGTCACTGTGTCGAAACAACAGTCACTGTGTCGAAACAATCGGCACTATGACGACCTTTCGACGTGTTACAGCAAAACGACGCACATCGTTCGGACTTTCAAGCGAAAGTCGAATTTTTAGGGTTTTAGGCTCGCCTCGCTGCAATGTCTATAGGGAGACGCGATGCTATTACATTTGCCGCATCATTGAATACTGTACGGAATGCACTGCATACTCTGAGAGAGGATAGTCTGAAAGCTGCTTTTAGGCTTCTTAAATATGATTCGCAGATTGTAGTCTTAGCCCATATAGGTGCTGCGTATCATCATTATAGAGGTGCTAGTGTGAACACCTCTAACGAGTAACATTCTTATGGGCTGCCTTGGGCCTCCTACATTAGGCATTAGTCTCGCAAGGGAAGATCCCACTCTCGCACCTTTTTCACTTGTCACCCGCAGGTGCTCCTTAAAGTTCAGTCGGTGATCAATTTGTACACCCAGGTATCTAATTGATGGCTTTAAAGAGAAGGTATGCCCACCTACACGTATATCTAGTGTTTCTCCTTTTTTGCGACTGATAATTAATACAGCCTCTGTTTTGTGGTCTGCAAGTTCTAGCTTACTTTTTTGCAGCCAGCTCTTGACCCTTTGGATTGTGGTGTTGCATTTTTGAGCTACTTATTCTAGCGTTTTTGCAACCACAACTATAGCAATATCATCCGCATATTCGACAATGTTCACTCCATAGGGTTTATCGATCCTTAGGACGCCATCGTACATGATGTTCCATAGACTTGGGCCAAGTACCGATCCTTGAGGTACTCCTGCACTGACAGGGTACCATTTGGGACCATCCTCTGTGTCGTAGAGCAACTTCCTGTTGTTGAAGTAGCTGTAAATCATTCTCACTAGGCAGTGCGGGGTGTTTAAACTCCTAAGGGCAGTTATAACCTGTTTCCAGTCCGCAGAATTGAACGCATTTTTAACATCGAGTGTTATGACGGCATAGTATTGCTTTTTCCCTACGAGCCATCTAGTGCCTTCTATTGCTTTTGAAGCTATCTCGCATAATTTCGCAATGGCGTGAGTTGTGCTACGATGTTTTCTGAACCCAAATTGGTGGTTGGAGAGTCCGGGATTTCCTTCTGTTATATTTTCTAGGCGCTGGCATATGATCTTTTCAAGAACCTTTCCAGCTGTATCTAGCATATAGAGGGGTCTGTAAGATGATGGTTCCTCTGGGGGTTTGTCTCCTTTTGGAAGAAGGACAACTCGCTGTCTTTTCCACCGGTCTGGGGGGAATTGTCCTTCTTTGAGGCAGGAGGTGTACAGATTCGCGAAGATGTCAGGTTTCTCCATCATCGCAGTCATCAACAGTCACTGTGTCGCATCAACAGTCACTGTGTCGCATCAACAGTCACTGTGTCGCATCAACAGTCACTGTGTCGAAACAACAGTCACTGTGTTGCAACAATCCGCACTATGACGACCTTTCGACGTGTTGCAGCGAAACGACGCACATCGTTCGGACTTTCAAGCGAAAGTCTATTTTTAAAATTTTTATATGCATTTCATGCAAAGCATAACACATTAAAGGGTCATCAAAACAAATAAAAAAGAACAACAAACGACGCACTCGGCCTCAAGCAATCTCCCGCTACCTGCTCCTTCGCTACATTTTCAGTATAAACATAATATAAATTTATGCACCCCCTAGCCAAATAAATAGTGGCATATACCAAACTATAGCTGTTTCTGAGTATGTTCCACATCCAAAATATTCACCTCACCAAAAAATAATTGAAAAAAAGAAATTTAGTTTTTTTACATTTTGAATAGTTCCAGCATGAAGTTGAAGGAGTCGCTCTGTCTAAAACCTCCTTTGGTATCAAATGGCTCGGCGTATTGTGAAGATCTGGTCAATGGTCGACTTTACATGTCTGAAGCGACACTGATAAGGTCCAATTAGCTCGTTGACTATGCGATTCATTCGTTCACATATTACGCTGGATAGAACATTTTTTCTGGATTGGGCAGAGTACACTGAGATTCCAATTTCTGGGCAGGCATTCCGACTACATTTTGCATAAGAGCAGGTGTAAACGCCTTACAAGATCTTCGCCTCCGGTCTCTCTCTTCCCAACCACAAATCGACATCAAATTGGTGCTTCGTCGGTAGCTGTAGCAATCCTGTGATGTCTTCAGGATTGCTTTTTAGAGCAACCTTGTCCCGCCCATCGCATTTCCTGTAGAGAGGTGATGTCAGCCTTGTATTTCTCGAGGACATCAACCAGCTGGATAGTGGCGCCTTCCCTATAGAGGGTCTGGACATTTGAGGTGCATATCCGTAAATCGTGGTCTTTTGCGGGGGTGGTCGTCAATAGTAGGGTTCGTCTTGTTGTTCGGTATCACTGAATAAACTTTTTTATGTGAGTGGGTTCCAAGCCCAACGCCACAACCTCAAAACTGAGGGGTTTGATCGCTGCACACTTTGGTTCACTATCTCAATGGTTGTTCGGTATCTATCCAGCGGGCTCCACGAGGAGGGTGTGTATCAACTTGGATTTGGCAGAATGGTCCTGGAACTCATCAAGTTGAGAACAATCAAGGACGTTGCCTTATATGCCTTCTCCCATACTCTCCATATAAGTAATATATCTTCAAAAAAATTAAAATAAAATAAAGTCCAACCAATTTTTGGGGTGTTTTTGAGATGAAATGCAATATAAAATAAAAGTTGCTTTCGTTTTTACCACAAGTGTGTGTCCACTTTCGCCTATTAGTTATTGAATCCCACGCAACATATTTGGTCAAAAGCGGTAGAACAGATTCGAAACTATGTATGTAGTTTTTTTATTATTCGTGGGCGTCGCCCATTTGCCATATAAACTCACATATCAATTCCATATAATAGCTCGTTTATAAATAAATATACAAACAAACCAACTCTCGATTTTATAAATTTCATTTCGGCTTCACCACTAACTTTTTTGCTTCAATTCTTCATTTTCGTTATGATAAATAATGTATTTTCCCAAACATTTTTAAAAGTTATTGTTGAAATAAAGGCATAATTGCAGTTTACCACCACCTTTTCCGATTTTTATATACCAAAATGTTGCTCTTGCTGAGAATACCGAACGCCAAATTTTAAAGGCGCGCTCTCATCAGGTTTAGGAGAGGCAAGGGGTCAAAGGTCAAACTTGGTGTAATGTAATAATGGCCACCAAATCTGTAAATGTTGACCGATCTGAATCGTATGAATATGGAATTAAAGGTCATTTTATGGCCTACAAAACATATTTGGAAAGTTTGGAAAATACAAATTATTTAAAAAAACAAAAAAATATTTTTTTTTAGGTTAAATAATTTTTTTTATTTTTTTACGTTATTAACTATAGGTCAACGGTATATAATATTATATATAATTATTGTGAATCAATAGTATTTTTTCCCATTTACGAAAAGGGAAGTTTTAAAATTTGTTATATTGGCAAACTTGTCGGTTATTTAAATGCATTTTTATATGTGTTTGTGTATATTTGTGTTTTTTTTTTTTTTGCTTTGATTTACGAATCCGGGTTGAGAGATCTTCAAAGAAACCTACCGGCCGTCCGGTAGGCCTGCACGATTCGCTAGTCTCACTAGTGCCTACGTACTAAAACTCAACCAAAACATATACAACACAGTCCTGTTAGTCCCTGCGGTACTACCAATCGAGGCATTCCGTCACAGGGCAGGATGGAGTTAATCACTCCCTTCTATTATTGCGTCTTGCGCGTTCTCTCAGGATCTCGTTCTTCCTTCATCTTGGCGTAACTGTTGCATTATTTGTGCAATTATTCTGTTAACTGTATTCCAGTTGTATTTGGAGATTAGCATACACTGTATAACCGCCTCTGGGGATAAGTGGCCATTAATTTTCTGCTGAAGCAATCTTCTCGCTTCATCGAACCTAGTACAACGTAGTAGGATGTGCTCTGCGTTCTCTATGCTATTCTCGCAGTAGAAGCAGTATGGGTTTTCAGCATGTTTAAACTTAAACAGGTATTCTCTAAAGCTGCCGTGTCCCGATAAAAATTGAGTCAAGTGGAAATTGACTTCGCCATGTTTCCTTTCAGTCCATACCCTTACGTCTGGGATTAATCTATATGTCCATCTGCCCTTTTGTGATGCTTTGGTCCGTCAACCCATTTATTTGGTTTTGAAATAGTAGAGCGGCTCGCCTCGCTGCAATGTCTATAAGGAGACGCGATGCTATTACATTTGCATCATTGGATACTGTACGGAATGTACTGCATACTCTGAGAGAGGATAGTCTAAAAGCTGCTTTTAGGGTTCTTAAATATGATTCGCAGATTGTAGTCTTAGCCCATATAGGCGCTGCGTACATCATTATAGAGGTGTTCACACTAGCGAGTAACATTCTTATGGGCTGCCTTGGGCCTCCTACATTAGGCATTAGTCTCGCAAGGGAAGATCCCACTCTCGCACCTTTTTCACTTGTCACCCGCAGGTGCTCCTTAAAGTTCAGTCGGTGATCAATTTGTACACCCAGGTATCTAATTGATGGCTTTAAAGAGAAGGTATGCCCACCTACACGTATATCTAGTGTTTCTGCTTTTTTGCGACTGCTAATTAATACAGCCTCTGTTTTGTGGTCTGCAAGTTCTAGCTTACTTTTTTGCAGCCAGCTCTTGACCCTTTGGATTGTGGTGTTGCATTTTTGAGCTACTTATTCTAGCGTTTTTGCAACCACAACTATAGCAATATCATCCGCATATTCGACAATGTTCACTCCATAAGGTTTTTCGATCCTTAGGACGCCATCGTACATGATGTTCCATAGACTTGGGCCAAGTACCGATCCTTGAGGTACTCCTGCACTGACAGGGTACCATTTGGGACCATCCTCTGTGTCGTAGAGCAACTTCCTGTTGTTGAAGTAGCTGTAAATCATTCTCACTAGGCAGTGCGGGGTGTTTAAACTCCTAAGGGCAGTTATAACCTGTTTCCAGTCCGCAGAATTGAACGCATTTTTAACATCGAGTGTTATGACGGCATAGTATTGCTTTTTCCCTACGAGCCATCTAGTGCCTTCTATTGCTTTTGAAGCTATCTCGCATAATTTCGCAATGGCGTGAGTTGTGCTACGATGTTTTCTGAACCCAAATTGGTGGTTGGAGAGTCCGGGATTTCCTTCTGTTATATTTTCTAGGCGCTGGCATATGATCTTTTCAAGAACCTTTCCAGCTGTATCTAGCATATAGAGGGGTCTGTAAGATGATGGTTCCTCTGGGGGTTTGTCTCCTTTTGGAAGAAGGACAACTCGCTGTCTTTTCCACCGGTCTGGGGGGAATTGTCCTTCTTTGAGGCAGGAGGTGTACAGATTCGCGAAGATGTCAGGTTTCTCCATCATCGCAGTCATCAACAGTCACTGTGTCGCATCAACAGTCACTGTGTCGCATCAACAGTCACTGTGTCGCATCAACAGTCACTGTGTCGCATCAACAGTCACTGTGTCGAAACAACAGTCACTGTGTTGCAACAATCCGCACTATGACGACCTTTCGACGTGTTGCAGCGAAACGACGCACATCGTTCGGACTTTCAAGCGAAAGTCTATTTTTAAAATTTTTATATGCATTTCATGCAAAGCATAACACATTAAAGGGTCATCAAAACAAATAAAAAAGAACAACAAACGACGCACTCGGCCTCAAGCAATCTCCCGCTACCTGCTCCTTCGCTACATTTTCAGTATAAACATAATATAAATTTATGCACCCCCTAGCCAAATAAATAGTGGCATATACCAAACTATAGCTGTTTCTGAGTATGTTCCACATCCAAAATATTCACCTCACCAAAAATAATTGAAAAAAAGAAATTTAGTTTTTTTACATTTTGAATAGTTCCAGCATGAAGTTGAAGGAGTCGCTCTGTCTAAAACCTCCTTTGGTATCAAATGGCTCGGCGTATTAGTGAAGATCTGGTCAATGGTCGACTTTACATGTCTGAAGCGACACTGATAAGGTCCAATTAGCTCGTTGACTATGCGATTCATTCGTTCACATATTACGCTGGATAGAACATTTTTTCTGGATTGGGCAGAGTACACTGAGATTCCAATTTCTGGGCAGGCATTCCGACTACATTTTGCATAAGAGCAGGTGTAAACGCCTTACAAGATCTTCGCCTCCGGTCTCTCTCTTCCCAACCACAAATCGACATCAAATTGGTGCTTCGTCGGTAGCTGTAGCAATCCTGTGATGTCTTCAGGATTGCTTTTTAGAGCAACCTTGTCCCGCCCATCGCATTTCCTGTAGAGAGGTGATGTCAGCCTTGTATTTCTCGAGGACATCAACAAGCTGGATAGTGGCGCCTTCCCTATAGAGGGTCTGGACATTTGAGGTGCATATCCGTAAATCGTGGTCTTTTGCGGGGGTGGTCGTCAATAGTAGGGTTCGTCTTGTTGTTCGGTATCACTGAATAACCTTTTTTATGTGAGTGGGTTCCAAGCCCAACGCCACAACCTCAAAACTGAGGGGTTTGATCGCTGCACACTTTGGTTCACTATCTCAATGGTTGTTCGGTATCTATCCAGCGGGCTCCACGAGGAGGGTGTGTATCAACTTGGATTTGGCAGAATGGTCCTGGAACTCATCAAGTTGAGAACAATCAAGGACGTTGCCTTATATGCCCTTCTCCCATACGCTCCATATAAGTAATATATCTTCAAAAAAATTAAAATAAAATAAAGTCCAACCAATTTTTGGGGTGTTTTTGAGATGAAATGCAATATAAAATAAAAGTTGCTTTCGTTTTTACCACAAGTGTGTGTCCACTTTCGCCTATTAGTTATTGAATCCCACGCAACATATTTGGTCAAAAGCGGTAGAACAGATTCGAAACTATGTATGTAGTTTTTTTATTATTCGTATGCGTCGCCCATTTGCCATATAAACTCACATATCAATTCCATATAATAGCTCGTTTATAAATAAATATACAAACAAACCAACTCTCGATTTTATAAATTTCATTTCGGCTTCACAACTAACTTTTTTGCTTCAATTCTTCATTTTCGTTATGATAAATAATGTATTTTCCCAAACATTTTTAAAAGTTATTGTTGAAATAAAGGCATAATTGCAGTTTACCACCACCTTTTCCGATTTTTATATACCAAAATGTTGCTCTTGCTGAGAATACCGAACGCCAAATTTAAAGGCGCGCTCTCATCAGGTTTAGGAGAGGCAAGGGGTCAAAGGTCAAACTTGGTGTAATGTAATAATGGCCACCAAATCTGTAAATGTTGACCGATCTGAATCGTATGAATATGGAATTAAAGGTCATTTTATGGCCTACAAAACATATTTGGAAAGTTTGGAAAATACAAATTATTTAAAAAAACAAAAAAATATTTTTTTTAGGTTAAATAATTTTTTTTATTTTTTTACGTTATTAACTATAGGTCAACGGTATATAATATTATATATAATTATTGTGAATCAATAGTATTTTTTCCCGTTTACGAAAAGGGAAGTTTTAAAATTTGTTATATTGGCAAACTTGTCGGTTATTTAAATGCATTTTTATATGTGTTTGTGTATATTTGTGTGTTTTTTTTTTTTTTGCTTTGATTTACGAATCCGGGTTGAGAGATCTTCAAAGAAACCTACCGGCCGTCCGGTAGGCCTGCACGATTCGCTAGTCTCACTAGTGTCTACGTACTAAAACTCAACCAAAACATATACAACACAGTCCTGTTAGTCCCTGCGGTACTACCAATCGAGGCATTCCGTCACAGGGCAGGATGGAGTTAATCACTCCCTTCTATTATCGCGTCTGGCGCGTTCTCTCAGGATCTCGTTCTTCCTTCATCTTGGCGTAACTGTTGCATTATTTGTGCAATTATTCTGTTAACTGTATTCCAGTTGTATTTGGAGATTAGCATACACTGTATAACCGCTTCTGGGGATAAGTGGCCATTAATTTTCTGCTGAAGCAATCTTCTCGCTTCATCGAACCTAGTACAACGTAGTAGGATGTGCTCTGCGTTCTCTATGCTATTCTCGCAGTAGTAGCAGTATGGGTTTTCAGCATGTTTAAACTTAAACAGGTATTCTCTAAAGCTGCCATGTCCCGATAAAAATTGAGTCAAGTGGAAATTGACTTCGCCATGTTTCCTTTCAGTCCATACCCTTACGTCTGGGATTAATCTATATGTCCATCTGCCCTTTTGTGATGCTTTGGTCCGTCAACCCATTTATTTGGTTTTGAAATAGTAGAGCGGCTCGCCTCGCTGCAATGTCTATAAGGAGACGCGATGCTATTACATTTGCATCATTGGATACTGTACGGAATGTACTGCATACTCTGAGAGAGGATAGTCTAAAAGCTGCTTTTAGGGTTCTTAAATATGATTCGCAGATTGTAGTCTTAGCCCATATAGGCGCTGCGTACATCATTATAGAGGTGTTCACACTAGCGAGTAACATTCTTATGGGCTGCCTTGGGCCTCCTACATTAGGCATTAGTCTCGCAAGGGAAGATCCCACTCTCGCACCTTTTTCACTTGTCACCTGCAGGTGCTCCTTAAAGTTCAGTCGGTGATCAATTTGTACACCCAGGTATCTAATTGATGGCTTTAAAGATAAGGTATGCCCACCTACACGTATATCTAGTGTTTCTGCTTTTTTGCGACTGCTAATTAATACAGCCTCTGTTTTGTGGTCTGCAAGTTCTAGCTTACTTTTTTGCAGCCAGCTCTTGACCCTTTGGATTGTGGTGTTGCATTTTTGAGCTACTTATTCTAGCGTTTTTGCAACCACAACTATAGCAATATCATCCGCATATTCGACAATGTTCACTCCATAGGGTTTTTCGATCCTTAGGACGCCATCGTACATGATGTTCCATAGACTTGGGCCAAGTACCGATCCTTGAGGTACTCCTGCACTGACAGGGTACCATTTGGGACCATCCTCTGTGTCGTAGAGCAACTTCCTGTTGTTGAAGTAGCTGTAAATCATTCTCACTAGGCAGTGCGGGGTGTTTAAACTCCTAAGGGCAGTTATAACCTGTTTCCAGTCCGCAGAATTGAACGCATTTTTAACATCGAGTGTTATGACGGCATAGTATTGCTTTTTCCCTACGAGCCATCTAGTGCCTTCTATTGCTTTTGAAGCTATCTCGCATAATTTCGCAATGGCGTGAGTTGTGCTACGATGTTTTCTGAACCCAAATTGGTGGTTGGAGAGTCCGGGATTTCCTTCTGTTATATTTTCTAGGCGCTGGCATATGATCTTTTCAAGAACCTTTCCAGCTGTATCTAGCATATAGAGGGGTCTGTAAGATGATGGTTCCTCTGGGGGTTTGTCTCCTTTTGGAAGAAGGACAACTCGCTGTCTTTTCCACCGGTCTGGGGGGAATTGTCCTTCTTTGAGGCAGGAGGTGTACAGATTCGCGAAGATGTCAGGTTTCTCCATCATCGCAGTCATCAACAGTCACTGTGTCGCATCAACAGTCACTGTGTCGCATCAACAGTCACTGTGTCGCATCAACAGTCACTGTGTCGCATCAACAGTCACTGTGTCGAAACAACAGTCACTGTGTTGCAACAATCCGCACTATGACGACCTTTCGACGTGTTGCAGCGAAACGACGCACATCGTTCGGACTTTCAAGCGAAAGTCTATTTTTAAAATTTTTATATGCATTTCATGCAAAGCATAACACATTAAAGGGTCATCAAAACAAATAAAAAAGAACAACAAACGACGCACTCGGCCTCAAGCAATCTCCCGCTACCTGCTCCTTCGCTACATTTTCAGTATAAACATAATATAAATTTATGCACCCCCTAGCCAAAAAATAGTGGCATATACCAAACTATAGCTGTTTCTGAGTATGTTCCACATCCAAATATTCACCTCACCAAAAAATAATTGAAAAAAAGAAATTTAGTTTTTTTACATTTTGAATAGTTCCAGCATGAAGTTGAAGGAGTCGCTCTGTCTAAAACCTCCTTTGGTATCAAATGGCTCGGCGTATTGTGAAGATCTGGTCAATGGTCGACTTTACATGTCTGAAGCGACACTGATAAGGTCCAATTAGCTCGTTGACTATGCGATTCATTCGTTCACATATTACGCTGGATAGAACATTTTTTCTGGATTGGGCAGAGTACACTGAGATTCCAATTTCTGGGCAGGCATTCCGACTACATTTTGCATAAGAGCAGGTGTAAACGCCTTACAAGATCTTCGCCTCCGGTCTCTCTCTTCCCAACCACAAATCGACATCAAATTGGTGCTTCGTCGGTAGCTGTAGCAATCCTGTGATGTCTTCAGGATTGCTTTTTAGAGCAACCTTGTCCCGCCCATCGCATTTCCTGTAGAGAGGTGATGTCAGCCTTGTATTTCTCGAGGACATCAACCAGCTGGATAGTGGCGCCTTCCCTATAGAGGGTCTGGACATTTGAGGTGCATATCCGTAAATCTTGGTCTTTTGCGGGGGTGGTCGTCAATAGTAGGGTTCGTCTTGTTGTTCGGTATCACTGAATAACCTTTTTTATGTGAGTGGGTTCCAAGCCCAACGCCACAACCTCAAAACTGAGGGGTTTGATCGCTGCACACTTTGGTTCACTATCTCAATGGTTGTTCGGTATCTATCCAGCGGGCTCCACGAGGAGGGTGTGTATCAACTTGGATTTGGCAGAATGGTCCTGGAACTCATCAAGTTGAGAACAATCAAGGACGTTGCCTTATATGCCTTCTCCCATACGCTCCATATAAGTAATATATCTTCAAAAAAATTAAAATAAAATAAAGTCCAACCAATTTTTGGGGTGTTTTTGAGATGAAATGCAATATAAAATAAAAGTTGCTTTCGTTTTTACCACAAGTGTGTGTCCACTTTCGCCTATTAGTTATTGAATCCCACGCAACATATTTGGTCAAAAGCGGTAGAACAGATTCGAAACTATGTATGTAGTTTTTTTATTATTCGTATGCGTCGCCCATTTGCCATATAAACTCACATATCAATTCCATATAATAGCTCGTTTATAAATAAATATACAAACAAACCAACTCTCGATTTTATAAATTTCATTTCGGCTTCACAACTAACTTTTTTGCTTCAATTCTTCATTTTCGTTATGATAAATAATGTATTTTCCCAAACATTTTTAAAAGTTATTGTTGAAATAAAGGCATAATTGCAGTTTACCACCACCTTTTCCGATTTTTATATACCAAAATGTTGCTCTTGCTGAGAATACCGAACGCCAAATTTTAAAGGCGCGCTCTCATCAGGTTTAGGAGAGGCAAGGGGTCAAAGGTCAAACTTGGTGTAATGTAATAATGGCCACCAAATCTGTAAATGTTGACCGATCTGAATCGTATGAATATGGAATTAAAGGTCATTTTATGGCCTACAAAACATATTTGGAAAGTTTGGAAAATACAAATTATTTAAAAAAACAAAAAAATATTTTTTTTTAGGTTAAATAATTTTTTTTATTTTTTTACGTTATTAACTATAGGTCAACGGTATATAATATTATATATAATTATTGTGAATCAATAGTATTTTTTCCCATTTACGAAAAGGGAAGTTTTAAAATTTGTTATATTGGCAAACTTGTCGGTTATTTAAATGTATTTTTATATGTGTTTGTGTATATTTGTGTGTTTTTTTTTTTTGCTTTGATTTACGAATCCGGGTTGAGAGATCTTCAAAGAAACCTACCGGCCGTCCGGTAGGCCTGCACGATTCGCTAGTCTCACTAGTGCCTACGTACTAAAACTCAACCAAAACATATACAACACAGTCCTGTTAGTCCCTGCGGTACTACCAATCGAGGCATTCCGTCACAGGGCAGGATGGAGTTAATCACTCCCTTCTATTATCGCGTCTGGCGCGTTCTCTCAGGATCTCGTTCTTCCTTCATCTTGGCGTAACTGTTGCATTATTTGTGCAATTATTCTGTTAACTGTATTCCAGTTGTATTTGGAGATTAGCATACACTGTATAACCGCCTCTGGGGATAAGTGGCCATTAATTTTCTGCTGAAGCAATCTTCTCGCTTCATCGAACCTAGTACAACGTAGTAGGATGTGCTCTGCGTTCTCTATGCTATTCTCGCAGTAGTAGCAGTATGGGTTTTCAGCATGTTTAAACTTAAACAGGTATTCTCTAAAGCTGCCATGTCCCGATAAAAATTGAGTCAAGTGGAAATTGACTTCGCCATGTTTCCTTTCAGTCCATACCCTTACGTCTGGGATTAATCTATATGTTCATCTGCCCTTTTGTGATGCTTTGGTCCGTCAACCCATTTATTTGGTTTTGAAATAGTAGAGCGGCTCGCCTCGCTGCAATGTCTATAAGGAGACGCGATGCTATTACATTTGCATCATTGGATACTGTACGGAATGTACTGCATACTCTGAGAGAGGATAGTCTAAAAGCTGCTTTTAGGGTTCTTAAATATGATTCGCAGATTGTAGTCTTAGCCCATATAGGCGCTGCGTACATCATTATAGAGGTGTTCACACTAGCGAGTAACATTCTTATGGGCTGCCTTGGGCCTCCTACATTAGGCATTAGTCTCGCAAGGGAAGATCCCACTCTCGCACCTTTTTCACTTGTCACCTGCAGGTGCTCCTTAAAGTTCAGTCGGTGATCAATTTGTACACCCAGGTATCTAATTGATGGCTTTAAAGATAAGGTATGCCCACCTACATGTATATCTAGTGTTTCTACTTTTTTGCGACTGCTAATTAATACAGCCTCTGTTTTGTGGTTTGCAAGTTCTAGCTTACTTTTTTGCAGCCAGTTCTTGACGCTTTGGATTGTGGTGTTGCATTTTTGAGCTACTTCTTCTAGCATTTTTGCAACCACAACTATAACTATTTTTGCAACCACACTATATCATCCGCATATCCGACAATTTTCACTCCATAGGGTTTTTCGATCCTTAGGATCCCAATTCCATAGAATTGGGCCAAGTACCGATCCTTGAGGTACTCTTGCACTGACAGGGTACCATTTGGGACCATCCTCTGTGCCGTAGAGCAACTTTCTGTTGTTGAAGTAGCTCTAGATCATGCTCACTATGTAGTGCGGGGTGTTTAAACTCCTAAGGGCAGTTATAACCTGTTTCCAGTCCGCAGAATTGAACTCATTTTTAACATCGAGTGTTATGACGGCACAGTACAAACATTTTTAAAAGTTATTGTTGAAATAAAGGCATAATTGCAGTTTACCACCACCTTTTCCGATTTTTATATACCAAAATGTTGGTCTTGCTGAGAATACCGAACGCCAAATTTTAAAGGCGCGCTCTCATCAGGTTTAGGAGAGGCAAGGGGTCAAAGGTCAAACTTGGTGTAATGTAATAATGGCCACCAAATCTGTAAATGTTGACCGATCTGAATCGTATGAATATGGAATTAAAGGTCATTTTATGGCCTACAAAACATATTTGGAAAGTTTGGAAAATACAAATTATTTAAAAAAACAAAAAATATTTTTTTTTAGGTTAAATAATTTTTTTTATTTTTTTACGTTATTAACTATAGGTCAACGGTATATAATATTATATATAAGTATTGTGAATCAATAGTATTTTTTCCCATTTACGAAAAGGGAAGTTTTAAAATTTGTTATATTGGCAAACTTGTCGGTTATTTAAATGCATTTTTATATGTGCTTGTGTATATTTGTGTGTTTTTTTTTTTGCTTTGATTTACGAATCCGGGTTGAGAGATCTTCAAAGAAACCTACCGGCCGTCCGGTAGGCCTGCACGATTCGCTAGTCTCACTAGTGCCTACGTACTAAAACTCAACCAAAACATATACAACACAGTCCTGTTAGTCCCTGCGGTACTACCAATCGAGGCATTCCGTCACAGGGCAGGATGGAGTTAATCACTCCCTTCTATTATCGCGTCTGGCGCGTTCTCTCAGGATCTCGTTCTTCCTTCATCTTGGCGTAACTGTTGCATTATTTGTGCAATTATTCTGTTAACTGTATTCCAGTTGTTTTTGGAGATTAGCATACACTGTATAACCGCCTCTGGGGATAAGTGGCCATTAATTTTCTGCTGAAGCAATCTTCTCGCTTCATCGAACCTGAACAACGTAGTAGGATGTGCTCTGCGTTCTCTATGCTATTCTCGCAGTAGTAGCAGTATGGGTTTTCAGCATGTTTAAACTTAAACAGGTATTCTCTAAAGCTGCCATGTCCCGATAAAAATTGAGTCAAGTGGAAATTGACTTCGCCATGTTTCCTTTCAGTCCATACCCTTACGTCTGGGATTAATCTATACGTCCATCTGCCCTTTTGTGATGCTTTGGTCCGTCAACCCATTTATTTGGTTTTGAAATAGTAGAGCGGCTCGCCTCGCTGCAATGTCTATAAGGAGACGCGATGCTATTACATTTGCATCATTGGATACTGTACGGAATGTACTGCATACTCTGAGAGAGGATAGTCTAAAAGCTGCTTTTAGGGTTCTTAAATATGATTCGCAGATTGTAGTCTTAGCCCATATAGGCGCTGCGTACATCATTATAGAGGTGTTCACACTAGCGAGTAACATTCTTATGGGCTGCCTTGGGCCTCCTACATTAGGCATTAGTCTCGCAAGGGAAGATCCCACTCTCGCACCTTTTTCACTTGTCACCTGCAGGTGCTCCTTAAAGTTCAGTCGGTGATCAATTTGTACACCCAGGTATCTAATTGATGGCTTTAAAGATAAGGTATGCCCACCTACATGTATATCTAGTGTTTCTACTTTTTTGCGACTGCTAATTAATACAGCCTCTGTTTTGTGGTTTGCAAGTTCTAGCTTACTTTTTTGCAGCCAGTTCTTGACGCTTTGGATTGTGGTGTTGCATTTTTGAGCTACTTCTTCTAGCATTTTTGCAACCACAACTATAACTATTTTTGCAACCACACTATATCATCCGCATATCCGACAATTTTCACTCCATAGGGTTTTTCGATCCTTAGGATCCCAATTCCATAGAATTGGGTCAAGTACCGATCCTTGAGGTACTCTTGCAACTGACAGGGTACCATTTGGGACCATCCTCTGTGCCGTAGAGCAACTTTCTGTTGTTGAAGTAGCTCTAGATCATGCTCACTATGTAGTGCGGGGTGTTTAAACTCCTAAGGGCAGTTATAACCTGTTTCCAGTCCGCAGAATTGAACTCATTTTTAACATCGAGTGTTATGACGGCACAGTATTGCTTTTTCCCTCCGAGCCATCTAGTGCCTTCTATTGCTTTTGAAGCTATCTCGCATACTTTCGCAATGGCGTGAGTTGTGCTACGATGTTTTCTGAACCCAAATTGGTGGTTGGAGAGTCCGCGATTTCCTTCTGTTATATTTTCTAGGCGCTGGCATATGATCTTTTCAAGAACCTTTCCAGCTGTATCTAGCATACAGAGGGGTCTGTAAGATGATGGTTCCTCTGGGGGTTCGTCTCCTTTTAGAAGAAGGACAAGTCGCTGTCTTTTCCACCGGTCTGGGAATTGTCCTTCTTTGAGGCAGGAGGTGTACATATTCGCGAAGATGTCAGGTTTCTCCATCATTGCCGTCTTTAGCACCGCATTTGGGATGCCATCTAGTCCTGGTGCCTTTTTGCTCTTCAGGGTTTTGGCGATCTCCGTTACTTCAAGAGCAAGTTACGGGGGGTATTTCCTCCGCTGGTGAGACTACTGTTGCGGGATCCAGTGCTTCGTGTTGTGGGAACAAGTCCTCCACTATTTCCCTCAGTATGACATATCGGTGTGTTGAGCGCCCCTCGCTTAGTTTTCTTCAGCACTATTTTGTACGCACTTCCCCAATGGTTGTTTTGGACCTCTTGTATTAGCGTTTTCCAGTGTTCACTTTTGCTCTTTTCAATGGCCTTGCGTAGTTCCTTACGTTTGGCTTTGAAGGTCTCAAGATGGTGTGCATACCCAATCCTCCCTCTAGCTTTCTGTTGTCTTCTGCGGAGTGCGTTGCACTCAGTGCGGAGGTTCGCTATTTCCTCATTCCACCACACAGCTGGGCTTCTACGGTTCCCGGTTTTCTGTCGAGGCATAGAGGCATCGCATATGTCTATCAGGGATTGCATTTGTGCCCTTCGACTCCACACTTGAGACAGGCGCTGGAATGGTCCACTTTGCTTTTACAATGTCTAGCAATGTGACCATAGTCAAGACATTTAAAACACCTAGTGGGTTTGATGTTCAGGCGTAGTCTGCATCTCACCCACCCGATTCGCACATTTGATTCTTTTAGTAACTTCTGTGAGTCTCCTGCTGGAATGCTGGAATGTTTGTCTCAGTGACTTAATAGCACTGACACTTATTGCTCTTATATAGGGGAACTGATCGTTGATTGCGATACAAATTTCCTCTCGGGTTGTTATTTCATCGAGGTCACGGCACTCAATGACTACTTGATGGCTTAAGGCTCTGACCTCTGCAGACTCCTGGATTCTTCTCGGATCCATTGGGTGGTTTCGGCTTAGGTGTATCCTCCGTGGGATTAATGCTTCTTACCTTACTGACCGCTTCTTTACAGTAAGCCAGCATTGTAGGTGGTTTTTTCGCGGGGATTTCCCGCTCCTCTCCTTCAGTAGGCTTTCTCGTGGGGGTAAGAGTTTCCGGAAAAAGCATCGGTGGTGATCTCAGAACCCTTGATTGTCTTCTGAAGGGGTCGATTTCCTGGCTTAGGTCCAAGGCTTTCTCTTCTTCATCTTCTTTGTTGTCTTCATTACTGGGGCTAGCCTTCTCAGACGTTTTCTTCGGCTTCATCCCCTATGGCGACAGGGGTGAGGAAGCTTGCAACGTCCTAGCGCGTGCTACTAATAAAAGTTAAGCAAGTGGAGATATTTACAATATACAAATGTAAGTATGTATAACCCTACTGCGAACACGACCTGCTTGTCCGCTGGGTAGGGCAGGTAGGCCAGCGAAAAAAGTAATTAGTTAGAATTTATAGTGTACAGTGTTAGGTGGTAAATGTGCAAAGAGCTATATGGGTATGTGCCAGTATCTATGAGCTTGTGCTTGCCAACGATTTTGGGTTTAATCAGTCTGGTCTTACTAGCACGTGGACGGCACGTATGGCGGAGTTCTAATGCACCACTTTTGGGATCCGGCGACTGTGAGTGTATAACTAGCCGCTTCGTGAGCTTTACGCACTTCTATGCAACTCGAACGATGGCGTGGATAACTCGATCAGGTCGCGGATTTAGGTACCCGAAACAAATCGATTGTGAGTGACACTCCAGCTGAAAACGCGAATGTCACTCAGGCAATTCGTATGTGGGTTATTTAAAGCTCACTCAGTGCTGGTTCCAGTCGTTTATTGGTGATAGTTACATATATTATCTTTTCTTTTCTTTTTGTAATTGGTGATATTTAGTGTTTTATGTATTTTATTTATTCTATTCTAATTTATTTCATATAGTGTGTATGTGTGTGTTTGTGGGTGCATGTGTGTGTGTGAATAATTACAGTGCAACTTAACGGAAAGGGAAGTTTTAAAATTTGTGAAGTTGGTAAACTTGATGGATTTTAATTGCATTTTTGAAAGTGAATATTGTTGAGTGTAGTGAAAATTTTTGAAAATATAAAGATGAGTGGAATTTCTCTATTAAAAATTTTAGATATATTCCATTCATACCACCCAGGCAAAATCTGTTAACTTCGGCCAGGCCGAAATTTACATACCCTACACCCTGCATACAACGTTTATTAAAGGAAAAACAGTGAATTTCTATCAATAATTAGTGAAAATGCGTCATTACACTTCAATGCTATTAACTCCATCGAGCGATTTTCACAACTGTGGTCTCTTTCAAAGAGAAATTATATATTTGAAGCTATATTCGTTTTCCAAAAACCATTATACCCTTTTTGCGGCGATTGTCTTTAGAACTATTTAATCTATGAATAAGAGTGAGTTAGGAATATTATAGTTTTCTTTTGAAAGGGCCCATGTTTCCACAAAACGTAGTAGTTCTGATGTTTGAAGAATTGTGCCATTGGTAAATCTTGGAAGTGCGCATTAAAGCTCTGCAATTTATGGAAGAATAATTGAATCGATGATTTTTTGTGTGCCATAAAATCATAATGTGCCTTTAATTGCTTTTCCGATTTTAGATGTTCATTTCAATGGGGACAAAATCTGATTCAACAACAGCCTTGGGAGGGTTGAAATTTCCAACAATATTAAGTCCAGAAGTACTTGCTGCGCTACTATAAGCAACATATCAATTCCATATAATAGCTCGTTTATAAATAAATATACAAACAAACCAAGTCCCGATTTTATAAATTGCATTTCGGCTTCACCTCTAACTTTTTTGCTTCGTTATGATAAATAATGTATTTTCCCAAACATTTTTAAAAGTTATTGTTGAAATAAAGGCATAATTGCAGTTTACCACCACCTTTTCCGATTTTTATATACCAAAATGTTGCTCTTGCTGAGAATACCGAACGCCAAATTTTAAAGGCGCGCTCTCATCAGGTTTAGGAGAGGCAAGGGGTCAAAGGTCAAACTTGGTGTAATGTAATAATGGCCACCAAATCTGTAAATGTTGACCGATCTGAATCGTATGAATATGGAATTAAAGGTCATTTTATGGCCTACAAAACATATTTGGAAAGTTTGGAAAATACAAATTATTTAAAAAAACAAAAAAATATTTTTTTTTAGGTTAAATAATTTTTTTTATTTTTTTACGTTATTAACTATAGGTCAGCGGTATATAATATTATATATAATTATTGTGAATCAATAGTATTTTTTCCCATTTACGAAAAGGGAAGTTTTAAAATTTGTTATATTGGCAAACTTGTCGGTTATTTAAATGCATTTTTATATGTGTTTGTGTATATTTGTGTTTTTTTTTTTTTGCTTTGATTTACGAATCCGGGTTGAGAGATCTTCAAAGAAACCTACCGGCCGTCCGGTAGGCCTGCACGATTCGCTAGTCTCACTAGTGCCTACGTACTAAAACTCAACCAAAACATATACAACACAGTCCTGTTAGTCCCTGCGGTACTACCAATCGAGGCATTCCGTCACAGGGCAGGATGGAGTTAATCACTCCCTTCTATTATCGCGTCTGGCGCGTTCTCTCAGAATCTCGTTCTTCCTTCATCTTGGCGTAACTGTTGCATTATTTGTGCAATTATTCTGTTAACTGTATTCCAGTTGTCTTTGGAGATTAGCATACACTGTATAACCGCCTCTGGGGATAAGTGGCCATTAATTTTCTGCTGAAGCAATCTTCTCGCTTCATCGAACCTAGTACAACGTAGTAGGATGCGCTCTGCGTTCTCTATGCTATTCTCGCAGTAGTAGCAGTATGGGTTTTCAGCATGTTTAAACTTAAACAGGTATTCTCTAAAGCTGCCGTGTCCCGATAAAAATTGAGTCAAGTGGAAATTGACTTCGCCATGTTTCCTTTCAGTCCATACCCTTACGTCTGGGATTAATCTATACGTCCATCTGCCCTTTTGTGATGCTTTGGTCCGTCAACCCATTTATTTGGTTTTGAAATAGTAGAGCGGCTCGCCTCGCTGCAATGTCTATAGGAGACGCGATGCTATTACATTTGCATCATTGGATACTGTACGGAATGTACTGCATACTCTGAGAGAGGATAGTCTGAAAAGCTGCTTTTAGGGCTTCTTAAATATGATTCGCAGATTGTAGTCTTAGCCCATATAGGCGCTGCGTACATCATTATAGAGGTGTTCACACTAGCGAGTAACATTCTTATGGGCTGCCTTGGGCCTCCTACATTAGGCATTAGTCTCGCAAGGGAAGATCCCACTCTCGCACCTTTTTCACTTGTCACCTGCAGGTGCTCCTTAAAGTTCAGTCGGTGATCAATTTGTACACCCAGGTATCTAATTGATGGCTTAAAGATAAGGTATGCCCACCTACACGTATATCTAGTGTTTCTACTTTTTTGCGACTGCTAATTAATACAGCCTCTGTTTTGTGGTTTGCAAGTTCTAGCTTACTTTTTTGCAGCCAGTTCTTGACGCTTTGTATTGTGGTGTTGCATTTTTGAGCTACTTCTTCTAGCATTTTTGCAACCACAACTATAACTATTTTTGCAACCACACTATATCATCCGCATATCCGACAATTTTCACTCCATAGGGTTTTTCGATCCTTAGGATCCCAATTCCATAGAATTGGGCCAAGTACCGATCCTTGAGGTACTCTTGCACTGACAGGGTACCATTTGGGACCATCCTCTGTGCCGTAGAGCAACTTCCTGTTGTTGAAGTAGCTGTAGATCATGCTCACTATGTAGTGCGGGGTGTTTAAACTCCTAAGGGCAGTTATAACCTGTTTCCAGTCCGCAGAATTGAACTCATTTTTAACATCGAGTGTTATGACGGCACAGTATTGCTTTTTCCCTCCGAGCCATCTAGTGCCTTCTATTGCTTTTGAAGCTATCTCGCGTACTTTCGCAATGGCGTGAGTTGTGCTACGATGTTTTCTGAACCCAAATTGGTGGTTGGAGAGTCCGCGATTTCCTTCTGTTATATTTTCTAGGCGCTGGCATATGATCTTTTCAAGAACCTTTCCAGCTGTATCTAGCATACAGAGGGGTCTGTAAGATGATGGTTCCTCTGGGGGTTCGTCTCCTTTTAGAAGAAGGACAAGTCGCTGTCTTTTCCACCGGTCTGGGAATTGTCCTTCTTTGAGGCAGGAGGTGTACATATTCGCGAAGATGTCAGGTTTCTCCATCATTGCCGTCTTTAGCACCGCATTTGGGATGCCATCTAGTCCTGGTGCCTTTTTGCTCTTCAGGGTTTTGGCGATCTCCGTTACTTCAAGAGCAGTTACGGGGGGTATTTCCTCCGCTGGTGAGACTACTGTTGCGGGATCCAGTGCTTCGTGTTGTGGGAACAAGTCCTCCACTATTTCCCTCAGTATGACATACCGGTGTGTTGAGCGCCCCTCGCTTAGTTTTCTTCAGCACTATTTTGTACGCACTTCCCCAATGGTTGTTTTGGACCTCTTGTATTAGCGTTTTCCAGTGTTCACTTTTGCTCTTTTCAATGGCCTTGCGTAGTTCCTTACGTTTGGCTTTGAAGGTCTCAAGATGGTGTGCATACCCAATCCTCCCTCTAGCTCTCTGTTGTCTTCTGCGGAGTGCGTTGCACTCAGTGCGGAGGTTCGCTATTTCCTCATTCCACCACACAGCTGGGCTTCTACGGTTCCCAGTTTTCTGTCGAGGCATAGAGGCATCGCATATGTCTATCAGGGATTGCATCACCTTATTTGTTTTCTCAATTGCATCTCCCGTGGTTATTTCCATGTAGCATATTAGGGTATCTAGCATTTCTCTGTCTAGTTTTTTAATGTTCCATCTTATATTTTGCGTTTTCCTAGCCCATTTTTGTGGGTATATATGGGCTTTTGGACCTCAAAGATAATGAACTTCGCCTAATTAATGAGCTACTCACAAAGGTTAGGTCTATTATTGACGAACCTCTGCCGTTGTCGTACGTGCTCTTGTTACCAGCATTAAGAAGAATCAGGTCCAGGTTGGAGAAGGTTTCCAATAGTGCTGCTCCTCTCTGGTTCGTTCTAGTACTTCCCCATTCGATGGCCCATGCATTAAAATCGCCAGCTACCAGCTGGGAACTTCATTCATACGGTGCCTGTCAATCGATCCAAGATGTCCTGGAATTCTTGTGCGTTCAGGATTGGTGGCGCATAGCAGCTGTAGAAGTAGATCCCCTGTATTTTGGCGTATGTAAAGCCGTCTTGTAGGTCTCTTGGCTTAAATTCCTGCGGTAGGCTGGAGCATGTACATAAAGATGCTTTCCCACTTCTGTCTTTTACCCATTTATGGCAATCTGGCGGTAGTCTATAGGGTTCGCTTATGATTAAGATATCAGCTTTCACTTCGACGGCAGTTTGAGACAATAAGTCTTGAGTTACTTCGCAATGGTTGAGGTTGATTTGTAGGCATTTAACCATATGCTCCAGATAAATTTTGTTGTGCTATTATATACCTGGGGCACCTGCGGCCTTCTGTGGGATGGTCACTTTTCCCTGGACGGCATATTAGGCATTTTTCAGCATTAGCGCAGTCTTTAGCTTTGTGCCCTTCGACTCCACACTTGAGACAGGCGCTGGAATGGTCCACTTTGCTTTTACAATGTCTAGCAATGTGACCATAGTCAAGACATTTAAAACACCTAGTGGGTTTGATGTTCAGGCGTAGTCTGCATCTCACCCACCCGATTCGCACATTTGATTCTTTTAGTAACTTCTGTGAGTCTCCTGCTGGAATGCTGGAATGTTTGTCTCAGTGACTTAATAGCACTGACACTTATTGCTCTTATATAGGGGAACTGATCGTTGATTGCGATACAAATTTCCTCTCGGGTTGTTATTTCATCGAGGTCACGGCACTCAATGACTACTTGATGGCTTAAGGCTCTGACCTCTGCAGACTCCTGGATTCTTCTCGGATCCATTGGGTGGTTTCGGCTTAGGTGTATCCTCCGTGGGATTAATGCTTCTTACCTTACTGACCGCTTCTTTACAGTAAGCCAGCATTGTAGGTGTTTTTTTCGCGGGGATTTCCCGCTCCTCTCCTTCAGTAGGCTTTCTCGTGGGGGTAAGAGTTTCCGGAAAAAGCATCGGTGGTGATCTCAGAACCCTTGATTGTCTTCTGAAGGGGTCGATTTCCTGGCTTAGGTCCAAGGCTTTCTCTTCTTCATCTTCTTTGTTGTCTTCATTACTGGGGCTAGCCTTCTCAGACGTTTTCTTCGGCTTCATCCCCTATGGCGACAGGGGTGAGGAAGCTTGCAACGTCCTAGCGCGTGCTACTAATAAAAGTTAAGCAAGTGGAGATATTTTACAATATACAAATGTAAGTATGTATAACCCTACTGCGAACACGACCTGCTTGTCCGCTGGGTAGGGCAGGTAGGCCAGCGAAAAAAGTAATTAGTTAGAATTTATAGTGTACAGTGTTAGGTGGTAAATGTGCAAAGAGCTATATGGGTATGTGCCAGTATCTATGAGCTTGTGCTTGCCAACGATTTTGGGTTTAATCAGTCTGGTCTTACTAGCACGTGGACGGCACGTATGGCGGAGTTCTAATGCACCACTTTTGGGATCCGGCGACTGTGAGTGTATAACTAGCCGCTTCGTGAGCTTTACGCACTTCTATGCAACTCGAACGATGGCGTGGGTAACTCGATCAGGTCGCGGATTTAGGTACCCGAAACAAATCGATTGTGAGTGACACTCCAGCTGAAAACGCGAATGTCACTCAGGCAATTCGTATGTGGGTTATTTAAAGCTCACTCAGTGCTGGTTCCAGTCGTTTATTGGTGATAGTTACATATATTATCTTTTCTTTTCTTTTTGTAATTGGTGATATTTAGTGTTTTATGTATTTTATTTTATTCTATTCTAATTTATTTCATATAGTGTGTATGTGTGTGTTTGTGGGTGCATGTGTGTGTGTGAATAATTACAGTGCAACTTAACGGAAAGGGAAGTTTTAAAATTTGTGAAGTTGGTAAACTTGATGGATTTTAATTGCATTTTTGAAAGTGAATATTGTTGAGTGTAGTGAAAATTTTTGAAAATATAAAGATGAGTGGAATTTCTCTATTAAAAATTTTAGATATATTCCATTCATACCACCCAGGCAAAATCTGTTAACTTCGGCCAGGCCGAAATTTACATACCCTACACCCTGCATACAACGTTTATTAAAGGAAAAACAGTGAATTTCTATCAATAATTAGTGAAAATGCGTCATTACACTTCAATGCTATTAACTCCATCGAGCGATTTTCACAACTGTGGTCTCTTTCAAAGAGAAATTATATATTTGAAGCTATATTCGTTTTCCAAAAACCATTATACCCTTTTTGCGGCGATTGTCTTTAGAACTATTTAATCTATGAATAAGAGTGAGTTAGGAATATTATAGTTTTCTTTTGAAAGGGCCCATGTTTCCACAAAACGTAGTAGTTCTGATGTTTGAAGAATTGTGCCATTGGTAAATCTTGGAAGTGCGCATTAAAGCTCTGCAATTTATGGAAGAATAATTGAATCGATGATTTTTTGTGTGCCATAAAATCATAATGTGCCTTTAATTGCTTTTCCGATTTTAGATGTTCATTTCAATGGGGACAAAATCTGATTCAACAACAGCCTTGGGAGGGTTGAAATTTCCAACAATATTAAGTCCAGAAGTACTTGCTGCGCTACTATAAGCAACATATCAATTCCATATAATAGCTCGTTTATAAATAAATATACAAACAAACCAAGTCCCGATTTTATAAATTGCATTTCGGCTTCACCTCTAACTTTTTTGCTTCGTTATGATAAATAATGTATTTTCCCAAACATTTTTAAAAGTTATTGTTGAAATAAAGGCATAATTGCAGTTTACCACCACCTTTTCCGATTTTTATATACCAAAATGTTGCTCTTGCTGAGAATACCGAACGCCAAATTTTAAAGGCGCGCTCTCATCAGGTTTAGGAGAGGCAAGGGGTCAAAGGTCAAACTTGGTGTAATGTAATAATGGCCACCAAATCTGTAAATGTTGACCGATCTGAATCGTATGAATATGGAATTAAAGGTCATTTTATGGCCTACAAAACATATTTGGAAAGTTTGGAAAATACAAATTATTTAAAAAAACAAAAAAATATTTTTTTTTAGGTTAAATAATTTTTTTTATTTTTTTACGTTATTAACTATAGGTCAGCGGTATATAATATTATATATAATTATTGTGAATCAATAGTATTTTTTCCTATTTACGAAAAGGGAAGTTTTAAAATTTGTTATATTGGCAAACTTGTCGGTTATTTAAATGCATTTTTATATGTGTTTGTGTATATTTGTGTTTTTTTTTTTTTTGCTTTGATTTACGAATCCGGGTTGAGAGATCTTCAAAGAAACCTACCGGCCGTCCGGTAGGCCTGCACGATTCGCTAGTCTCACTAGTGCCTACGTACTAAAACTCAACCAAAACATATACAACACAGTCCTGTTAGTCCCTGCGGTACTACCAATCGAGGCATTCCGTCACAGGGCAGGATGGAGTTAATCACTCCCTTCTATTATCGCGTCTGGCGCGTTCTCTCAGAATCTCGTTCTTCCTTCATCTTGGCGTAACTGTTGCATTATTTGTGCAATTATTCTGTTAACTGTATTCCAGTTGTCTTTGGAGATTAGCATACACTGTATAACCGCCTCTGGGGATAAGTGGCCATTAATTTTCTGCTGAAGCAATCTTCTCGCTTCATCGAACCTAGTACAACGTAGTAGGATGTGCTCTGCGTTCTCTATGCTATTCTCGCAGTAGTAGCAGTATGGGTTTTCAGCATGTTTAAACTTAAACAGGTATTCTCTAAAGCTGCCGTGTCCCGATAAAAATTGAGTCAAGTGGAAATTGACTTCGCCATGTTTCCTTTCAGTCCATACCCTTACGTCTGGGATTAATCTATACGTCCATCTGCCCTTTTGTGATGCTTTGGTCCGTCAACCCATTTATTTGGTTTTGAAATAGTAGAGCGGCTCGCCTCGCTGCAATGTCTATAAGGAGACGCGATGCTATTACATTTGCATCATTGGATACTGTACGGAATGTTACTGCATACTCTGAGAGAGGATAGTCTAAAAGCTGCTTTTAGGGTTCTTAAATATGATTCGCAGATTGTAGTCTTAGCCCATATAGGCGCTGCGTACATCATTATAGAGGTGTTCACACTAGCGAGTAACATTCTTATGGGCTGCCTTGGGCCTCCTACATTAGGCATTAGTCTCGCAAGGGAAGATCCCACTCTCGCACCTTTTTCACTTGTCACCTGCAGGTGCTCCTTAAAGTTCAGTCGGTGATCAATTTGTACACCCAGGTATCTAATTGATGGCTTTAAAGATAAGGTATGCCCACCTACACGTATATCTAGTGTTTCTACTTTTTTGCGACTGCTAATTAATACAGCCTCTGTTTTGTGGTTTGCAAGTTCTAGCTTACTTTTTTGCAGCCAGTTCTTGACGCTTTGTATTGTGGTGTTGCATTTTTGAGCTACTTCTTCTAGCATTTTTGCAACCACAACTATAACTATTTTTGCAACCACACTATATCATCCGCATATCCGACAATTTTCACTCCATAGGGTTTTTCGATCCTTAGGATCCCAATTCCATAGAATTGGGCCAAGTACCGATCCTTGAGGTACTCTTGCACTGACAGGGTACCATTTGGGACCATCCTCTGTGCCGTAGAGCAACTTCCTGTTGTTGAAGTAGCTGTAGATCATGCTCACTATGTAGTGCGGGGTGTTTAAACTCCTAAGGGCAGTTATAACCTGTTTCCAGTCCGCAGAATTGAACTCATTTTAACATCGAGTGTTATGACGGCACAGTATTGCTTTTTCCCTCCGAGCCATCTAGTGCCTTCTATTGCTTTTGAAGCTATCTCGCGTACTTTCGCAATGGCGTGAGTTGTGCTACGATGTTTTCTGAACCCAAATTGGTGGTTGGAGAGTCCGCGATTTCCTTCTGTTATATTTTCTAGGCGCTGGCATATGATCTTTTCAAGAACCTTTCCAGCTGTATCTAGCATACAGAGGGGTCTGTAAGATGATGGTTCCTCTGGGGGTTCGTCTCCTTTTAGAAGAAGGACAAGTCGCTGTCTTTTCCACCGGTCTGGGAATTGTCCTTCTTTGAGGCAGGAGGTGTACATATTCGCGAAGATGTCAGGTTTCTCCATCATTGCCGTCTTTAGCACCGCATTTGGGATGCCATCTAGTCCTGGTGCCTTTTTGCTCTTCAGGGTTTTGGCGATCTCCGTTACTTCAAGAGCAGTTACGGGGGGTATTTCCTCCGCTGGTGAGACTACTGTTGCGGGATCCAGTGCTTCGTGTTGTGGGAACAAGTCCTCCACTATTTCCCTCAGTATGACATACCGGTGTGTTGAGCGCCCCTCGCTTAGTTTTCTTCAGCACTATTTTGTACGCACTTCCCCAATGGTGTTTTGGACCTCTTGTATTAGCGTTTTCCAGTGTTCACTTTTGCTCTTTTCAATGGCCTTGCGTAGTTCCTTACGTTTGGCTTTGAAGGTCTCAAGATGGTGTGCATACCCAATCCTCCCTCTAGCTCTCTGTTGTCTTCTGCGGAGTGCGTTGCACTCAGTGCGGAGGTTCGCTATTTCCTCATTCCACCACACAGCTGGGCTTCTACGGTTCCCAGTTTTCTGTCGAGGCATAGAGGCATCGCATATGTCTATCAGGGATTGCATCACCTTATTTGTTTTCTCAATTGCATCTCCCGTGGTTATTTCCATGTAGCATATTAGGGTATCTAGCATTTCTCTGTCTAGTTTTTTAATGTTCCATCTTATATTTTGCGTTTTCCTAGCCCATTTTTGTGGGTATATATGGGCTTTTGGACCTCAAAGATAATGAACTTCGCCTAATTAATGAGCTACTCACAAAGGTTAGGTCTATTATTGACGAACCTCTGCCGTTGTCGTACGTGCTCTTGTTACCAGCATTAAGAAGAATCAGGTCCAGGTTGGAGAAGGTTTCCAATAGTGCTGCTCCTCTCTGGTTCGTTCTAGTACTTCCCCATTCGATGGCCCATGCATTAAAATCGCCAGCTACCAGCTGGGAACTTCATTCATACGGTGCCTGTCAATCGATCCAAGATGTCCTGGAATTCTTGTGCGTTCAGGATTGGTGGCGCATAGCAGCTGTAGAAGTAGATCCCCTGTATTTTTGGCGTATGTAAAGCCGTCTTGTAGGTCTCTTGGCTTAATTCCTGCGGTAGGCTGGAGCATGTACATAAAGATGCTTTCCCACTTCTGTCTTTTACCCATTTATGGCAATCTGGCGGTAGTCTATAGGGTTCGCTTATGATTAAGATATCAGCTTTCACTTCGACGGCAGTTTGAGACAATAAGTCTTGAGTTACTTCGCAATGGTTGAGGTTGATTTGTAGGCATTTAACCATATGCTCCAGATAAATTTTGTTGTGCTATTATATACCTGGGGCACCTGCGGCCTTCTGTGGGATGGTCACTTTTCCCTGGACGGCATATTAGGCATTTTTCAGCATTAGCGCAGTCTTTAGCTTTGTGCCCTTCGACTCCACACTTGAGACAGGCGCTGGAATGGTCCACTTTGCTTTTACAATGTCTAGCAATGTGACCATAGTCAAGACATTTAAAACACCTAGTGGGTTTGATGTTCAGGCGTAGTCTGCATCTCACCCACCCGATTCGCACATTTGATTCTTTTAGTAACTTCTGTGAGTCTCCTGCTGGAATGCTGGAATGTTTGTCTCAGTGACTTAATAGCACTGACACTTATTGCTCTTATATAGGGGAACTGATCGTTGATTGCGATACAAATTTCCTCTCGGGTTGTTATTTCATCGAGGTCACGGCACTCAATGACTACTTGATGGCTTAAGGCTCTGACCTCTGCAGACTCCTGGATTCTTCTCGGATCCATTGGGTGGTTTCGGCTTAGGTGTATCCTCCGTGGGATTAATGCTTCTTACCTTACTGACCGCTTCTTTACAGTAAGCCAGCATTGTAGGTGTTTTTTTCGCGGGGATTTCCCGCTCCTCTCCTTCAGTAGGCTTTCTCGTGGGGGTAAGAGTTTCCGGAAAAAGCATCGGTGGTGATCTCAGAACCCTTGATTGTCTTCTGAAGGGGTCGATTTCCTGGCTTAGGTCCAAGGCTTTCTCTTCTTCATCTTCTTTGTTGTCTTCATTACTGGGGCTAATAAAAGTTAAGCAAGTGGAGATATTTACAATATACAAATGTAAGTATGTATAACCCTACTGCGAACACGACCTGCTTGTCCGCTGGGTAGGGCAGGTAGGCCAGCGAAAAAAGTAATTAGTTAGAATTTATAGTGTACAGTGTTAGGTGGTAAATGTGCAAAGAGCTATATGGGTATGTGCCAGTATCTATGAGCTTGTGCTTGCCAACGATTTTGGGTTTAATCAGTCTGGTCTTACTAGCACGTGGACGGCACGTATGGCGGAGTTCTAATGCACCACTTTTGGGATCCGGCGACTGTGAGTGTATAACTAGCCGCTTCGTGAGCTTTACGCACTTCTATGCAACTCGAACGATGGCGTGGATAACTCAATCAGGTCGCGGATTTAGGTACCCGAAACAAATCGATTGTGAGTGACACTCCAGCTGAAAACGCGAATGTCACTCAGGCAATTCGTATGTGGGTTATTTAAAGCTCACTCAGTGCTGGTTCCAGTCGTTTATTGGTGATAGTTACATATATTATCTTTTCTTTTCTTTTTTGTAATTGGTGATATTTAGTGTTTTATGTATTTTATTTTATTCTATTCTAATTTATTTCATATAGTGTGTATGTGTGTGTTTGTGGGTGCATGTGTGTGTGTGAATAATTACAGTGCAACTTAACGGAAAGGGAAGTTTTAAAATTTGTGAAGTTGGTAAACTTGATGGATTTTAATTGCATTTTTGAAAGTGAATATTGTTGAGTGTAGTGAAAATTTTTGAAAATATAAAGATGAGTGGAATTTCTCTATTAAAAATTTTAGATATATTCCATTCATACCACCCAGGCAAAATCTGTTAACTTCGGCCAGGCCGAAATTTACATACCCTACACCCTGCATACAACGTTTATTAAAGGAAAAACAGTGAATTTCTATCAATAATTAGTGAAAATGCGTCATTACACTTCAATGCTATTAACTCCATCGAGCGATTTTCACAACTGTGGTCTCTTTCAAAGAGAAATTATATATTTGAAGCTATATTCGTTTTCCAAAAACCATTATACCCTTTTTGCGGCGATTGTCTTTAGAACTATTTAATCTATGAATAAGAGTGAGTTAGGAATATTATAGTTTTCTTTTGAAAGGGCCCATGTTTCCACAAAACGTAGTAGTTCTGATGTTTGAAGAATTGTGCCATTGGTAAATCTTGGAAGTGCGCATTAAAGCTCTGCAATTTATGGAAGAATAATTGAATCGATGATTTTTTGTGTGCCATAAAATCATAATGTGCCTTTAATTGCTTTTCCGATTTTAGATGTTCATTTCAATGGGGACAAAATCTGATTCAACAACAGCCTTGGGAGGGTTGAAATTTCCAACAATATTAAGTCCAGAAGTACTTGCTGCGCTACTATAAGCAACATATCAATTCCATATAATAGCTCGTTTATAAATAAATATACAAACAAACCAAGTCCCGATTTTATAAATTGCATTTCGGCTTCACCTCTAACTTTTTTGCTTCGTTATGATAAATAATGTATTTTCCCAAACATTTTTAAAAGTTATTGTTGAAATAAAGGCATAATTGCAGTTTACCACCACCTTTTCCGATTTTTATATACCAAAATGTTGCTCTTGCTGAGAATACCGAACGCCAAATTTTAAAGGCGCGCTCTCATCAGGTTTAGGAGAGGCAAGGGGTCAAAGGTCAAACTTGGTGTAATGTAATAATGGCCACCAAATCTGTAAATGTTGACCGATCTGAATCGTATGAATATGGAATTAAAGGTCATTTTATGGCCTACAAAACATATTTGGAAAGTTTGGAAAATACAAATTATTTAAAAAAACAAAAAAATATTTTTTTTTAGGTTAAATAATTTTTTTTATTTTTTTACGTTATTAACTATAGGTCAGCGGTATATAATATTATATATAATTATTGTGAATCAATAGTATTTTTTCCCATTTACGAAAAGGGAAGTTTTAAAATTTGTTATATTGGCAAACTTGTCGGTTATTTAAATGCATTTTTATATGTGTTTGTGTATATTTGTGTTTTTTTTTTTTTGCTTTGATTTACGAATCCGGGTTGAGAGATCTTCAAAGAAACCTACCGGCCGTCCGGTAGGCCTGCACGATTCGCTAGTCTCACTAGTGCCTACGTACTAAAACTCAACCAAAACATATACAACACAGTCCTGTTAGTCCCTGCGGTACTACCAATCGAGGCATTCCGTCACAGGGCAGGATGGAGTTAATCACTCCCTTCTATTATCGCGTCTGGCGCGTTCTCTCAGAATCTCGTTCTTCCTTCATCTTGGCGTAACTGTTGCATTATTTGTGCAATTATTCTGTTAACTGTATTCCAGTTGTCTTTGGAGATTAGCATACACTGTATAACCGCCTCTGGGGATAAGTGGCCATTAATTTTCTGCTGAAGCAATCTTCTCGCTTCATCGAACCTAGTACAACGTAGTAGGATGCGCTCTGCGTTCTCTATGCTATTCTCGCAGTAGTAGCAGTATGGGTTTTCAGCATGTTTAAACTTAAACAGGTATTCTCTAAAGCTGCCGTGTCCCCGATAAAATTGAGTCAAGTGGAAATTGACTTCGCCATGTTTCCTTTCAGTCCATACCCTTACGTCTGGGATTAATCTATACGTCCATCTGCCCTTTTGTGATGCTTTGGTCCGTCAACCCATTTATTTGGTTTTGAAATAGGAGAGCGGCTCGCCTCGCTGCAATGTCTATAGGGAGACGCGATGCTATTACATTTGCATCATTGGATACTGTACGGAATGTACTGCATACTCTGAGAGAGGATAGTCTGAAAGCTGCTTGTAGGCTTCTTAAATATGATTCGCAGATTGTAGTCTTAGCCCATATAGGCGCTGCGTACATCATTATAGAGGTGTTCACACTAGCGAGTAACATTCTTATGGGCTGCCTTGGGCCTCCTACATTAGGCATTAGTCTCGCAAGGGAAGATCCCACTCTCGCACCTTTTTCACTTGTCACCTGCAGGTGCTCCTTAAAGTTCAGTCGGTGATCAATTTGTACACCCAGGTATCTAATTGATGGCTTTAAAGATAAGGTATGCCCACCTACACGTATATCTAGTGTTTCTACTTTTTTGCGACTGCTAATTAATACAGCCTCTGTTTTGTGGTTTGCAAGTTCTAGCTTACTTTTTTGCAGCCAGTTCTTGACGCTTTGTATTGTGGTGTTGCATTTTTGAGCTACTTCTTCTAGCATTTTTGCAACCACAACTATAACTATTTTTGCAACCACACTATATCATCCGCATATCCGACAATTTTCACTCCATAGGGTTTTTCGATCCTTAGGATCCCAATTCCATAGAATTGGGCCAAGTACCGATCCTTGAGGTACTCTTGCACTGACAGGGTACCATTTGGGACCATCCTCTGTGCCGTAGAGCAACTTCCTGTTGTTGAAGTAGCTGTAGATCATGCTCACTATGTAGTGCGGGGTGTTTAAACTCCTAAGGGCAGTTATAACCTGTTTCCAGTCCGCAGAATTGAACTCATTTTTAACATCGAGTGTTATGACGGCACAGTATTGCTTTTTCCCTCCGAGCCATCTAGTGCCTTCTATTGCTTTTGAAGCTATCTCGCGTACTTTCGCAATGGCGTGAGTTGTGCTACGATGTTTTCTGAACCCAAATTGGTGGTTGGAGAGTCCGCGATTTCCTTCTGTTATATTTTCTAGGCGCTGGCATATGATCTTTTCAAGAACCTTTCCAGCTGTATCTAGCATACAGAGGGGTCTGTAAGATGATGGTTCCTCTGGGGGTTCGTCTCCTTTTAGAAGAAGGACAAGTCGCTGTCTTTTCCACCGGTCTGGGAATTGTCCTTCTTTGAGGCAGGAGGTGTACATATTCGCGAAGATGTCAGGTTTCTCCATCATTGCCGTCTTTAGCACCGCATTTGGGATGCCATCTAGTCCTGGTGCCTTTTTGCTCTTCAGGGTTTTGGCGATCTCCGTTACTTCAAGAGCAGTTACGGGGGGTATTTCCTCCGCTGGTGAGACTACTGTTGCGGGATCCAGTGCTTCGTGTTGTGGGAACAAGTCCTCCACTATTTCCCTCAGTATGACATACCGGTGTGTTGAGCGCCCCTCGCTTAGTTTTCTTCAGCACTATTTGTACGCACTTCCCAATGGTTGTTTTGGACCTCTTGTATTAGCGTTTTCCAGTGTTCACTTTTGCTCTTTTCAATGGCCTTGCGTAGTTCCTTACGTTTGGCTTTGAAGGTCTCAAGATGGTGTGCATACCCAATCCTCCCTCTAGCTCTCTGTTGTCTTCTGCGGAGTGCGTTGCACTCAGTGCGGAGGTTCGCTATTTCCTCATTCCACCACACAGCTGGGCTTCTACGGTTCCCAGTTTTCTGTCGAGGCATAGAGGCATCGCATATGTCTATCAGGGATTGCATCACCTTATTTGTTTTCTCAATTGCATCTCCCGTGGTTATTTCCATGTAGCATATTAGGGTATCTAGCATTTCTCTGTCTAGTTTTTTAATGTTCCATCTTATATTTTGCGTTTTCCTAGCCCATTTTTGTGGGTATATATGGGCTTTTGGACCTCAAAGATAATGAACTTCGCCTAATTAATGAGCTACTCACAAAGGTTAGGTCTATTATTGACGAACCTCTGCCGTTGTCGTACGTGCTCTTGTTACCAGCATTAAGAAGAATCAGGTCCAGGTTGGAGAAGGTTTCCAATAGTGCTGCTCCTCTCTGGTTCGTTCTAGTACTTCCCCATTCGATGGCCCATGCGTTAAAATCGCCAGCTACCAGCTGGGAACTTCATTCATACGGTGCCTGTCAATCGATCCAAGATGTCCTGGAATTCTTGTGCGTTCAGGATTGGTGGCGCATAGCAGCTGTAGAAGTAGATCCCCTGTATTTTGGCGTATGTAAAGCCGTCTTGTAGGTCTCTTGGCTTAAATTCCTGCATGTACATAAAGATGCTTTCCCACTTCTGTCTTTTACCCATTTATGGCAATCTGGCGGTAGTCTATAGGGTTCGCTTATGATTAAGATATCAGCTTTCACTTCGACGGCAGTTTGAGACAATAAGTCTTGAGTTACTTCGCAATGGTTGAGGTTGATTTGTAGGCATTTAACCATGTGCTCCAGATAAATTTTGTTGTGCTATTATATACCTGGGGCACCTGCGGCCTTCTGTGGGATGGTCACTTTTCCCTGGACGGCATATTAGGCATTTTTCAGCATTAGCGCAGTCTTTAGCTTTGTGCCCTTCGACTCCACACTTGAGACAGGCGCTGGAATGGTCCACTTTGCTTTTACAATGTCTAGCAATGTGACCATAGTCAAGACATTTAAAACACCTAGTGGGTTTGATGTTCAGGCGTAGTCTGCATCTCACCCACCCGATTCGCACATTTGATTCTTTTAGTAACTTCTGTGAGTCTCCTGCTGGAATGCTGATCAGGGCTGTTTGTGTGCCGTCTCTTGTTTGTCTCAGTGACTTAATAGCACTGACCTTCTTATATAGGGGAACTGATCGTTGATTGCGATACAAATTTCCTCTCGGGTTGTTATTTCATCGAGGTCACGGCACTCAATGACTACTTGATGGCTTAAGGCTCTGACCTCTGCAGACTCCTGGATTCTTCTCGGATCCATTGGGTGGTTTCGGCGGTACTGTTTCCACAAAACGTAGTAGTTCTGATGTTTGAAGAATTGTGCCATTGGTAAATCTTGGAAGTGCGCATTAAAGCTCTGCAATTTATGGAAGAATAATTGAATCGATGATTTTTTGTGTGCCATAAAATCATAATGTGCCTTTAATTGCTTTTCCGATTTTAGATGTTCATTTCAATGGGGACAAATCTGATTCAACAACAGCCTTGGGAGGGTTGAAATTTCCAACAATATTAAGTCCAGAAGTACTTGCTGCGCTACTATAAGCACATATCAATTCCATATAATAGCTCGTTTATAAATAAATATACAAACAAACCAAGTCCCGATTTTATAAATTGCATTTCGGCTTCACCTCTAACTTTTTTGCTTCGTTATGATAAATAATGTATTTTCCCAAACATTTTTAAAAGTTATTGTTGAAATAAAGGCATAATTGCAGTTTACCACCACCTTTTCCGATTTTTATATACCAAAATGTTGCTCTTGCTGAGAATACCGAACGCCAAATTTTAAAGGCGCGCTCTCATCAGGTTTAGGAGAGGCAAGGGGTCAAAGGTCAAACTTGGTGTAATGTAATAATGGCCACCAAATCTGTAAATGTTGACCGATCTGAATCGTATGAATATGGAATTAAAGGTCATTTTATGGCCTACAAAACATATTTGGAAAGTTTGGAAAATACAAATTATTTAAAAAAACAAAAAAATATTTTTTTTTAGGTTAAATAATTTTTTTTATTTTTTTACGTTATTAACTATAGGTCAGCGGTATATAATATTATATATAATTATTGTGAATCAATAGTATTTTTTCCCATTTACGAAAAGGGAAGTTTTAAAATTTGTTATATTGGCAAACTTGTCGGTTATTTAAATGCATTTTTATATGTGTTTGTGTATATTTGTGTGTTTTTTTTTTTTGCTTTGATTTACGAATCCGGGTTGAGAGATCTTCAAAGAAACCTACCGGCCGTCCGGTAGGCCTGCACGATTCGCTAGTCTCACTAGTGCCTACGTACTAAAACTCAACCAAAACATATACAACACAGTCCTGTTAGTCCCTGCGGTACTACCAATCGAGGCATTCCGTCACAGGGCAGGATGGAGTTAATCACTCCCTTCTATTATCGCGTCTGGCGCGTTCTCTCAGAATCTCGTTCTTCCTTCATCTTGGCGTAACTGTTGCATTATTTGTGCAATTATTCTACCTGTAAAAAAAGATATTATTAATTATTTACAAATTCACGTATACAGAAAAAAAGTATAATATATAATTCAGAAATAGGTCGACTGAAAATAAAGGGCATTATAGCTATGGATCCTTTTATAAGTTTACAAAAAAGTCGAAGGCAGCTTCACTACCCCAATCTTTTATGATCAAAATTTCATGAAGGATCGCCCCGGTCCGCTTCTTCCCCAAAATTTTCTACCATATCATTTGTACAATTTTATACCCCACACCATAGGGGTTTTCAGACTGACAGATTTAGAATTGTATGCCTTACGATTTGTTTTTGTGTTAATTGTATTCCAGTTGTCTTTGGAGATTAGCATACACTGTATAACCGCCTCTGGGGATAAGTGGCCATTAATTTTCTGCTGAAGCAATCTTCTCGCTTCATCGAACCTAGTACAACGTAGTAGGATGCGCTTTTTCCCTCCGAGCCATCTAGTGCCTTCTATTGCTTTTGAAGCTATCTCGCATACTTTCGCAATGGCGTGAGTTGTGCTACGATGTTTTCTGAACCCAAATTGGTGGTTGGAGAGATTTTCTAGGCGCTGGCATATGATCTTTTCAAGAACCTTTCCAGCTGTATATAGCATACAGAGGGGTCTGTAAGATGATGGTTCCTCTGGGGGTTCGTCTCCTTTTGGAAGAAGGACAAGTCGCTGTCTTTTCCACCGGTCTGGGAATTGTCCTTCTTTGAGGCAGGAGGTGTACATATTCGCGAAGATGTCAGGTTTCTCCATCATTGCAGTCTTTAGCACCGCATTTGGGATGCCATCTAGTCCTGGTGCCTTTTTGCTCTTCAGGGTTTTGGCGATCTCCCTTACTTCAAGAGCAGTTACGGGGGGTATTTCCTCCGCTGGTGAGACTACTGTTGCGGGATCCAGTGCTTCGTGTTGTGGGAACAAGTCCTCCACTATTTCCCTCAGTATGACATACCGGTGTGTTGAGCGCCCCTCGCTTAGTTTTCTTCAGCACTATTTTGTACGCACTTCCCCAATGGTTGTTTTGGACCTCTTGTATTAGCGTTTTCCAGTGTTCACTTTTGCTCTTTTCAATGGCCTTGCGTAGTTCCTTACGTTTGGCTTTGAAGGTCTCAAGATGGTGTGCATACCCAATCCTCCCTCTAGCTCTCTGTTGTCTTCTGCGGAGTGCGTTGCACTCAGTGCGGAGGTTCGCTATTTCCTCATTCCACCACACAGCTGGGCTTCTACGGTTCCCAGTTTTCTGTCGAGGCATAGAGGCATCGCATATGTCTATCAGGGATTGCATCACCTTATTTGTTTTCTCAATTGCATCTCCCGTGGTTATTTCCATGTAGCATATTAGGGTATCTAGCATTTCTCTGTCTAGTTTTTTAATGTTCCATCTTATATTTTGCGTTTTCCTAGCCCATTTTTGTGGGTATATATGGGCTTTTGGACCTCAAAGATAATGAACTTCGCCTAATTAATGAGCTACTCACAAAGGTTAGGTCTATTATTGACGAACCTCTGCCGTTGTCGTACGTGCTCTTGTTACCAGCATTAAGAAGAATCAGGTCCAGGTTGGAGAAGGTTTCCAATAGTGCTGCTCCTCTCTGGTTCGTTCTAGTACTTCCCCATTCGATGGCCCATGCGTTAAAATCGCCAGCTACCAGCTGGGAACTTCATTCATACGGTGCCTGTCAATCGATCCAAGATGTCCTGGAATTCTTGTGCGTTCAGGATTGGTGGCGCATAGCAGCTGTAGAAGTAGATCCCCTGTATTTTGGCGTATGTAAAGCCGTCTTGTAGGTCTCTTGGCTTAAATTCCTGCGGTAGGCTGGATCATGTACATAAAGATGCTTCCCACTTCTGTCTTTTACCCATTTATGGCAATCTGGCGGTAGTCTATAGGGTTCGCTTATGATTAAGATATCAGCTTTCACTTCGACGGCAGTTTGAGACAATAAGTCTTGAGTTACTTCGCAATGGTTGAGGTTGATTTGTAGGCATTTAACCATGTGCTCCAGATAAATTTTGTTGTGCTATTATATACCTGGGGCACCTGCGGCCTTCTGTGGGATGGTCACTTTTCCCTGGACGGCATATTAGGCATTTTTCAGCATTAGCGCAGTCTTTAGCTTTGTGCCCTTCGACTCCACACTTGAGACAGGCGCTGGAATGGTCCACTTTGCTTTTACAATGTCTAGCAATGTGACCATAGTCAAGACATTTAAAACACCTAGTGGGTTTGATGTTCAGGCGTAGTCTGCATCTCACCCACCCGATTCGCACATTTGATTCTTTTAGTAACTTCTGTGAGTCTCCTGCTGGAATGCTGATCAGGGCTGTTTGTGTGCCGTCTCTTGTTTGTCTCAGTGACTTAATAGCACTGACACTTATTGCTCTTATATAGGGGAACTGATCGTTGATTGCGATACAAATTTCCTCTCGGGTTGTTATTTCATCGAGGTCACGGCACTCAATGACTACTTGATGGCTTAAGGCTCTGACCTCTGCAGACTCCTGGATTCTTCTCGGATCCATTGGGTGGTTTCGGCGGTACTGTTTCCACAAAACGTAGTAGTTCTGATGTTTGAAGAATTGTGCCATTGGTAAATCTTGGAAGTGCGCATTAAAGCTCTGCAATTTATGGAAGAATAATTGAATCGATGATTTTTTGTGTGCCATAAAATCATAATGTGCCTTTAATTGCTTTTCCGATTTTAGATGTTCATTTCAATGGGGACAAAATCTGATTCAACAACAGCCTTGGGAGGGTTGAAATTTCCAACAATATTAAGTCCAGAAGTACTTGCTGCGCTACTTTTATATACCAAAATGTTGCTCTTGCTGAGAATACCGAACGCCAAATTTTAAAGGCGCGCTCTCATCAGGTTTAGGAGAGGCAAGGGGTCAAAGGTCAAACTTGGTGTAATGTAATAATGGCCACCAAATCTGTAAATGTTGACCGATCTGAATAGTATGAATATGGAATTAAAGGTCATTTTATGGCCTACAAAACATATTTGGAAAGTTTGGAAAATACAAATTATTTAAAAAACAAAAAAATATTTTTTTTAGGTTAAATAATTTTTTTTATTTTTTTACGTTATTAACTATAGGTCAGCGGTATATAATATTATATATAATTATTGTGAATCAATAGTATTTTTTCCCATTTACGAAAAGGGAAGTTTTAAAATTTGTTATATTGGCAAACTTGTCGGTTATTTAAATGCATTTTTATATGTGTTTGTGTATATTTGTGTGTTTTTTTTTTTTTGCTTTGATTTACGAATCCGGGTTGAGAGATCTTCAAAGAAACCTACCGGCCGTCCGGTAGGCCTGCACGATTCGCTAGTCTCACTAGTGCCTACGTACTAAAACTCAACCAAAACATATACAACACAGTCCTGTTAGTCCCTGCGGTACTACCAATCGAGGCATTCCGTCACAGGGCAGGATGGAGTTAATCACTCCCTTCTATTATCGCGTCTGGCGCGTTCTCTCAGAATCTCGTTCTTCCTTCATCTTGGCGTAACTGTTGCATTATTTGTGCAATTATTCTACCTGTAAAAAAAGATATTATTAATTATTTACAAATTCACGTATACAGAAAAAAAGTATAATATATAATTCAGAAATAGGTCGACTGAAAATAAAGGGCATTATAGCTATGGATCCTTTTATAAGTTTACAAAAAAGTCGAAGGCAGCTTCACTACCCCAATCTTTTATGATCAAAATTTCATGAAGGATCGCCCCGGTCCGCTTCTTCCCCAAAATTTTCTACCATATCATTTGTACAATTTTATACCCCACACCATAGGGGTTTTCAGACTGACAGATTTAGAATTGTATGCCTTACGATTTGTTTTTGTGTTAATTGTATTCCAGTTGTCTTTGGAGATTAGCATACACTGTATAACCGCCTCTGGGGATAAGTGGCCATTAATTTTCTGCTGAAGCAATCTTCTCGCTTCATCGAACCTAGTACAACGTAGTAGGATGCGCTTTTTCCCTCCGAGCCATCTAGTGCCTTCTATTGCTTTTGAAGCTATCTCGCATACTTTCGCAATGGCGTGAGTTGTGCTACGATGTTTTCTGAACCCAAATTGGTGGTTGGAGAGATTTTCTAGGCGCTGGCATATGATCTTTTCAAGAACCTTTCCAGCTGTATATAGCATACAGAGGGGTCTGTAAGATGATGGTTCCTCTGGGGGTTCGTCTCCTTTTGGAAGAAGGACAAGTCGCTGTCTTTTCCACCGGTCTGGGAATTGTCCTTCTTTGAGGCAGGAGGTGTACATATTCGCGAAGATGTCAGGTTTCTCCATCATTGCAGTCTTTAGCACCGCATTTGGGATGCCATCTAGTCCTGGTGCCTTTTTGCTCTTCAGGGTTTTGGCGATCTCCCTTACTTCAAGAGCAGTTACGGGGGGTATTTCCTCCGCTGGTGAGACTACTGTTGCGGGATCCAGTGCTTCGTGTTGTGGGAACAAGTCCTCCACTATTTCCCTCAGTATGACATACCGGTGTGTTGAGCGCCCCTCGCTTAGTTTTCTTCAGCACTATTTTGTACGCACTTCCCCAATGGTTGTTTTGGACCTCTTGTATTAGCGTTTTCCAGTGTTCACTTTTGCTCTTTTCAATGGCCTTGCGTAGTTCCTTACGTTTGGCTTTGAAGGTCTCAAGATGGTGTGCATACCCAATCCTCCCTCTAGCTCTCTGTTGTCTTCTGCGGAGTGCGTTGCACTCAGTGCGGAGGTTCGCTATTTCCTCATTCCACCACACAGCTGGGCTTCTACGGTTCCCAGTTTTCTGTCGAGGGATTGCATCACCTTATTTGTTTTCTCAATTGCATCTCCCGTGGTTATTTCCATGTAGCATATTAGGGTATCTAGCATTTCTCTGTCTAGTTTTTTAATGTTCCATCTTATATTTTGCGTTTTCCTAGCCCATTTTGTGGGTATATATGGACTTTTGGACCTCAAAGATAATGAACTTCGCCTAATTAATGAGCTACTCACAAAGGTTAGGTCTATTATTGACGAACCTCTGCCGTTGTCGTACGTGCTCTTGTTACCAGCATTAAGAAGAATCAGGTCCAGGTTGGAGAAAGTTTCCAATAGTGCTGCTCCTCTCTGGTTCGTTCTAGTACTTCCCCATTCGATGGCCCATGCGTTAAAATCGCCAGCTACCAGCTGGGAACTTCATTCATACGGTGCCTGTCAATCGATCCAAGATGTCCTGGAATTCTTGTGCGTTCAGGATTGGTGGCGCATAGCAGCTGTAGAAGTAGATCCCCTGTATTTTGGCGTATGTAAAGCCGTCTTGTAGGTCTCTTGGCTTAAATTCCTGCGGTAGGCTGGAGCATGTACATAAAGATGCTTTCCCACTTCTGTCTTTTACCCATTTATGGCAATCTGGCGGTAGTCTATAGGGTTCGCTTATGATTAAGATATCAGCTTTCACTTCGACGGCAGTTTGAGACAATAAGTCTTGAGTTACTTCGCAATGGTTGAGGTTGATTTGTAGGCATTTAACCATGTGCTCCAGATAAATTTTGTTGTGCTATTATATACCTGGGGCACCTGCGGCCTTCTGTGGGATGGTCACTTTTCCCTGGACGGCATATTAGGCATTTTTCAGCATTAGCGCAGTCTTTAGCTTTGTGCCCTTCGACTCCACACTTGAGACAGGCGCTGGAATGGTCCACTTTGCTTTTACAATGTCTAGCAATGTGACCATAGTCAAGACATTTAAAACACCTAGTGGGTTTGATGTTCAGGCGTAGTCTGCATCTCACCCACCCGATTCGCACATTTGATTCTTTTAGTAACTTCTGTGAGTCTCCTGCTGGAATGCTGATCAGGGCTGTTTGTGTGCCGTCTCTTGTTTGTCTCAGTGACTTAATAGCACTGACTCTTATATAGGGGAACTGATCGTTGATTGCGATACAAATTTCCTCTCGGGTTGTTATTTCATCGAGGTCACGGCACTCAATGACTACTTGATGGCTTAAGGCTCTGACCTCTGCAGACTCCTGGATTCTTCTCGGATCCATTGGGTGGTTTCGGCGGTACTGTTTCCACAAAACGTAGTAGTTCTGATGTTTGAAGAATTGTGCCATTGGTAAATCTTGGAAGTGCGCATTAAAGCTCTGCAATTTATGGAAGAATAATTGAATCGATGATTTTTTGTGTGCCATAAAATCATAATGTGCCTTTAATTGCTTTTCCGATTTTAGATGTTCATTTCAATGGGGACAAAATCTGATTCAACAACAGCCTTGGGAGGGTTGAAATTTCCAACAATATTAAGTCCAGAAGTACTTGCTGCGCTACTATAAGCAACATATCAATTCCATATAATAGCTCGTTTATAAATAAATATACAAACAAACCAAGTCCCGATTTTATAAATTGCATTTCGGCTTCACCTCTAACTTTTTTGCTTCGTTATGATAAATAATGTATTTTCCCAAACATTTTTAAAAGTTATTGTTGAAATAAAGGCATAATTGCAGTTTACCACCACCTTTTCCGATTTTTATATACCAAAATGTTGCTCTTGCTGAGAATACCGAACGCCAAATTTTAAAGGCGCGCTCTCATCAGGTTTAGGAGAGGCAAGGGGTCAAAGGTCAAACTTGGTGTAATGTAATAATGGCCACCAAATCTGTAAATGTTGACCGATCTGAATCGTATGAATATGGAATTAAAGGTCATTTTATGGCCTACAAAACATATTTGGAAAGTTTGGAAAATACAAATTATTTAAAAAAACAAAAAAATATTTTTTTTTAGGTTAAATAATTTTTTTTATTTTTTTACGTTATTAACTATAGGTCAGCGGTATATAATATTATATATAATTATTGTGAATCAATAGTATTTTTTCCCATTTACGAAAAGGGAAGTTTTAAAATTTGTTATATTGGCAAACTTGTCGGTTATTTAAATGCATTTTTATATGTGTTTGTGTATATTTGTGTGTTTTTTTTTTTTTTGCTTTGATTTACGAATCCGGGTTGAGAGATCTTCAAAGAAACCTACCGGCCGTCCGGTAGGCCTGCACGATTCGCTAGTCTCACTAGTGCCTACGTACTAAAACTCAACCAAAACATATACAACACAGTCCTGTTAGTCCCTGCGGTACTACCAATCGAGGCATTCCGTCACAGGGCAGGATGGAGTTAATCACTCCCTTCTATTATCGCGTCTGGCGCGTTCTCTCAGAATCTCGTTCTTCCTTCATCTTGGCGTAACTGTTGCATTATTTGTGCAATTATTCTACCTGTAAAAAAAGATATTATTAATTATTTACAAATTCACGTATACAGAAAAAAAGTATAATATATAATTCAGAAATAGGTCGACTGAAAATAAAGGGCATTATAGCTATGGATCCTTTTATAAGTTTACAAAAAAGTCGAAGGCAGCTTCACTACCCCAATCTTTTATGATCAAAATTTCATGAAGGATCGCCCCGGTCCGCTTCTTCCCCAAAATTTTCTACCATATCATTTGTACAATTTTATACCCCACACCATAGGGGTTTTCAGACTGACAGATTTAGAATTGTATGCCTTACGATTTGTTTTTGTGTTAATTGTATTCCAGTTGTCTTTGGAGATTAGCATACACTGTATAACCGCCTCTGGGGATAAGTGGCCATTAATTTTCTGCTGAAGCAATCTTCTCGCTTCATCGAACCTAGTACAACGTAGTAGGATGCGCTTTTTCCCTCCGAGCCATCTAGTGCCTTCTATTGCTTTTGAAGCTATCTCGCATACTTTCGCAATGGCGTGAGTTGTGCTACGATGTTTTCTGAACCCAAATTGGTGGTTGGAGAGATTTTCTAGGCGCTGGCATATGATCTTTTCAAGAACCTTTCCAGCTGTATATAGCATACAGAGGGGTCTGTAAGATGATGGTTCCTCTGGGGGTTCGTCTCCTTTTGGAAGAAGGACAAGTCGCTGTCTTTTCCACCGGTCTGGGAATTGTCCTTCTTTGAGGCAGGAGGTGTACATATTCGCGAAGATGTCAGGTTTCTCCATCATTGCAGTCTTTAGCACCGCATTTGGGATGCCATCTAGTCCTGGTGCCTTTTTGCTCTTCAGGGTTTTGGCGATCTCCCTTACTTCAAGAGCAGTTACGGGGGGGTATTTCCTCCGCTGGTGAGACTACTGTTGCGGGATCCAGTGCTTCGTGTTGTGGGAACAAGTCCTCCACTATTTCCCTCAGTATGACATACCGGTGTGTTGAGCGCCCCTCGCTTAGTTTTCTTCAGCACTATTTTGTACGCACTTCCCCAATGGTTGTTTTGGACCTCTTGTATTAGCGTTTTCCAGTGTTCACTTTTGCTCTTTTCAATGGCCTTGCGTAGTTCCTTACGTTTGGCTTTGAAGGTCTCAAGATGGTGTGCATACCCAATCCTCCCTCTAGCTCTCTGTTGTCTTCTGCGGAGTGCGTTGCACTCAGTGCGGAGGTTCGCTATTTCCTCATTCCACCACACAGCTGGGCTTCTACGGTTCCCAGTTTTCTGTCGAGGCATAGAGGCATCGCATATGTCTATCAGGGATTGCATCACCTTATTTGTTTTCTCAATTGCATCTCCCGTGGTTATTTCCATGTAGCATATTAGGGTATCTAGCATTTCTCTGTCTAGTTTTTTAATGTTCCATCTTATATTTTGCGTTTTCCTAGCCCATTTTTGTGGGTATATATGGGCTTTTGGACCTCAAAGATAATGAACTTCGCCTAATTAATGAGCTACTCACAAAGGTTAGGTCTATTATTGACGAACCTCTGCCGTTGTCGTACGTGCTCTTGTTACCAGCATTAAGAAGAATCAGGTCCAGGTTGGAGAAGGTTTCCAATAGTGCTGCTCCTCTCTGGTTCGTTCTAGTACTTCCCCATTCGATGGCCCATGCGTTAAAATCGCCAGCTACCAGCTGGGAACTTCATTCATACGGTGCCTGTCAATCGATCCAAGATGTCCTGGAATTCTTGTGCGTTCAGGATTGGTGGCGCATAGCAGCTGTAGAAGTAGATCCCCTGTATTTTGGCGTATGTAAAGCCGTCTTGTAGGTCTCTTGGCTTAAATTCCTGCGGTAGGCTGGAGCATGTACATAAAGATGCTTTCCCACTTCTGTCTTTTACCCATTTATGGCAATCTGGCGGTAGTCTATAGGGTTCGCTTATGATTAAGATATCAGCTTTCACTTCGACGGCAGTTTGAGACAATAAGTCTTGAGTTACTTCGCAATGGTTGAGGTTGATTTGTAGGCATTTAACCATGTGCTCCAGATAAATTTTGTTGTGCTATTATATACCTGGGGCACCTGCGGCCTTCTGTGGGATGGTCACTTTTCCCTGGACGGCATATTAGGCATTTTTCAGCATTAGCGCAGTCTTTAGCTTTGTGCCCTTCGACTCCACACTTGAGACAGGCGCTGGAATGGTCCACTTTGCTTTTACAATGTCTAGCAATGTGACCATAGTCAAGACATTTAAAACACCTAGTGGGTTTGATGTTCAGGCGTAGTCTGCATCTCACCCACCCGATTCGCACATTTGATTCTTTTAGTAACTTCTGTGAGTCTCCTGCTGGAATGCTGATCAGGGCTGTTTGTGTGCCGTCTCTTGTTTGTCTCAGTGACTTAATAGCACTGACACTTATTGCTCTTATATAGGGGAACTGATCGTTGATTGCGATACAAATTTCCTCTCGGGTTGTTATTTCATCGAGGTCACGGCACTCAATGACTACTTGATGGCTTAAGGCTCTGACCTCTGCAGACTCCTGGATTCTTCTCGGATCCATTGGGTGGTTTCGGCGGTACTGTTTCCACAAAACGTAGTAGTTCTGATGTTTGAAGAATTGTGCCATTGGTAAATCTTGGAAGTGCGCATTAAAGCTCTGCAATTTATGGAAGAATAATTGAATCGATGATTTTTTGTGTGCCATAAAATCATAATGTGCCTTTAATTGCTTTTCCGATTTTAGATGTTCATTTCAATGGGGACAAAATCTGATTCAACAACAGCCTTGGGAGGGTTGAAATTTCCAACAATATTAAGTCCAGAAGTACTTGCTGCGCTACTATAAGCAACATATCAATTCCATATAATAGCTCGTTTATAAATAAATATACAAACAAACCAAGTCCCGATTTTATAAATTGCATTTCGGCTTCACCTCTAACTTTTTTGCTTCGTTATGATAAATAATGTATTTTCCCAAACATTTTTAAAAGTTATTGTTGAAATAAAGGCATAATTGCAGTTTACCACCACCTTTTCCGATTTTTATATACCAAAATGTTGCTCTTGCTGAGAATACCGAACGCCAAATTTTAAAGGCGCGCTCTCATCAGGTTTAGGAGAGGCAAGGGGTCAAAGGTCAAACTTGGTGTAATGTAATAATGGCCACCAAATCTGTAAATGTTGACCGATCTGAATAGTATGAATATGGAATTAAAGGTCATTTTATGGCCTACAAAACATATTTGGAAAGTTTGGAAAATACAAATTATTTAAAAAAACAAAAAAATATTTTTTTTTAGGTTAAATAATTTTTTTATTTTTTTACGTTATTAACTATAGGTCAGCGGTATATAATATTATATATAATTATTGTGAATCAATAGTATTTTTTCCCATTTACGAAAAGGGAAGTTTTAAAATTTGTTATATTGGCAAACTTGTCGGTTATTTAAATGCATTTTTATATGTGTTTGTGTATATTTGTGTGTTTTTTTTTTTTTGCTTTGATTTACGAATCCGGGTTGAGAGATCTTCAAAGAAACCTACCGGCCGTCCGGTAGGCCTGCACGATTCGCTAGTCTCACTAGTGCCTACGTACTAAAACTCAACCAAAACATATACAACACAGTCCTGTTAGTCCCTGCGGTACTACCAATCGAGGCATTCCGTCACAGGGCAGGATGGAGTTAATCACTCCCTTCTATTATCGCGTCTGGCGCGTTCTCTCAGAATCTCGTTCTTCCTTCATCTTGGCGTAACTGTTGCATTATTTGTGCAATTATTCTACCTGTAAAAAAAGATATTATTAATTATTTACAAATTCACGTATACAGAAAAAAGTATAATATATAATTCAGAAATAGGTCGACTGAAAATAAAGGGCATTATAGCTATGGATCCTTTTATAAGTTTACAAAAAAGTCGAAGGCAGCTTCACTACCCCAATCTTTTATGATCAAAATTTCATGAAGGATCGCCCCGGTCCGCTTCTTCCCCAAAATTTTCTACCATATCATTTGTACAATTTTATACCCCACACCATAGGGGTTTTCAGACTGACAGATTTAGAATTGTATGCCTTACGATTTGTTTTTGTGTTAATTGTATTCCAGTTGTCTTTGGAGATTAGCATACACTGTATAACCGCCTCTGGGGATAAGTGGCCATTAATTTTCTGCTGAAGCAATCTTCTCGCTTCATCGAACCTAGTACAACGTAGTAGGATGCGCTTTTTCCCTCCGAGCCATCTATTGCCTTCTATTGCTTTTGAAGCTATCTCGCATACTTTCGCAATGGCGTGAGTTGTGCTACGATGTTTTCTGAACCCAAATTGGTGGTTGGAGAGATTTTCTAGGCGCTGGCATATGATCTTTTCAAGAACCTTTCCAGCAGTATATAGCATACAGAGGGGTCTGTAAGATGATGGTTCCTCTGGGGGTTCGTCTCCTTTTGGAAGAAGGACAAGTCGCTGTCTTTTCCACCGGTCTGGGAATTGTCCTTCTTTGAGGCAGGAGGTGTACATATTCGCGAAGATGTCAGGTTTCTCCATCATTGCAGTCTTTAGCACCGCATTTGGGATGCCATCTAGTCCTGGTGCCTTTTTGCTCTTCAGGGTTTTGGCGATCTCCCTTACTTCAAGAGCAGTTACGGGGGGTATTTCCTCCGCTGGTGAGACTACTGTTGCGGGATCCAGTGCTTCGTGTTGTGGGAACAAGTCCTCCACTATTTCCCTCAGTATGACATACCGGTGTGTTGAGCGCCCCTCGCTTAGTTTTCTTCAGCACTATTTTGTACGCACTTCCCCAATGGTTGTTTTGGACCTCTTGTATTAGCGTTTTCCAGTGTTCACTTTTGCTCTTTTCAATGGCCTTGCGTAGTTCCTTACGTTTGGCTTTGAAGGTCTCAAGATGGTGTGCATACCCAATCCTCCCTCTAGCTCTCTGTTGTCTTCTGCGGAGTGCGTTGCACTCAGTGCGGAGGTTCGCTATTTCCTCATTCCACCACACAGCTGGGCTTCTACGGTTCCCAGTTTTCTGTCGAGGGATTGCATCACCTTATTTGTTTTCTCAATTGCATCTCCCGTGGTTATTTCCATGTAGCATATTAGGGTATCTAGCATTTCTCTGTCTAGTTTTTTAATGTTCCATCTTATATTTTGCGTTTTCCTAGCCCATTTTTGTGGGTATATATGGGCTTTTGGACCTCAAAGATAATGAACTTCGCCTAATTAATGAGCTACTCACAAAGGTTAGGTCTATTATTGACGAACCTCTGCCGTTGTCGTACGTGCTCTTGTTACCAGCATTAAGAAGAATCAGGTCCAGGTTGGAGAAGGTTTCCAATAGTGCTGCTCCTCTCTGGTTCGTTCTAGTACTTCCCCATTCGATGGCCCATGCGTTAAAATCGCCAGCTACCAGCTGGGAACTTCATTCATACGGTGCCTGTCAATCGATCCAAGATGTCCTGGAATTCTTGTGCGTTCAGGATTGGTGGCGCATAGCAGCTGTAGAAGTAGATCCCCTGTATTTTGGCGTATGTAAAGCCGTCTTGTAGGTCTCTTGGCTTAAATTCCTGCGGTAGGCTGGAGCATGTACATAAAGATGCTTTCCCACTTCTGTCTTTTACCCATTTATGGCAATCTGGCGGTAGTCTATAGGGTTCGCTTATGATTAAGATATCAGCTTTCACTTCGACGGCAGTTTGAGACAATAAGTCTTGAGTTACTTCGCAATGGTTGAGGTTGATTTGTAGGCATTTAACCATGTGCTCCAGATAAATTTTGTTGCGCTTTTATATACCTGGGGCACCTGCGGCCTTCTGTGGGATGGTCACTTTTCCCTGGACGGCATATTAGGCATTTTTCAGCATTAGCGCAGTCTTTAGCTTTGTGCCCTTCGACTCCACACTTGAGACAGGCGCTGGAATGGTCCACTTTGCTTTTACAATGTCTAGCAATGTGACCATAGTCAAGACATTTAAAACACCTAGTGGGTTTGATGTTCAGGCGTAGTCTGCATCTCACCCACCCGATTCGCACATTTGATTCTTTTAGTAACTTCTGTGAGTCTCCTGCTGGAATGCTGATCAGGGCTGTTTGTGTGCCGTCTCTTGTTTGTCTCAGTGACTTAATAGCACTGACACTTATTGCTCTTATATAGGGGAACTGATCGTTGATTGCGATACAAATTTCCTCTCGGGTTGTTATTTCATCGAGGTCACGGCACTCAATGACTACTTGATGGCTTAAGGCTCTGACCTCTGCAGACTCCTGGATTCTTCTCGGATCCATTGGGTGGTTTCGGCGGTACTGTTTCCACAAAACGTAGTAGTTCTGATGTTTGAAGAATTGTGCCATTGGTAAATCTTGGAAGTGCGCATTAAAGCTCTGCAATTTATGGAAGAATAATTGAATCGATGATTTTTTGTGTGCCATAAAATCATAATGTGCCTTTAATTGCTTTTCCGATTTTAGATGTTCATTTCAATGGGGACAAAATCTGATTCAACAACAGCCTTGGGAGGGTTGAAATTTCCAACAATATTAAGTCCAGAAGTACTTGCTGCGCTACTATAAGCAACATATCAATTCCATATAATAGCTCGTTTATAAATAAATATACAAACAAACCAAGTCCCGATTTTATAAATTGCATTTCGGCTTCACCTCTAACTTTTTTGCTTCGTTATGATAAATAATGTATTTTCCCAAACATTTTTAAAAGTTATTGTTGAAATAAAGGAATAATTGCAGTTTACCACCACCTTTTCCGATTTTTATATACCAAAATGTTGCTCTTGCTGAGAATACCGAACGCCAAATTTTAAAGGCGCGCTCTCATCAGGTTTAGGAGAGGCAAGGGGTCAAAGGTCAAACTTGGTGTAATGTAATAATGGCCACCAAATCTGTAAATGTTGACCGATCTGAATCGTATGAATATGGAATTAAAGGTCATTTTATGGCCTACAAAACATATTTGGAAAGTTTGGAAAATACAAATTATTTAAAAAAACAAAAATATTTTTTTTTTGGGTTAAATAATTTTTTTTATTTTTTTACGTTATTAACTATAGGTCAGCGGTATATAATATTATATATAATTATTGTGAATCAATAGTATTTTTTCCCATTTACGAAAAGGGAAGTTTTAAAATTTGTTATATTGGCAAACTTGTCGGTTATTTAAATGCATTTTTATATGTGTTTGTGTATATTTGTGTGTTTTTTTTTTTTGCTTTGATTTACGAATCCGGGTTGAGAGATCTTCAAAGAAACCTACCGGCCGTCCGGTAGGCCTGCACGATTCGCTAGTCTCACTAGTGCCTACGTACTAAAACTCAACCAAAACATATACAACACAGTCCTGTTAGTCCCTGCGGTACTACCAATCGAGGCATTCCGTCACAGGGCAGGATGGAGTTAATCACTCCCTTCTATTATCGCGTCTGGCGCGTTCTCTCAGAATCTCGTTCTTCCTTCATCTTGGCGTAACTGTTGCATTATTTGTGCAATTATTCTACCTGTAAAAAAAGATATTATTAATTATTTACAAATTCACGTATACAGAAAAAAAGTATAATATATAATTCAGAAATAGGTCGACTGAAAATAAAGGGCATTATAGCTATGGATCCTTTTATAAGTTTACAAAAAAGTCGAAGGCAGCTTCACTACCCCAATCTTTTATGATCAAAATTTCATGAAGGATCGCCCCGGTCCGCTTCTTCCCCAAAATTTTCTACCATATCATTTGTACAATTTTATACCCCACACCATAGGGGTTTTCAGACTGACAGATTTAGAATTGTATGCCTTACGATTTGTTTTTGTGTTAATTGTATTCCAGTTGTCTTTGGAGATTAGCATACACTGTATAACCGCCTCTGGGGATAAGTGGCCATTAATTTTCTGCTGAAGCAATCTTCTCACTTCATCGAACCTAGTACAACGTAGTAGGATGCGCTTTTTCCCTCCGAGCCATCTAGTGCCTTCTATTGCTTTTGAAGCTATCTCGCATACTTTCGCAATGGCGTGAGTTGTGCTACGATGTTTTCTGAACCCAAATTGGTGGTTGGAGAGATTTTCTAGGCGCTGGCATATGATCTTTTCAAGAACCTTTCCAGCTGTATATAGCATACAGAGGGGTCTGTAAGATGATGGTTCCTCTGGGGGTTCGTCTCCTTTTGGAAGAAGGACAAGTCGCTGTCTTTTCCACCGGTCTGGGAATTGTCCTTCTTGAGGCAGGAGGTGTACATATTCGCGAAGATGTCAGGTTTCTCCATCATTGCAGTCTTTAGCACCGCATTTGGGATGCCATCTAGTCCTGGTGCCTTTTTGCTCTTCAGGGTTTTGGCGATCTCCCTTACTTCAAGAGCAGTTACGGGGGGTATTTCCTCCGCTGGTGAGACTACTGTTGCGGGATCCAGTGCTTCGTGTTGTGGGAACAAGTCCTCCACTATTTCCCTCAGTATGACATACCGGTGTGTTGAGCGCCCCTCGCTTAGTTTTCTTCAGCACTATTTTGTACGCACTTCCCCAATGGTTGTTTTGGACCTCTTGTATTAGCGTTTTCCAGTGTTCACTTTTGCTCTTTTCAATGGCCTTGCGTAGTTCCTTACGTTTGGCTTTGAAGGTCTCAAGATGGTGTGCATACCCAATCCTCCCTCTAGCTCTCTGTTGTCTTCTGCGGAGTGCGTTGCACTCAGTGCGGAGGTTCGCTATTTCCTCATTCCACCACACAGCTGGGCTTCTACGGTTCCCAGTTTTCTGTCGAGGCATAGAGGCATCGCATATGTCTATCAGGGATTGCATCACCTTATTTGTTTTCTCAATTGCATCTCCCGTGGTTATTTCCATGTAGCATATTAGGGTATCTAGCATTTCTCTGTCTAGTTTTTTAATGTTCCATCTTATATTTTGCGTTTTCCTAGCCCATTTTGTGGGTATATATGGACTTTTGGACCTCAAAGATAATGAACTTCGCCTAATTAATGAGCTACTCACAAAGGTTAGGTCTATTATTGACGAACCTCTGCCGTTGTCGTACGTGCTCTTGTTACCAGCATTAAGAAGAATCAGGTCCAGGTTGGAGAAAGTTTCCAATAGTGCTGCTCCTCTCTGGTTCGTTCTAGTACTTCCCCATTCGATGGCCCATGCGTTAAAATCGCCAGCTACCAGCTGGGAACTTCATTCATACGGTGCCTGTCAATCGATCCAAGATGTCCTGGAATTCTTGTGCGTTCAGGATTGGTGGCGCATAGCAGCTGTAGAAGTAGATCCCCTGTATTTTGGCGTATGTAAAGCCGTCTTGTAGGTCTCTTGGCTTAAATTCCTGCGGTAGGCTGGAGCATGTACATAAAGATGCTTTCCCACTTCTGTCTTTTACCCATTTATGGCAATCTGGCGGTAGTCTATAGGGTTCGCTTATGATTAAGATATCAGCTTTCACTTCGACGGCAGTTTGAGACAATAAGTCTTGAGTTACTTCGCAATGGTTGAGGTTGATTTGTAGGCATTTAACCATGTGCTCCAGATAAATTTTGTTGTGCTATTATATACCTGGGGCACCTGCGGCCTTCTGTGGATGGTCACTTTTCCCTGGACGGCATATTAGGCATTTTTTAGCATTAGCGCAGTCTTTAGCTTTGTGCCCTTCGACTCCACACTTGAGACAGGCGCTGGAATGGTCCACTTTGCTTTTACAATGTCTAGCAATGTGACCATAGTCAAGACATTTAAAACACCTAGTGGGTTTGATGTTCAGGCGTAGTCTGCATCTCACCCACCCGATTCGCACATTTGATTCTTTTAGTAACTTCTGTGAGTCTCCTGCTGGAATGCTGATCAGGGCTGTTTGTGTGCCGTCTCTTGTTTGTCTCAGTGACTTAATAGCACTGACTCTTATATAGGGGAACTGATCGTTGATTGCGATACAAATTTCCTCTCGGGTTGTTATTTCATCGAGGTCACGGCACTCAATGACTACTTGATGGCTTAAGGCTCTGACCTCTGCAGACTCCTGGATTCTTCTCGGATCCATTGGGTGGTTTCGGCGGTGCGCTTAGGTGTATCCTCCGTGGGATTAATGCTTCTTACGTTACTGACCGCTTCTTTACAGTAAGCCAGCATTGTAGGTGGTTTTTTCGCGGGAATTTCCCGCTCCTCTCCTTCAGTAGGCTTTCTCGTGGGGGTAAGAGTTTCCGGAAAAAGCATCGGTGGTGATCTCAGAACCCTTGATTGTCTTCTGAAGGGGTCGATTTCCTGGCTTAGGTCCAAGGCTTTCTCTTCTTCATCTTCTTTGTTGTCTTCATTACTGGGGCTAGCCTTCTCAGACGTTTTCTTCGGCTTCATCCCCTATGGCGACAGGGGTGAGGAAGCTTGCAACGTCCTAGCGCGTGCTACTAATAAAAGTTAAGCAAGTGGAGATATTTACAATATACAAATGTAAGTATGTATAACCCTACTGCGAACCAGAGGTCTCGATTACCCGGGTATGGCATTACCCGGGTAATTTAATTTCTTTTCGCATCAAACACACGAAGATGTGCGAAGGCAAACACACAACGCATCAAATGGTCATCAAAACAAACAACGAACAAAAAACAACAACATCAACAATCGACGCACTCTGCTTCAAAACCAACCCCCGCTACCTGCTCCGTCGCTTGAAAGGCCGAACGATGTGCGTCGTTTCGCTTCGAAAGGCTTATATCGGCCTTTGCCTGCTACCCGGGTAATGAAAGGCCGGGTAGCATTACCCGGGTAATTACCCGGGTATTAGCTATTACCCGGGTATTGGCTATTACCCGGGTATTGCTATTACCCGGGTAATGCCATACCCGGGTATTGCTAGCTACCCGGGTAGAAATCGAGAGCCCTACTGCGAACACGACCTGCTTGTCCGCTGGGTAGGGTAGGTAGGCCAGCGAAAAAAGTAATTAGTTAGAATTTATAGTGTACAGTGTTAGGTGGTAAATGTGCAAAGAGCTATATGGGTATGTGCCAGTATCTATGAGCTTGTGCTTGCCAACGATTTTGGGTTTAATCAGTCTGGTCTTACTAGCAGGTGGACGGCACGTATGGCGGAGTTCTAATGCACCACTTTTGGGATCCGGCGACTGTGAGTGTATAACTAGCCGCTTCGTGAGCTTTACGCACTTCTATGCAACTCGAACGATGGCGTGGATAACTCGATCAGGTCGCGGATTTAGGTACCCGAAACAAATCGATTGTGAGTGACACTCCAGCTGAAAACGCGAATTTCACTCAGGCAATTCGTATGTGGGTTATTTAAAGCTTACTCAGTGCTGGTTTCAGTATTTTATTGGTGATAGTTACTTATATTATCTTTTCTTTTCTTTTTTGTAATTGGTGATATTTAGTGTTTTATGTATTTTATTTTATTCTATTCTAATTTATTTCATATAGTGTGTATGTGTGTGTTTGTGGGTGCATGTGTGTGTGTGAATAATTACAGTGCAACTTAACGGAAGGGGAAATTTTAAAATTTGTGAAGTTGGTAAACTTGATGGATTTTAATTGCATTTTTGAAAGTGAATATTGTTAAGTGTAGTGAAAATTTTTGAAAATATAAAGATGAGTGGAATTTCTCTATTAAAAATTTTAGATATATTCCATTCAAGAGATCGAACCGTCGACATTGACGGTATAGATCAACTGCGGGTGTGGGGATTTTGCCTGGTCCACCCAGGCAAAATCTGTTAACTTCGGCCAGGCCGATATTTACATACCCTACACCCTGCATACAACGTTTATTAAAGGAAAAACAGTGAATTTCTATCAATAATTAGTGAAAATGCGTCATTACACTTCAATGCTATTAACTCCATCGAGCGATTTTCACAACTGTGGTCTCTTTCAAAGAGAAATTATATATTTGATCTATATTCGTTTTCCAAATTTCATTATTCCCTCTTTTGCGTCGATATTCTTTAGAACTATCTAATCTATGAATAAGAGTGAAGTTAGGAATATTATAGTTGTCTGTTGAAAGGGCCCATGTTTCCACAAAACGAAGTATTCTGATGTCTGAAGCATTGCCATTGGTAATATATTGGAAGTTCGCATTAAAGCTCTGCAATTTATGGAAAAATAATTGAATCGATGATTTTTTGTGTGCCATAAAATCATAATGTGCCTTTAGTTGCTTTTCCGATTTTAGATGTTCATTACAATGGAGACAAAATCTGATTCAATAAAAGACTTGGGAGGATTGAAATTTCGAACAATATAAAGTCCAGAAGTACTTGCTGCGCTACTATAAGCAACATATAGTGCCGCGCGGCTGATTCCACTTCGAAGATGAACAGCCATTTGGAAATATGTAATTCCCTGACTTTTGTGGATTGTGATCCCTTCAGCAGGTTCAATTGGAAATTCTATGCTCTCAATCGTCACCTGCTCATTACGTTTATATTGAAAGGATATAATCAATTTTTCTATGGGCGTCCATTGAGGTTCATTTGGATGTGGTCTCCTTCTTCTTCAATTCACTCCCACACTTTCATCAGGAAATAACATACATAAAGTAGTTGGATTTCTTGAAGATCTACGATTTTGTATGGAAGGTGATTGTGTCCTATAAGAGATCCTTTCCATTTGATTCTTTTGAACTCTTAGTAGCAATAGTTAATCTAATAACTGTCTATATGGGAGGTGGGCGTGTCCGATGGGCGGTGTTTCCCATTTTTTGCATGTAAGCTTGTATCGGTGATACATGATCACACACAAAATTTCATCCCGATATATACTACAGTTCACCAGATATGCCATATAAACCTATTGCTTTATATGGGAGGTGGGCGTGTCCGTCGTCCGATTTCGCCCATTTTTACATACAAGTAGCTTATTAATATAAAAACACTAAATCCTAAATTTCAAGTCAGTATTTCTTACCGTTTCTTCACAAAATCTATATCTACAGACAGACAGACGGACAGACAGACAGACAGACGGACATAGCTAAATCGATTCAGGAGATGACGCTGATCAAGAATATATATACTTTTCCATACCTACGACTTCTCTTTTAATGCGTTACAAACGGAAGGACAAAATGAATATACCCTTACCCACAGGGTGTAGGGTATAAAAACGACTGTTTGGATGGATATATATACGTAAGTATATTTCAATTATGTTACTAATCAAATGTATTTAAAATTATTTAACTTTTTCAGTTGTAAGGCAAATTATGAAGTTTCGTTCCGGAAAGGAACTTTTTTTGAGAAGTCGCATTTGCCAATGTTGAAAATTGTAGCCTTTTGCCATTTATGGCTACAAAATATCGAGTTAAAATCCATTATTTAGGACTTTGAAATTGCTGCTCATACGGCAATTGAGTGGGCCAGCTTTTGCCGAGAGGTTAAGTTTTATGGCATGATAACCAAAGGCAAGCCAATTGGCGGAGCAGAAAAGTTGTGGAAATAGATGAGAGTAAATTTGGCCGAAGGAAGTATAACCGAGTTGAAGGCCAATGGATTTTCGGTGGAGTGGAGAGAGAATCGCGGAATTGCTTTCTTGTTCCTGTTGAGAGGAGAGACAAAGATACTATTCTCAAAATAATTAAAAGGTGGATTTTGCTAGGAACCACTATTATTTCGTATTTCTGGAAGGAACGAAGAATTTAATATTTTTTTAATTTAAAAAATCGTATAACTTACATTTTTTGCAGGCGTATGACTGTCTGGGTGATGAAGGTTATGTGCATCACAAAGTTAATCATAGCCTTCATTTTAAAGACCCAGAGACGGGACATCATACAAACACTATTGAGGGTTTATGGCGACATACTAAAAATTCGTTGCTTCAATTTCACCGCAAAAAATCCCACTTTGAGGGATTTTTGGCAAGATTTATGTTTCTAAAAAACATAATAATGCCTTTTTTAAAATTGCAGGGGACCCCTGCAAAGAAAAAAGTAATCTTATTAACGAAGAAGAATTTGATTATGAAATCGAATTAAATATATAAACAATATTTAAAATCATACATTTCATCTTTAATTTAAATTATTTAAAATTTTGTATTTACATTTTATATACAGCAGAGACTTAGATTCGGAAGTACTATTGTACCGCGTAGCCGGTGTTGGACATACTTAAGGGTTAAAACCCCTAAGCGCGGCCGAAGGCCGGCACACGCAGAAGGAACTTGGATCCCGGAAGTACTATTGGACCGCGTAACCGGTGTTGGACAGACTTAAGGGTTAAAACCCCTAAGCGCGGCCGAAGGCCGCTACACGCAGACGAGACTTGAATTCAAGAAATATATTTTCGAAAACAAGAAGCTTAATATAAATGGTAAATAAGATATCTAAACTATGAGTGAAGTATATATAATGTACTACCGTTTTGAAGGTATTGAGCTTTCAGCTTTCAGAAAATGTATATAAAACCTATAGTTAATAACGTAAAAAAAAATGAAAAATATTTATTTAACCTAAATTAATATATTTGTAGGCCATAAAAATACCTTTAATTCCATATCCATACGATTCAGGTCGATCAACATTTACAGATTTGGTGGCCATTATAGTGAAACACCAAGTTTGACCTTTGACCCCTTGCCTCTCCTAAACCTAATGAGAGCGCGCCTTTAAAATTTGGCGTTCGATCTCTCAAAATAAGCCCTTTTTGGGTTTTATTTTTTTTTTTTTGTGGAGGTGGTGGTAAACTGCATTTTTTCCGCTACTTCGATGCCATTGGAGACATGGTGACAGCAATGTAGGCGACGAACTCTACTATCGCAACTAACTAATTTTCTGGGACCACAACAAAAACTCCTCGATCTGAGAAGTTTATATACATTATATTATTTTTTGCATTCACTTTATACCAAAATTTTTCGTTATTTGAGCTTTAAGTTTTTCAATCTTGTTTTGATTTATTTATTATATTTTTGTTTATACGAAACACAAAAAGGATCTATGGATCTAATCCATAAACGAGAATATCCCCGTAAATCTACAAGTTTAAGAATTCTCAAGTTTAGGGTTATAGCATGTTCACACTGATCTGATTTTCGGTCCAAAATCGATTTTCACTGAAAATAAGTCGAAAATAAGATTTTCGCCTTGGAAAAACTGTCAAATGAAAACCAAATTTTCACTTGATTTTCAGTGAAAATCAAGATTTTTGGATTGCAACCGTGGTTTATTGAAAAAAGTTTATTGAAAAAAGTACTATTTCCCAAAAATCCTTTTACCTGATGTCATATTCGTTCCTACACAATGAAGAAGTCTTCAAAAGCGTGTGTAGAATATAAACCAATACAAAGGAAACAAAATACCGCCAAAAGAAAATCCGACATGAAAATCGGTTTTGTGAGCGTGTGAGCGGCTTTTTTTAATTGATTTTCAGCACTATTACCCAAAATATTTGAGGAAGGGATTTTGAATCATGAGCATACCTGCACATCTAGCTATGCTTCATACCATACCATACATACCAAGTATTTTATATATTAAGATTGTAACGGCTCGCGTACTTGTAATAAATTTCTTCTTGGTTATAACAAATATAATTCGAGGATTTGGGAACTGGAACTGAATTTTTACTAAGGGCGCCTGATACAGCATTCCCTTGGATGAATACAATTTTAACTTCTCCTTTTTTCATTAATTTGCATATATAGAGCTCAATTAAATATAAAATAATAAAAATAAAAATCAATAATAATTATTACGAATTTAAATTTTGAATGAAGATTTGTTTATTCAACATTTTGGTTCAATGCAAGATCAAAAAATTCTTGATTCTTGGTTCACTCGAGCAAATACTCCCCTGTGAGGACTACGGGAGGCTGAGAAGAGGACATCCTGGTGGTCGAAGGGCTGGTACACTAAGATAAAATTTAGTGGAATTTATTTTAGACCAAGACATACTGATCGATTGTTGAAATCTGGCAAATTCGAAGAGACTGGAAGAAACCGTTCCAAAAATGACGGCATGTTGTGAGCAAACCTGAAAACCTGCTCGGGAGAAGTTATTCCAGGGGTCCACCTCCCGAAGGCAACGAAGTAGGAAAGCATCATCCTCTTGGTGGCACAAAACGCAGATCTCTCCACCTCCGGGATTGACGACCGTCAAGTAGCGTTTTGCCCTTGGTAGCGTTTTTTTTTTCAAATCTTTCATTAATATTTATCTTTCAAGAAAATTTTTTAGTTATCTTAAACGATAAATATATGATACGATAAAAAATGTTCTCTCGCAACAGTTTATTCATCGCAAAGATAAACTTTCGTTCACGAACAAAAACTATTTTGTACGCAAACAACTTCTATTATTTTTTTCGTGAAAATAAAAATACTTGTCGCGAACAAAACAATATCTCTAAGCGAACAAGAAGAAAATATTATCGGCAAACGTTTTTTTAAGCGTTTTTTTTTCTCCGCAAACAAAACAAAGTGTCTATGCAAACATGAAGAAAATTTTCGTTTGCGATCAAACGTTCTTGTTTTTTTAGCGAAAACGTTTTGTCTCCCCGAAAATGTTGTTTTTCTCTACACGAAAACGTTTTCAGCGTCAAATGAATGATTCCAAGAATTTGTTCGCGATGGTCCTGCATTCGCCGATCAATGGTCGGGCTCATTTCTTGTGAGTTAGGTAGGTAGGTGATATGTGGGTGTAGGTACCGTTTTTGGCAACGAAAAGAGTCCTACCTGCAGGATAGGAACTTGAATGAGTGAAGTAATCTCATTCATATAACCCTTTTTGTTCTCAAAAATGCAAAATACAGTTTTAATATTTATTGAAAGAAAATCTACAATTTGTTTAGTTCATATTGCTATTTCTACAAATAATTATTCACGTCCCATCTTTAAGTTATTAATATTTTTGCTTCCCTCGACATTTTCTCAATTTCGTCTTTTCCAAAACCCTACGTACCTAACGAAGCAAAGAACGAGCACAATAGGCAAATGCAGACCTGCAAACCTTTTCGTGGAAAAACGAATACGTTTTCGCATTAAAAAAAACGTTTTGTCGCAAACGATATTTTCTTTTTGTTCACGCAGAAGTATTGTTTTGTTCGAGACAAGTATTTTTATTTTCTCGATAAAAAAAAAAATGTATTTGCGTAGAAAGAACAAGTACGCGATTGATGAGTATCTTTCATGATAAAAATATTTTTAATTTCTAATGTTCGACCGCGGACAGATTTTGTACACATCGCAAACGATATTAATTTTTTTTATTTGCGATGAGAAACAATTGCATCGTTCACGAAAATAATTAATTTTTCATCATTGGTGATCGTTTTTTATACCCTACACCAGGGGTCCGAAAACGTTTTTTTTTTCAAATCTTTCATTAATATTTATCTTTGAAGAAAATTTTATATTTATCTTAAACGATAAATATATGTTACGATAAAAAAATTTTTCTCGCAACAGTTCTTCATCGCAAAGATAAACTTTCGTTCACGAACAAAAACCATTTTGTACGCAAACAAATTCTTTTATTTTTTTCGTGAAAATAAAAATACTTGTCGCGAACAAAACAATATCTCTACGCGAACAAGTAATAAATATTGTCGGCGAACAAAGCGTTTTTTTCTCCGCAAACAAAACAAAATGTCTACGCGAACATGAAGAAAATATCTTTTGCGATCAAACGTTTTTTATCTCTACACGAAAACGTTTTTTATCTCTACACGAAAACGTTTTTTTTTCTCTACACGAAAACGTTTTCAGCGTCAAATGAATGATTCCAAGAATTTGTTCGCGATGGTCCTGCATTCGCCGATCAACGGTCGAGCTCATTTCTTGTGAGTTAGGTAGGTAGATATGTGGGTGTAGGTACCGTTTTTGGCAACGGAAAGAGTCCTACCTGCAGGATAGGAACTTGAATGATTGAAGTAATGTCATTCATATAACCCTTGTTGTTCTCAAAAATGCAAAATACAGTTTTAATATTTATTGAAAGAAAATCTACAATTTGTTTAGTTCATATTTTTCTATTTCTACAAATAACTATTTACGTCCCATCTTTAAGTTAGATCAGGATTATTCATTGTTTTGCTTCACTCGACATGTTCTCAATTTCTTTACCAATACGTATCTACCTAACGAATCGCAAAGAACGAGCACAACAGGCAAACGCAGAACCATCGCGAACCAATTCCATTCCTTCATTCATTCATTCGCTGAAAACGATTTCAGGTAGAGAAAAAAACGTTTTCGTGTAGAGAAAAAAAACGTTTTCGTGTAGAGATAAAAAACGTTTTCGTGTAGAGATAAAAAAAGTTTTCGCGAAAAATCGAAAACGTTTTCGCGGAGGACAAACGTTTTCGCGGAGAAACAAAAACGTTTTCGCAGTGAAAAAACGTTTGTCGCAAAAGATATTTTTTCTTGTTCGCGCAGAAATATTGTTCTGTTCACGTTTTTGCATAGAAAGAAGTTCTAGTACGCGATCGATGAGAATCTTACATGATAAAAATATTTTTAACTGCTCATGATAAGTTCGACCGCGGACAGAACTTTTTACACGTCGCAAACGATATTAATTTTTTTATTTGCGATGAGAAACAATTGCATCGTTCACGAAAAGAATTAATTTTTCATCATTGATGATAGTTTTTTTATGATGAAAAACGAAAGATTAGAGTTTTTGAGAGATATTTTACGAACCCTGCCCTACACCCTGTGGGTAAGGGTATATTCATTTTGTCCTTCCGTTTGTAACGCATTAAAGGAGAGGTTGTAGGTATGGAAAAGTATATATATTCTTGATCAGCGTCACCCCCTGAATCGATGTAGCGATGTAAGCTACTTGTATGTAAAAATGGGCGAAATCGGTCAACGGACACGCCCACCTCCCATATAAAGCAAAAGGTCTATATGGAATATCTGGTGGACTATGGTATATATCGAGATGAAATTTTGTGTGTAATCATGTATCACCCATACGAGTTTGCAAGACAAAAATGGAAAACATCGCCCATCGGACACGCCCACATCCCATATAAAGCAAAAGTTCAATATGGGATATATGGTGAACTATGATATATATCGAGATGAAATTTTGTGTGTAATCATGTATCACCGATACGAGTTTGCAAGACAAAAATGGAAAACATCGCCCATCGGACACGCCCACATCCCATATAAAGCAAAAGTTCAATATGGGATATATGGTGAACTATAGTATATATCGAAATGAAATTTTGTGTGTCGTCATGTCGAGTTAACAAGACAAAAATGGAAAACATCAAACATCGGATACGCCCATCTCCCATATAACGCAAAAGTTCAATACGAAATATCTGGTGAACTATGCCATATATCGGCATGAAATTTTGTGTGTGATCATGTACCACCGATACGAGCAAAAGTTCAATATGGGATAACTGGTGAACTATTTCATATATCGAGACAAGCTACAGCTCAGCTCAAAAGCTACAACTCAATGTTGGATATATGGTAAACCATATAGACAGTTATTAGATTAAATATTGCTACTAAGAGTTCCCAAGAATCAAATGGTAAATATCTCTTATAGGACACAAGCACCTTCCATACAAAATCGTAGATCTACAAGAAATTCAACTACTTTATGGATGTTATTTGCTGATGAAAGGTGGGAGTGAATGCAATAAGAAAGAGACCACATCCAACTGAACCTCAATGGACGCCCATAGAAAAATTGATTATATCCTTTCAATATAAACGTAATGAGCAGGTGACGATTGAGAGAATAGAATTTCCAATTGAACCTGCTGAAGGGATCACAATCCACAAAAGTCAGGGAATTACATATTTCCAAATGGCTGTTCATCTTCGAAGTGGAATCAGCCGCGCGGCACTATATGTTGCTTATAGTAGCGCAGCAAGTACTTCTGGACTTTATATTGTTCGAAATTTCAATCCTCCCAAGTCTTTTATTGAATCAGATTTTGTCTCCATTGTAATGAACATCTAAAATCGGAAAAGCAACTAAAGGCACATTATGATTTTATGGCACACAAAAAATCATCGATTCAATTATTTTTCCATAAATTGCAGAGCTTTAATGCGAACTTCCAATATATTACCAATGGCAATGCTTCAGACATCAGAATACTTCGTTTTGTGGAAACATGGGCCCTTTCAACAGACAACTATAATATTCCTAACTTCACTCTTATTCATAGATTAGATAGTTCTAAAGAATATCGACGCAAAAGAGGGAATAATGAAATTTGGAAAACGAATATAGATCAAATATATAATTTCTCTTTGAAAGAGACCACAGTTGTGAAAATCGCACGATGGAGTTAATATTATTGAAGTGTAATGACGCATTTTCACAAATTATTGATAGAAATTCACTGTTTTTCCTTTAATAAACGTTGTATGCAGGGTGTAGGGTATGTAAACTTTGGCCTGGCCGAAGTTAACGGTTTTTGCCTGGGTGGACCAGGCAGGTGCGCTAGTTTATGATGAAAAACGAAAGTTTATCGTTTTTGAGAGATATTTACGAATCCTGCTGGTAGCTTTCAAAGCTGAGAAATGTTGGCTCAAATAAAGATTTGGTAGCATACCGGTGCACTAGCACAACGGGAACGAAAAACGAAGTGCTGGGGTTCTTTTAGGAGCTCGAAGAACTTGCAAAGTATTTTCATCTCGAACGCTCTCATCAGTAGTCAACATCGTATATCCTCGTTCACCGCTAGATATACACAACGTGATTCCTTCTCCAGGCTGGAAAAAGCTGCACTAACTGATCTCTTGTTTCGCCCGATGATGTCGATATCATCGGCGTACGCAAGCAGCATGACACAATTGTTGAAGATAGTACCGGACCTGTTCTGTCCTGTAGCTCTTATGTTTTTTCAGAATCAAGTTGAAGAAATCACACGATAAGGATGATACCTGGTGATTCCAGGTCGAATGGCTCAGAGAGGTCCTTCCCAATGTGCAGCGTACTGCAGGTGTTGCTCAGGAACATTTGGTAAGTCTTATAAGCTTAGCTGGGATACCAAATTCAGACACGCTTGTATGCCTCTACAAGCGGTGTTGTTTCTCGGATGCCCGTTGTAATAGCAGACTTCGGACGTAGAGCTTTCGTGTCCCTGAAATAAGGCTCAGCTCACGAGCCATAATTTTACCACACATGAGCGAGTGGTATTTTACCACTCACGAGTGGTATCAATCCAATCGCTCAGAGTGGTAAAAATACGGCTCGTGAGTGGTGTTCTTACTCACGAGTGGAAAGAATACCACTCGTGAGTGATATATGCGTCAACAAGAATACAACTCGCGAGTGGTATATGAGTCATCAAGAATACCACTCGGGAGTGGAATTTCCTGGTCGGGAGTCGTATTTTCAGCCGAAAAGCCGACCGAATGCGACTCCGTGCATATATCTGTTTTCTACCTAACTTCGTTTCTTGGCCGACTAGAACAACAACAGTACAATAAAAAATGAAATGTGATGTTTGTCGTCCTTTTTATACATTTTCTTAATTTTTTTGACTGTTTTCTTAATTTGACTGTTGAGGTTTACCCAAAACAGACATGAATCAAAAAAATTTCTATGTGATTCCTACAATGAAAAGTGGAACCGTTGGAATTAAGTAATATTTTATTGTTCTGCACCCTTGTTCACGCTGCAATGATTTTTTTACCCTTTTATTACAAAAACAGGTACCTATTTGAAATCTATATCTAATTCATTCACATTTTTGCAAAAACAAAACACAAAATTACATTCCATTTTCGTTTTCTACCTGCCATCGACAACCATAACAAAAAAAGCAATCTCGAAATCTCCGCACAAGCATAGTCACCAACAACATGACTCATATACCACTCGCGAGTGGTATTCTTGTTGACGTATATACCACTCGCGAGTGGTATTCTTTCCACTCGTGAGTAAGAATACCACTCATGAGTCGTATGTTTACAACACGAGTCGACTGATACCACTCGTGAGTGGTAAAATACCACTCGCTCATGTGTGGTAAAATTATGGCTCATGAGCCGTATTTTCAAAGAGCGATTGAAAAATAAAAAAACGTTTTACGAACCCTGCTACTTATCTTCCTATCATTCCTTTTACAATAAAGTAGTTTTAAAATGACTTTAGTATTGTTTACGATATTTATGAAGTCAATAATAAGAATTGCTTTTGCTCTTCATCATTTGTGAGAAGTTGATTGAATTCTTCCATTAGTTTAACCTTTCGTTCTGAAACATCATTGACTACTTGCATTTTTTCAACAACTTTTAAGCATTCAATGTATGAATTATTTTGGGGCCAAGTTGATGGTTCATTATCCATGAATTGAGTGGAGTATGAAATATTTTAAAAAATTCCGCGGTTCGCTTTGTAACGAAGAATGCCAACGTTTTAGTTTTAAATGAAGTCACATCTTTTGGTTGTATGATATTATGATGTCCTGAGGGCATATTTACCTTCACAACAAAATGTATGCTGTTGTCAAAAAATGCTCCATCAGAAAGATACCACAAATGGCCACATATTTTTTTAATGCTGTATTTTAAATATCTTCATCCACTGTGTCATAAATAAGCAAATCAATTAAAAAATTAAAATCTACATTGGGAGCAGCGGCTTTCTGTTTTTCTGTCAACTTATCAATGCAAAAATTCCCGATTTCTTCTGATTTCTCCCATAAGTCCATATTTTCATCTTCCAAAGCCGTTCTATATTCAGTAAGATCTAGTTCGTCTACAATAAAAGTAAATAATTGAAAAGTAAATAGTAACGAACCATTCGCTTTTTCGCATATAATATACACACCCCATTTGGCTTGAAATCTCTTGAATAAGGGCCCAACCGGTCCAAATGTTGCCGCCATTTTTATATCGAAGACTTTATGTACAATTTCATATATATGATAATGACAAGGTAAGATCATCAAGCTTCTTCCATTTGATGACTTTGTGTCGCAACAAATGGCTTGAATATTTTGTTGCAAACCCCATTCCGTAATAATATCAAATAACTGCGGCAGATATCTCATGTCCAGTTCCATTGCGTATAAATTGGATGCCGAGCAGTTGATCGCCATTCCTATTAGAAACGATAACGGGAAGGCGGTCAATCTTTGACTTTCCATGTATATTGGGTAATATTTTGCCATCAAAGTGGACCGTACATGCCACATTCGAATTGAATTTGCAATAGATACACGATGCAATTGGCGTACTCGCTGTAGAGAGGTCCGATAATCAATTTTTGAACAATGTGACCTAGTGTCTCAGTCATCTGACGATATGTTCAGGATTAATTGTAGCTGAAGTAGATGCAAATTGTTCGTCTTACTTTCTTCTACGATCTGATTCAGCTTGTACGCGTTTCAATTTTCCCCTCTCCTTTCACAAGGTGACTCTGTCAATGCCTCAGGAGACACCACGCTGCCCCTTTGTATGATTTAATAAAAATAGCTTGTCGACATTGTTCGTCATAACATCAATGGCATTGTCTGCTGCAATATCGAACAATTCTTCTAAATCTTCTAGAAATGCTTTTCACTATTTTTGTGTGCTACACTTTCACGGCTTTTATGTTTATATAATGTCTGTCATTTACTATGCAACGATCAAATTTTATCAACACATTTATCTTTTCGTTGCGTGGGAATGTCCCAAAAACCGCACGCCTCAGTGTTCCACTAAAGTCTTCGTACAGCATCTAGTACAAAATTTAATGATAAAATTCTGTAAGAAGTGGTAGGAATTTCGAAAAAAACATTTTTCTTTAATACAAGAACAATAAATTAATTTTTTCATTTATTCATTTCAAAGATATAGCCCTTAAATTGAAAACAGTCACAAATTTGACTCCACTAAAGTCTTCGACAATGAAGCATTTACTTGCGCTTCGATCCCTTTCTCTGAGAATCGTTGGTGATAACGGTTCTTTACAAACTTGAATAAACGAAACACGTGTGACATACTCCATGATACAAATTCAGTTATATACTACACCATTTTCAAGCAGACTTGAGAAAATCGTAAACAGACCTCAGAAAATCGTAAAGTGACTTGAGAAAATCGTAAAGTGACTTGAGAAAATCGTAAAATGACTTGAGAAAATCGTAAAATGACTTGAGAAAATCGTAAAGTGACTTGAGAAAATCGTAAAGTGACTTGAGAAAATCGTAAAATGATCTGAGAAAATCGGAAACAGAACTCAGAAAATCGGAACCAGAACTCAGAAAATCGGAAACAGAACTCAGAAAATCGTAAACAGACCTGAGAAAATCGGAAACAGAACTCAGAAAATCGTAAACAGAACTCAGAAAAAAGACTTAAGAACCGAACTCGGTCGAAAAATGAAAGTCTTTCTGGTTTTCTGATAAATAATAATGTATTTAAATATTCAATATTTAATAATAAATTGTAAATAATACATATATTCTATGATCCTACTCGCATATCTTGTAGGGCCAGCGCATCTCCATAGAAATTGGAGCTGTGTTGAATTGCACGTGAACAGTCGGCCACTGTTATTGTCTCCTTAGCCTGCTCTGAATGATCCAAAGAATTATGACAAAGCGGATCATTCACAGCAATATATGTAATACATGGATCCTGCAGCAAGGAAACAATTTCGAAGATGTCGTGATTGTCAGTGACAATGCTCCATGTCACACATCTTTGGAAGCTGCTGTTGCCCGTTACACGCAAGACAAAACCAAAGTTCTTCGCTTGGGTCCATATTCACCAATGCTGAACCCCATTGAAACAATATGGTTCAAAGTAAAGACTTATGTAAAAAACATGATGCGAGTAGAAGTTCAAGGACCTGGTGTTTGTGAACAGAGACTACAATTTGTGGAACGTCTTATTGATGAGGCTAAGGAGACAATAACAGTGGCCGACTGTTCACGTGCAATTCAACACAGCTCCATTTTCCATGGGGATGCGCTGGCCCTACAAGATATGCGAGTAGGATCATAGAATATATGTATTATTTACAATTTATTATTAAATATTGAATATTTAAATACATTATTATTTATCAGAAAACCAGAAAAACTTTCATTTTTCGACCGAGTTCGGTTCTTAAGTCTTTTTTCTGAGTTCTGTTTACGATTTTCTGAGTTCTGTTTCCGATTTTCTCAGGTCTGTTTACGATTTTCTGAGTTCTGTTTCCGATTTTCTGAGTTCTGTTTCCGATTTTCTGAGTTCTGTTTCCGATTTTCTCAGATCATTTTACGATTTTCTCAAGTCACTTTACGATTTTCTCAAGTCACTTTACGATTTTCTCAAGTCATTTTACGATTTTCTGAGGTCTGTTTACGATTTTCTCAAGTCTGCTTGAAAATGGTGTAGTACGCAAGTGGAGATTTCGAAAAAATTGTTGAACAAAAAATTTAGAAATGGATAGTAAATGGTAAAAATCATGCGCGGAATTAAAAAAAACCTTTTGTACAATAATCAATATACTATAAAGACTATCATCGGACCCTTCAAATATGAAAGCCGCGTAGAGAATAAGTTCCAGTAAGGATGGCGTTTAATTCTCACACATGGAGATCCCCGCATGATTGCCTTTGATCCGTTTATAGGGGCACAAAACATTAGTGAAAAGCTTCTTCAAACCAATAATAAAGTAGCCTATCCTGAAACTGTTCAGAAATCTGTTATAAATGCCAGGATCAAGTATCGCACAGCTTACAAATAGACACTGATGAAATGCAGTAAAATGTTTGGACTTTGCTCGGAACTATCGAAAGGTGTATTGGTATAGGTCATACTGGTTTTCATCTGCATTGGAAACTTCGAAATAATGAAAGAATAATGGATTGTTGAGTATACGTTTCCATTCTGATAGAAATTTGTAATCAATTTGTTGATAAATTGGGCGTGGCAGAGACGTTTTACATTCAGCAAGATAATCTCCCTAAGGACGTGGATCGTTATACTAAAATTTACTTGTAGTATAATGCTCCAAATCGGCACAAATATCAACACAGAGTCTTGATCTCTATCCCATTTAGAATATGTGGAATATCCTTGAAAAAGGAGCAGGACTCATCATTTTATCCCGATGACTTAGCTGCTATAGGTTATTCAGGAAGAATGAGCGAAAATCGAACAAAGCTATGCATAAATTCATGAGGAATCAAATTCACCTTAAAGACATTATTAAAAATAAGGGCAACCGAAAAAAATAATTGAAATAATTTGTTATATTTTTTTTTTTAATTTTTTTTTTAAATTTTTATTATTGGTGTACGAAGACTTTTGTGGATTCAAATTTGTGATTTTTTCAATTCAAGGACTATAAGTTTGAAATAAATAAATAAAAATTATAATTTATTGTTCTTATATTAAGGCTCAATTAGTCAAGAAGTAACGTGTAGTGAGGTGAGGTTGGGAGAAGTGAGGTAACGTAGGAAAGTAGAACCAGTTAGTGAAGACGTAGAGAGTAAAAACTACTGAGAGCTGAGAAACGGGATTTGGAACTGGTTAATAGAAAAAGCAGTGGCTACTTTTGAAAATAGTAGTAAAAAAACGCAATTTTTTCAGAAAACGGAACAAAATCCACTACAAAATATTTTCAAAAAATCGTAGCAACTGTGATTTTTTCTAAAATCAAAAGCCAAAATTCTGACTGAGAGGGAGAGTTCCAAAACGGTCAGCCATTTTTAAATTGTTTTCTCATTTGAGGTAACGTAGACGTAAAAACTAAAATCGATTAAGTTCCTACGCCACCTCACCTCACGTTATGAATAATCGCATACACTGCGAGCCCGTATGATAGGTTCGAACAACTGACACCCAACTTCACCTCACGTTACTTCTTGAGTAATTGGACCTTTAAAGAAAAATGTGTAATATACAACTCTGCATTTAAATTTATTCGAAATTTTTAATTCTTAGATATTATTGATTTATATAATTAAAGTTTCAACTAACTGCTGTATGGAGACTTTAACACTGTAACTATGGTTGCACAAGCTCGCAACGAAAGTCTTTTGTCGTTATAAACGCTGAATAAAACTGATAAAACTTGCTTTTTGGATGGTAACTTTGCACCTAATATTTGTCTACAAGGATCACCGATTAAATAAGCACGAACGAGCGAACGAGTTGAAATCATTTTGAATACAACTTTTTATAAATCAAGAGCGCTAAATACAACAACTTGCCACTTCGAATTAACAAACATTTTAACTATATCATAGATCATCATAGATGACCACTACTCATTTGAATCCTAAACCGTTATGAACTATGAATCAAATGGTGAGTGATGGTTACTGCGTTGCAAAGACATTTTGAAATTACAGATTATGGGCATTTGTAAGTGTTTTTGTATGGGGCACGCAGAAGGGTTGCAGATAGAGGGTAGGTATGTATTGAAAAAAAATGGGGATGGAAAAAAATTGGACCTGCTAATGTATTTGAACCCTCTAGGATTGACTCCTGGATAGCTACAGCGATTTTTTGAAATTTGTCCAAAATATAATTTTGTAAGGGATGGAGATACGGGTCTGGTTTGTTCAGAGAAAATGTTCAGGATGAAAAATGAATGGGGGCCGGTCATACAATCAACCCCAGAACACGAGTAAACAGTTTGGGAAGAGATACCATCAAAAATTTTTTTAATTTTGGCTCTCTAGGACTCAATGATGTTTATAGAACTACAAAATGAGAGGATTTTTTGTTGTGTAGGGTGTTCTTTTCGATCTACCACTGGTTTTAATAGTTTGTTTTACTCACACGACCTTCTACACTATTAACAGACACACATCTAACTAATTGTCCATGGGTCGAGGAAGATTTTGGTCACTTTTTCGAATTTTCGATATCATTCAGTTCAAGGATATACTGATGTGTTAATCCTTTACAAGAAATCCTTAATTATTTTTGGTGTAAAAAGTAATCCATCAGCTTCAACTTGGAAAAATAGCAAGAACTTATTTTTATGACCAGCAAATCAGATACTTTTTAGATAAATAAATTACTGAAATTAACGATTGATAATCCCTGATATCTTCAAATGGTCTAAAAGTTGTGAAATATTATAATTATTAAATTAAAAATATAAAACTACTTGAATATAAACCAGATTCCAAAAATGTGACGTTTAAAGAACTTTCATAGGGGTGTACTTATTTTTTTGACCATGAGTGTATTTGTACTTCAAAAGTATTATATGTAAATAGTTCTTATAGCTATTATGTATGTAAAAGTTTGCAATATTTGTATTTAAATATGTAGCTTTTGCCGACCAAATGTAATGAAGTTCTTTTCCTTCTACATACAGCTCTTTACATAACATTATGTTATTTAGAGTTGGAAGTTCGAGCCCATTTCTCAACTTCGTTTTTATTAAACTCAAATCAAATAGTCTTAAGCTGCTGCTGAGTTTTAACACTAGAAAGACCGGAGCGGTCATTTCGACCGTTTTTCGTTTAAAAATCTACATAATTCGCACAAATGAATATTATAAATTTTTTCCTCTCGTGACTTTTATTTATTTGAAAAGCTTTTTATAATATATGTGAAGTTACATAAAATTTAATTATTGTTTTTGAGATACACTGACCCATACCTAGAAAGACCATGAGCGTTCATTTTGACCGCTAATGAGAAATATGGGGTCATTGCTATATAAATCGTCATAAGAGCATTTTGTATAGCATTTTTGATTATTTTGTAAAACAATTGATCCAAAAATTTTCCCTTTTTATATTTGCGACACAGTTGCCGCACATGGTCATGTTGCAACTATCACAAAAATTATTTTGTTTTTTTGCACTTTATATTTATTTGGCATTGGCGTCTCTTAGGAGTCTCTAGAGTTGAGCACGCCTGCTCTTTCACATATTTCTGTGCTCATACACAACCAACTGAAGTATATAATTGTTTCGGGATATGTTTTTGCCGGTTGTTGTGTTATACATATACATATTATCCATGAATTAATTCCAGCTATATCCAGAATATTATAAAGAATGTGGACGAGTCATCTACTGCTTACTGCCCTGACCGAATACTTGCGAGCCATTTGATCTGCCATATATACACCATATTATATCTAAGTCCAAATGACACCGCACCGCGAGCATAAAATAAAGCAATAAATGCATCAAGCTCATCCAAAGACATGAACCTATTCAATTCACCAATTCATTATTTGACTGGCTACAAAGTTTTATATGACGAAGAGTCGATTCGTCAATCGCCAAGCAGATATAACTTTATTGTCTTCCACATTTCGCTTCCCTTAGTATATTTCTACGATAAAGACATCCTACTTGAGTACTTGTACAATTGTTCTTATTTTGGATGCATGTCCATACCATACGCTCCATTGATGCTACGTTATATATAATTTTTAAAATATATGATGATTTTCTTATGCTACATTTTCTACATTTTTCACACTTAGACTTGCAGACGTACTTGGAATTTCCATATCTATTTCTCCGTCTGATTTCGTATCATCTGATGAGGAAATATTTATCTCGGGTACGAAATTGGCAGAAAGAGTGTCTCCTATATTTGTTAGTCCTAATAGTTCTATCGATATTTCAGCCTTTGTAAGATTTCTACGCGCATTCTTATTTTTTTTAAAAAAGCAAAATCACAATTCATATGTTTATTGTACAAGTTTCAAACTTCAACTGATAAAATCGAGTGTTCTTTTGAACGACATTATTTCCAAAGACTACAATTACCGTTAAGTCTGAAACTGAAGTTCTTGCAGTAAAAGCAGAGAGTGGATTCTGTGTTGCTTCACGTATATACATATGTGATTTGTATGTATATTGTATGTATGTTTTTGTTATACATATAACGTAACTCCAAATTAACATTATGTCGTTCACAACATTCTGTTTTAATAAATAAAATATTTTATTTACGGACATGTGTAAAATTAATCAATAATAAGGAATATCACAATATTTGCTGTTTTATGATGATTTATGTTATATTTAGCCCTAGCGGTCAAAATGACCGCTCATGGTCTTTCTAGGTATACGAAAATTCCGGTCTTTCTACACCGTTTTCAAGCAGACTTGAGAAAATCGTAAACAGACCTCAGAAAATCGTAAAGTAACTTGAGAAAATCGTAAAGTGACTTGAGAAAATCGTAAAATGACCTGAGAAAATCGTAAAGTGACTTGAGAAAATCGTAAAGTGACTTGAGAAAATCGTAAAATGACCTGAGAAAATCGTAAACAGACCTGAGAAAATCGGAAACAGACCTGAGAAAATCGGAAACAGAACTCAGAAAATCGTAAACAGACCTGAGAAAATCGCAAACAGACCTCAGAAAAAAGACTTAAGAAACGAACTCGGTAGAATAATGAAATTTTTTCTGGTTTTCTGATAAATAATAATATATTTAAATATTCAATATTTAATAATAAATTGTAAATAATACATATATTCTATAATCCTACTCGCATATCTTGTAGGGCCAGCGCATCTCCATGGAAATTGGAGCTGTGTTGAATTGCACGTGAACAGTCGGCCACTGTTATTGTCTCCTTAGCCTGCTCTGAATGATCCAAAGAATGATGACAAAGAGGATCATTCAGAGCAGATATATGAAATACATGGTTTTGCAGTGTTTTGGAGTTTCCTGCAGCAAGGAAACAATTTCGAAGATGTCGTGATTGTGCAGTGACAATGCTCCATGTCACACATCTTTGGAAGCTGGAGTTGCCCGTTACACGCAAGACAAAATCAAAGTTCTTCGCTTGGGTCCATATTCACCAATGCTGAACCCCATTGAAACAATATGGTCCAAGGTAAAGACTTACGTGACAAACATGATGCGAGTCCATGAAGTTCAAGGACTTGGTGTTTGTGAACAGAGACTACAATTTTTGTAACGTCTTATTGATGAGGCTAAGGAGACAATAACAGTGACCGACTGTTCACGTGCAATTCAACACAGCTCCAATTTCCATGGAGATGCGCTAGCCCTACAAGATATGCGAGTAGGATTATAGAATATATGTATTATTTACAATTTATTATTAAATATTGAATATTTAAATATATTATTATTTATCAGAAAACCAGAAAAAATTTAATTCTTCTACCGAGTTTGTTTCTTAAGTCTTTTTTCTGAGGTCTGTTTGCGATTTTCTCAGGTCTGTTTACGATTTTCTGAGTTCTGTTTCCGATTTTCTCAGGTCTGTTTCCGATTTTCTCGGTCATTTTACGATTTTCTCAAGTCACTTTACGATTTTTTCAAGTCACTTTACGATTTTCTGAGGTCTGTTTACGATTTTCTCAAGTCTGCTTGAAAATGGTGTAGTGTTAAGGAAGGCACCATCGATTATTCACAAATTAAGTTAATTAATTAAAGTATTTTCTCCCAAACTGTTTTTCAAATTGTCCACTCTTTCTTAGAATTGGGTTACATCTGAACAGTTATCTGTCCAAATATTAGAAAGCTGCAAAAGTTTAAATTATGTTATGAGAATATCGGGATCACATTCGATTAGATTATTGAAATTTTTTATCAATTGTAATATTGAAACATTTTGTTTTGATAAAATTTCTGAAGGTGTTATGATTATTAAATCTCATTTTAACTTTTTTCAGTAATTATAAATAAAAATTTATTATATTTAATTTTATATTTATTCTCTGTGACTGAGATTGTGATGTCTCTTTCTGTCGTTAACAAAGTAAATGTACAATTGCACTTGACATCTTCGAAACAGCTTGAAGACTAGCTAGCACTAGCTAGCAATAGTGTTGTTGGAAATTAAATTGTCATTTAAACAGGATTTTTTCAACAAAACCTTTTCTATTCAAAATGCACCAAATCAGAAACAGTTGTACCATTGTACCAAACAAATGTATTAACAGTGGCAACCGTGGTTGTAGATAATCTACCACAGATTACCAGATATGAAACTAGAAATGCCGCTTGTATGTGGTTGTTAAAATGGTTTGATGGTTTGTGTGAAAAACACGAAATAGCGCCAGCGGATTTTTTTAGAACCTACATTTTGCGTCGAAAAGCGCCAGCGGAATTTTTCGGAACCTACATTTTGCGCTTCATTATTCACCAATATTCACTTCTGCTGTCTGAAATTGAATCTCTTGTTCTTCTTGAGAAAGACTGTGAAAATTTAAAGTTTTGGAAATCATCCCTCCCTTACTTACACTCCGCGTCACATGAATAGAAACACACAAATTTTTTTCGATGACAGCTCAAAACTTTTGAAAGTGAATTTGCAAAATTATTTGGCGAATGCCAATCGATAGAATAGACAATTAGGAACAATATTGCGGAACAAAAAATCCACAGGACACCTTTTCTATCATTTTTTGAAAAAGTACACAAAAAACTGCTTATTTTTTGCGTCACTTGAATAGAAACAGCAGCCAAAGTTTCGCTATACGATCAGTTACATTGCTGATGAATGGTAAATTTTTGCAAACTCACTTTCAAAAGTTTTGAGCTGCCATCGAAAAAAATTTTTGTGTTTCTATTCATGTGACGCGGAGTGTATTAGAGTCTTAAGGCAATATACGCAATCTAGGCAATGCACAAAAGCTATAATTCAATTTTCAATCAATTTGGATTTCCCAAACCAACATAATCACAAATTACATTTCTGTAATTTTCTCATATTTTTGATGTTTGGTAAATCTAATTGAGAAGAAAAACAGCTGATTTCTTTCATCAAAAGTTGGCTTTTAGCTATCCCACTATTTTATAAATAATTCACCTTAAAATGTTTCGGATTAGAGATTGAATAAAATTTGCACTTACAAATGAGATATATATTTTAAATCACAAAAACAAATACAAATTATTGGCCTTACAGCACCCAAAGGGCAATAATTTGTGTTGTGCGTTTGTAATGTTTTACACCAATGAAAGATATCTACAGTCTAATGCCGAATCCGAACGTCTGGGGTCAGAGTTTTTTTATTGCAAGTAATACTGGCATTGCTCGCCGAGATGTGGAGGCCGTAAAGAAAAATTGATGTTCCCGAAGCGGGAAGTGAACTCGAAATTGTCGACTCGTAAGCAATGCATTTAGCCACCGATGATACCTCCACGTATTTTAAAGCATTTCATATCTGAGAATCTGTGACTTGCACACTATTAGTGTGGCAGATAAAGTGAACAAAATTCCAAATAACGTACTAGCATACCCACATTTATCAACAAAAGATATGGCATTGCACTATATTTGATGTTTCAGAGGTGAACTCACGTTGACGTTTAGCCAAAATGTCAAATGTCAGAAGTTTCATATCTGGTAATCTGTGTAATCTACGTCGAATCGACGTAGTCCAGTTTATACAGTGGCTCAAAAATCTAACCGGATAGAACTTTTTTCAATCTTTCATTGCATTTACAGCCAACAGTATGTTATTTAAATGATTATTTAGTATGCAGTTAGTTAAAATGGTTCATTGACATTTATTTAACACAAACTTTTCATTTAAATATACTTTCATACTTTTATCCAAATATCCAACTTTTAAGGTCAAATGTCTAACCGGACAGCCGAGAAAAAAAATGAGTTTCAGTAAATTTTTGTTAAATATTACTGTTTTTGAAATGGAGTATTTCTTACACAATACTTTTCATGTATCTTTTC